>OY856413.1:724325055-724645055 GCA_963693085.1 Alisma plantago-aquatica
TATCAAATGCACTTATGGACATTCTTTGCATTATTTTCATTTACTTGGCCCATGATTTGGATGGATGAGAGAGAAGGAAGGAGTTCTAGGGTTCCTCCTCTCATGGAGGGGTCCAAAGAAGGCCCCAAATCTCCCTAACCTACCCATAATGGCCAAGATTTAACATCAAGCAAAGAAGTCCATTGATGATGAAGATTGAAGTTAATTTCGCCACTACAGACCCCAACACGGTCGTGATGCCAAGGAACGGCCGTGCTGGCTAATGCACAAGTTACAGGGAAATTCTCAAGATTTACAAGCTATAACAACTTAGCCACTAGGGTCGTGCTGGGATAGAACGACCATGCCATGAAGTCCCCAAAATGGTCGTGCTACCCAGCACGGCCATGCTAGCTAAAGACAAAATGAGCATGCTAGAGGGAACAACCTCCTCTCTAACTCCACCACCATGGTTGTGCTACCCAGCATGATCATTCTACCTAGCCTCCAACACTACCAGCCTCCATTTCACCACTTTAACCTATGATTTTTCCACTAATTGAGGATCCAGTAAAAAATCCCCGCATTCCCTTATTCAATTTCTCACCACCAGTTTGCCATGTGTGTTTCCCAGGCACACTGCTCTCTAGCTTCATGTGTTGCACCTCATCGGTGTTTGGAACTATAATGCTTCATGGTTCATCCAAACACAAAAGTGGTTGTTTTGACTTTGCTTTTCTCTAGCATGTGTTTTCCCTGCCTTTTTGGTTACTTGGATGTGCCGACAGAAGTTATTGGGCCTTGCGTATTCTCCCTTATTACACAATTATTGCTATGTTTGTATTGTTCACTATTTCAATTGCTAAAAGTCAGTAAATTTATAATAAATAGAGTTTTATGTTTATTGTCAATTATATTATATCACCTTCATGACATTAAAGATAAATATTATAATAAGATCTAAGTTATAGTTCAGAGTTTTTAAGAGAAAGAGAATGTTAAAAGTAAACTTATATAAGGTTCTCATTAAGAGGGTCCTCGGATAAAATTTAATAGGAACTTTGGTGCAACCTAAGAGGTACTTCGATGCATCATAGAATAGGCACATATGTACAACCTGAGGATCCTTATATAGGTCAAGATTAAAAAATTTGATCTAAAAGAAATTGTGTGTCTTTTCAATGTTTAAATGCTTAGATTCTATTTTCATTTTTCGAATTTCCTTCAAATTATAATATGTACAATTCCACTTACCATATGTTTTATGCATGGCTGGGAAGAAGATGCTCGTAGGTAAGGAGAAGATCAGGAGGGAAAAGCTATTTAATGTGCAAACCTTAGCTCAAGGATCTTCTAGGAGAAATGCATTGGTGGGGTTCCAACTATACCTAGTTTAGAATTTCATTTTCTTCTTCTTTTTGATAAATATGTATATATGAACCTTGATAAGGATATGAGAATGAGAATTGTCAATATATCCCTATGATGGTTTATATAAACTTTTTTTTTGCACATTGAATATCAAGTTCATGACATCCCCCCTGGAAAGTGATGTGAATTGTTTTTCCATTCTATGTTGTGAATATTTGTACAAGTGGGGGTTATACCATGCTTATAAGTACGTCACATGCTAGAGAAGACAAGGTCAGACAATCATGCATCAAGTATAGTATTATTGAAGATATTTGCTTCCACATAATGGTAGGTCTTACTACTCTTCTCATTGAGACTAAGAGTGGTGTTGAAATCTGATATGGCAATCCAAGGGTTAGTAAATTTGCTCCTCATGGTGATAAGATGTTTCCAAAGGATCCTCCTTATAGTGATGGTGTGTATTAATGTAAATCACGATAATAAAGGTTCTACCATAGACCCTGCACATTACAAATTGCTAGTGGCTATTTATGAATTCAATTTTGTTGTCATATGCTTTCTAACACATCTAGATACCCCCCTGAGAAACTCATAGCTTTGACTCTGTGTGAGTTCAAAAAGCCCAAAGATAGGCTAGTATCTAAGGAAAAATTGTCATTGATCCAGGGTTCAGCAATGGCCACAATTTTAGGCTTATTCAATAGCATATGTTCTTTTAGCACTGTACATGTATCCTCATTACCTACACCACTGACATTCAAGTAAAGAATTTCCATCTTAAATGTCAAATCCAAACAATGATGGCAGTTTCCTAGGAAATGCTCAAAGTGCATATGCTCCACCTTCACATCAAGCACCACCAAATCCCTATGCTCCACCACCTCCTCAAGCTCCTCTCAACTATCAATATGATGCACCTCCACCTCACTCATACCAACAACTACCTCTGCAATACCACCCCCTTCTACAACAATCACAACCACCACAACAACCACACCACAATTCATCCTTCAAAATCCCAACTCACCCCACCAAAGACCACCACCACCTCAACAACCACAACCAAATCCACATGCTTCCTCTTCCTCCTCCCATGAGCATGTGAAAGCAGTGATGGTTTTGAGGTGTGGCTGGACTTTAGAACAACACATTGATACTGTTGTTGTTGATAGAGTAGCCAGTGGGGATATAGGTGATATTGTGATTAGACAGGTTGATACGGAGATACAATTTGATGATATTGTGATGAGAGATATAGTTGATACTATGACATCAGGTAGTGATACTATGATACCGAGAAGTGATACTATGATTCCTGTGATTCCAGTTGATGATTTTGTTGATCCGAGCTGTTTGGGAACCCAACTCCCCCCATTTCTTGATGCTCTTAAGGAGCCTTCTATTGAGAGGAGAAGAAAGAAACATACTAAAGACATCCTGGAGGCCTTCAAACAAGTAAAAATCAACACTCCTTTGCTTGATGTGGTCAACCAAATTCCTTCTTATGCCAAGTTCCAGAAAGATTTGTGAACCTTTAAGAGAAAGACAATGGGGAGAACCCCAAAGAAAGTCAAGCTCACTAAGCAAGTGAGCTCAATTCTACATCACACCATGCCAAGAAAGAGGAAAGACCCTGGTGCTCCCATCATTTCATGTTGCATTGGGGCACATCACATAGACCAAGCCCTTCTAGACTTGGTTCTAGAGTTAAATTGATGTCGTATGATGTGTTTGTCGAGCTCCAAATGGGACAATTAAGTCTGGCTCATTGTACTTTCAGTTAGTTGACTAATCAGTGAAGATTCCTAGAGGGCATGTTGATGATGTGCTTGTTAGACTTGATGATGAGACTTCTGCTTTTTTCCCCACTGACTTCATTATTTTAGACATGGAAAAAGATACAAGAAGGGTACCTATCATCTTGGGAAGGCCATTCTTAGCTACAGCTGACGCAATGATTCATGTGAGAACCAGGACTATGTATGTGAGATTCATGCACATGAAGATCCAGTTGAACATATTTAAATATTCAACCAAAGCCGAGGTGATAGGAACCACTAAAGAAGATCGCTATCTTGTTGAATGCCTTGATGAGATTGTGGAGGAGTGTCTACCTATTTGGATTCAGACTGCCACTCAAGGTAGAGGTTTAGAGACAATAGGTTAGTTCCCCGATGATGATGATGAAGAAGATGAAGTGAATGAGCTAGCCTTGTGGCTGCAAGAGAAGACATCCCATCAATTTCTAAACCATTAAAGAACTCTCTTAAAGAACCTCCAACTCTGGAGCTAAGGTCACTCCCAAAAGGATTGAAGTATGCTTTTCTAGGCTCCAATGACACCCTTCCAATGATCATTTCTTCCATTCTCTCTCCACAACAAGAAGAGGCATTGATAAAAGTCCTGAAGAAGAACATCCAGGCCATTGGATGATCTATTGCTGATTTGAGGGGTATTGACCCCTCCATTTGTGTGCACATGATTTATTTGGAGGATGATGTAAGGCTGACCCACTAAATGCAAAGGCAGTTGAATCCAAAGCTGAAGGAAGTTGTAACTCAAGAGGTTGTGAAGTTGCTAGATGTTGGGATTATTTATCCAATTTCTGATAGCACGTGGGTGAGTCCCATCCAGGTTGTACCTAAAAAGGATAGGATCACAGTGGCAGAGAATGTGGATGGTGATCTTATGCCAGTTTGAGAACAATCAAAGTGGAGAATGTGTGTTGACTACAAGAAGCTCAATGAGAAGACCAAGAAGGACCACTATCTTCTCCCATTTCTTGACCAAATTCTAAAGAGGCTGGTGGGGAAAAGCTTCTATTGTTTTCTTCATGGATACTCTGGGTACTTCCAAATTGTTGTGCATCCTACAAACCAAGAAAAGATGACATTCACTTGACCAAGTGGTACATTTTCTTACTGGAGAATGCCATTTGGGATGTATAATGCCCCTTCTACCTTTCAGAGATGTGTGACCTCAATCTTCGCTGATATGCTTGATTTATCGCTTGAAGTGTTCATGGATGATTTCTCAGTTTTTGGTAAAACCTTTGATGAGTGCTTGCTCCATTTGTCTAATGTTCTTGAGATATACGTCAAGGTTCGCCTAGTGCTATCTTGGGAGGAGCTATTTTACGGTACCCGAAGGCATCGTTCTGGGCCACCAAGTTTCAAATGATGGGATTGAAGTTGATAGGGAAAAGGTGGGCCTCATTTCTACACTTACCACTCCTTCTATTGTAAGACATGTCCGGTCTTTATTGAGATGTGTAGGCTTCTACAACCACTTCATCAAATGTTTTAGTAAGATCTTGAGACCTCTATGTCACTTGCTAGAGAAAGATGTTGAGTTTCATTTTGATGACAAGTGTGTTGAAGCCTTCAACCACTTGAAGGAAAAGCTAGTTTCTGCTCCTATAATGCAACCCCCATAATTTTCTTTTCCATCTGAGATCATGACGGATGCATCCAACATGGCAGTGGGGGTTGTGCTAGGCTAAAGAGTTGGCCAGATTCTGCATGCTATCTACTATGCAAGCAAGACTCTAGATGAATCCCAAAGAAATTACACCACTACCGAGAAAGAGTTGCTTGTAGTTATCTTTGTTCTTGACAAGTTTAGATCATATCTTCTACAAAACAAGGTGGTTATATGCACAAACCATACTGCTTTGAAATATCTAATGGAAAAGAAAGACTCCAAGCCAAGGTTGATCCGTTGAATATTGTTGCTTCAAGAGTTTGATATTAAGATTGTAGACAAGAAGGCAGTAGAAAATTCCACCACCGACTATATCTCCCAAATTGAAGCACCTTTTGATGACACAAGTAGAATCAAAGAGACAATGCCTCATGATCAACTATTCCTAATCTCATCCACTCAAAGGTTGTGGTATAAACACATAGCTAACTTCTTAGCTAGTGGAAGGATACCAAACACTTGGATGAGGGAGGAAAGTAAAAGGTTGTTTTCTATGGACAAGAATTATGTTTGGGATGATCGTCACCTATTCAAGTATTGCCTCCACCAACTTATTCAAAGATGTGTTCCAGAGATGGAGCAGTAAGAAATTCTATTTATGTGCCATTCCATTCCAGAGTTTGTGGGGGTCATTTTGGTGGAAGACGTATTGTGGCCAAGATTCCCCAAAGCGGATTCTATTGGCCCTCCTTGTTCAAAGATTCTCATGAATTTTGTAAGAGTTGTTTGAAGTTCCAAAAGGTGGGCACTATCTCTAAGAGAGACATTATGCCTATATCACCCATTATTGTGCGGAGGTATTTTAGAGGTGTAAACAGTGCGGGTACAGTGTGAGTCTGGCCATACCCATCTAATTTAGCGGGTTCGGTTCCGGTTCTAGACCCTCATAATACAAAATCTGGACCAGCACCATACCCGTACCCACAATAATAGCGGGTATGCAGTGTGGGTATGTGGGTAAGTGGTTCTATAAAACATCATATTGTCTATGTAAGAGAAATGACTTTGTTCTATATATTTTAATACAATAAGATATTGTTATTATATATTATATTAACATGCAATAGTTATATTAGTAATTCTATATTTTATACATTAACAATAATTGAATTAATTGTTTACATATTTGTGGTCATCCTCATAATGTTAACTTATGTAGAAATTAATGTAAATTAGTAGACATTTGGATTTTAATTTTACATATGATGTTCATTATTGTAACTAGAATAGTTAATTGTTAACTATATGACTAATCTCAACACTATTGTGGTTAGAGTAAGATATAATCTCAAGAATTATATTAGTTAGACTAGTAAAGTATGATCTATATAACATATTATTTAAGTAGTTACTTATGTATAGTGGGTACACGGGTCTAGCAGGTCTGGGTCCAAGCATACCCATTATTGGACCCACTTATATGCGGGTCCAAGGGTATACGGGTCCAAGGGTATGTGGGTATAAAAAGTAAGACTCGTGATGGGTTTTTTAGGGGTCCATATTTGTGGGTCTGCATGTCTACCCATACCCATTTACATCCCTAAGGTGTTTAATGTTTGGGGGATTGACTTTATGGGTCCTTCCCCCCTTCTTTGGATATGTCTACATTTTGGTTGCCATTAATTATGTGTCAAAGTGGATTGAGGCTGTTGCAACAAGGACAAATAATCACAAAGTGGTGTGTGAGTTCGTGAAATCCAATATATTTAGCCGGTTTGGTATTCCAAGAGATATGATCAGTGATGGGGGAAGTCACTTCATCCATTACACCTTTGAAGGCTTGCTTAAGAAACACAAAGTGAACCATCATGTGGCTACTCCTTACCACCCCAAACAAGTGGTCAAGTTGAGTTGGCCAACTGGGAGATAAAAGCGCATTCTACAAAAGACGGTGAGATCGGACTTTAAGGACTGGTCACTACATCTCAACGAAGCTTTATGGGCATATAGGATTGTATACAAAGTCCCGATTGGCACCACATTGTTCAAGCTTGTGTATGGAAAAAGTTGCCATTTGGCGATTGAGATGCAACACAAGGCTTATTGTCTTTGAAAGCAATGGATTTTGATGGATAGAATCCCAGAATGAAAAGAAAGTTTTAGCTAAATGAATTATAGGAGATGCACCATGAAGCTTATGAAATGTCCAAGTGCTACAAAGAGAGAACGAAGTTTCTACATGATAAGATGATCAAGAAGAAAGACTTTGAGCCCAAAAAGTGGGTATGGTTGTATAACTCAAGGATGAAGTTCTTTCCCAGAAAATTCCAATCTAGATGGAAAGGGCCTTATCTCATAAAAAAGGTGTATCCATCCGGAGATGTGTTGATTTGTGAGAAAGCATCTAAAGAATTCACCATGAATGGTCAAAGATTGAAATCAGTTGTGGAAGTAGGTCCAGACAAAGCAATTCAAGTTTTGATATAGTGATGTTAGTGGAAGAACATCAAGTTGATGAGGAGATGTGCTTGAATGCACATGAAAGAGACATTTACTTCAAAGATGCCTCGGGAATCTGACGGAGATAAATGAAGTCAAGAATCATTAAGCCGGACTGAAGGTTTAAAATTTAGCACTAGTGGGAGGCAACTCACCTAGGTTTGGGAGCTTTTTCACCCAATTTCTATTTTTGATACTTTTTCTTTCTTTTACACTAAACACACACACACACTTGTTCGTGATAGTTTTTATTTTAGTTTTGATGAAATGACAAGAGAAATAGGTGTAAGTTGATAAATGAGGCACATTCAAAGAAAATGATTGATACAACATCAAAGGGGATCATTCAAGATGATTGGATTATGAATGTTGGAAAGATTTGATGAAATCTAAAGAATTTCGAACTAATAGGAACCAACATTGCTATGCTAGAGTGGAACGTCCACTACTACAGAATACGCCTTTGGCGTCAGTTGTTTAACCCCCTTTGGCGACGATTTTCAAGCGACGCCTATGTGGGCACCGCTAAAGGTTGAACTCTTCAGCATCGGTTTTCTAACTGACGCCTATATGATCTATAGGCGTCAATTATATATAGTCGTCTGACGTCTATAGGGTTCGCGCCACAAAAAAAGGCACCACCTAGGACACTTTCTGCGTCGGTTAACAACTGAACAACCGACACCATACTCCCAGACGACACACTCGTGCTTCGCTGCACGTCCATGTTTAGTACTATAGGCGTTGGTTTTATATGAATAAGTGACGCCGTTTCCACCACGGCCGTGCTTTCCTGCACGGTCGGGTTGTTTGTCATATTAGGTGTCGGTTTTTATCTAATAACCGACGATGTAGGCCTTTTATGACGGTGTTCTATAAATAACCGATGCCTATACTTTAATTTTTTTTTCTTATCAGTTTGTAGGCCTGCTGTGGCTGGTCAGTAGGATGAGAACCTATAGTTCAGTTTTTTGAACTGCATGTTTATGACATCCATTGATATCAGCCTACAAATAGGCCACAAACCTACAAAATCAACAAATATTTTTTCACACAAGTAGATACATTTAGACATCAATTCAATTCTGACATTCACACATGTAGAAACATTCAAATACATGTAGAAACATTCATACATGTATAAACATTCAGAAATATTCATTTACAAAATATCATTCAGCATCGCTATCAGCATCCCAATTATATCTTACAATCGCCACTGCTTGTATGGCTTTTGCCCATTCTTCTCTTATTTCATTTAATGCTTCCATCGTATATGGAGCATGTACATTTTTTAAGCATTTACCTATAGTGTGGTCAGTTTTAAATACCTGCAAAGAGAATGATGTATATATATGAGTAATAATATAAAAATAAGATTGATATATTTCATACTAACTAATGTGACTATATATAATACCTCGTATGGTATTAATATCCAATGCGGCATGTCGGATAATCATCTGCATAAATCGCATCACATAGTAAGCGCATGCCCAGCCGTTGTCTTGTGTAGCGCACTATAAATTGAAACATACAAAATATTAAAAAATACAACTAAGCACAGTTCACATAAATAATATATACATTGGAGTCGGGAACTTACTTTTACGTTCTCCCAAATTATTGGATGGTTCTTTCTCCTTGGGACATTTCTTCTAGCATTTTTGAATGCATCTAAACCCCTACATGTTAATGTAACACAGTAAATTGCATAATTAAATAGTAATGTAATAACAGATGTTAACGGATATAAAAATGAAATATTTCTCACTAGAATAATTGTATTCTCAATATGTGTCTAATTTTAGTGTTCAATGTACTTCCCACAGGATCTAGATAATAAACAGTGAATGTCCCAGGGACAATAACTAGTAACTCCCAATGTCTACCGCTAGAGGTAAAAAAGTTAAAAATTAATAACTCAAAATGCACAATAAAAATGGAATTTTCCTAAGTCCAAATTATAAATAAAGTAAACTTACTTGACATTGAATGGAGCTATTATTATCATCTTCTTTTTCTGACCGAAAATTGTAAAAGCATCTATACAGTATTGTTGAACACTATCAGGGTCTTTAGCTACCATACTAATCAATGATGGAATCAAAAAACCCACATGATCAAATGCAAATTGTTTGCATTGATCTTCGACTAAGTAGATGCAAAACATGTATTACGTATGCATTAATATATAAGAAACCAGATCACCGGATCTTACACAAGGTATATGGATGTATAAACAAGATCTCACCTTATCCATGTCTCTATCATTGATGTATTCAGCCAATCATACATAAACAACTCAATAATATCTTGTATAAATAAAGAGCTATCGTATGATTGACCTGCATAATCTACTTCTAAAGAAACAATTATAGGGCAATGTATATTATGTGCCTGTAGCCAACATGCCATTCCCCTACAAGCAGGACCTAACGGGTATTTTAGGTCAGTTGGAACCCAACTTGGTAATGCAGGAAGTGGAGGTGGAGGCCTAGGTGCTCCGGGTGTCTTCTTTTTAACCTGTATATATAATTTCAGATCAGTTGACCTCATATATACACATTAACAATCTAAAGTAATGTAAATTTATCTTACAATTTTAGTAGTGTAGACGACATCTGCTTTGGGCCACAATATCACCCCGCCTTCTACCTCACCAAGTGTATCAATATCTGGGTGGGCATATGGAAATGCAGCTTCCCTCCAATCGGGTAATACGCATATCGGGTTCACACGAACGTAGCCCTGCGGCATTGGAGTCCCATGAAACATTGCCCCAGGAAGGGATTGGTAAGCCTGCGCCTCTACAACAACATAGTCTTGCATTCTTAAGTAGCATGGCTTCAATGCCTACAAATTTACGTAAAGAATGTTATACATATATACATATCATCTTGAAAAGACTAGCTATAATGTCATAAAAAATACTTACAGCAGACGTGTTAGGTGATGGGTCTCCAGGATTACTCATAGTCTGTGCATCAGGAGAAGAGTGGGTCGCCATAGGCTGATTGGAAGCCTGAGATGCCTGCCACCGCACTATTTCTTCCTTGACCTTCTCAACAACTATATCATTGACCTTCTTAGCAACTATATCCTCGACTCTCTTATTCTCCTATACATGGATAAAAGAAACATAGCTTCTTATTATTGAATTCCCTTTTGCAGCAACATTCTAAAAAAAGAATAGGTTACCTCTTCTTGTGACAGTCCCGCTCTGGGTTTGCGCTGGGATGGCCCAAAGAATGCTTTGATGCCCACACCAGCGCCTGCACCCCTAACACGTCCAGGATGCTCTGGGTTACCCAGAGGAACTGTCAATTCATCCCTTGTGCCCTGAGGGATGAACGTGCCTTGTTTCCTCTGCTCGTGCAGCTCCTTCTAATCACCATCAACAGAAATTGGTAAGTTAACACCACAAATAATCAAAATTCAAATGATTGCTCTAAGAGTTGTATTTTACCATTTTCGCAGCCGCCTCAGCAGTTACGGGCTTCTTTATTTCACCCTTCTTGTTTTGCCTCCCAACTATCCAGATATCATGGCGAGGCATGGGTGTGGAAGACTCCTGAGTAGCAGCAGACTCCTGAGTAGTCGCAGACTCTGCCTGTAGTCTTTGGCAAACGCTTTCATAGCCCTTTGGACCCATAGTGTGGTCATGCACATTCAGTGCACGCCTTGCTTTTTGCGCGTCACTGAGGGCCTAGTTAGTATGCACATTAATGATTTGGTTAGTAGCACTAAATGTTAATCTTGAATAGGTGAATACAACATATATTAATTAAATTGGGAGTGACGCCTAATACCTTGAATTCTTCAAATTTTCTTGAAGCAACAAAATTGTCCCAATCTTCTTTGTCCAAGAAGTTCCACTGTTCAAGGACTGACTTCTTCTTCTTATCACCATCTTTTATGTATTCTCTGTTGAGATTTGTCCTATAGTTCCTAAGCATCTTTCCAGCATGTTGCATCACGCTTTTACGATGCAGCTTCTCATCCAATGCAAACAGATTCTGTAAAATAGAATTCTTATTAACTAGTATCCAAAAATAGAATTGCAAATAATATAATTTGTAATCTACAAAATAGAATTGCAAATAATAATAACTCAAGCATAAATCCTTCCATATCAAGTCTTTCTTCCCCTGAGGAACTTTATGCCAATTATCATACTTAACACCACAATGGCTTCGAGTGACACACCCAAGATAGTTTATAAAATTATTGCGGTTCACTCCAATTGCATTTCCTCCATTATCAAACTCCACAACCAATTTGGATCCACTACCACTTAGCGCTATTAACTTCTTCAATAGAGTGATGCCCCTTTTCTTGTTAAGTGTTTGGTGCTGCGCATCAAGTTGCTCCAGTGCTTCAGTGGGTACATGTGCATCATCAACCTAAAATTTACAAAAATAAACCCACTGAATTAGCGCAATATAGAAATATGGGATATATGACATAACTAGAAGATAATGAATTTTATAGAAATACAGGATATGTTTTTAAACTTACATTGGTATCCTCGCCATGCTCGTCATGGACAGCATGCTCATCATGGACTTCATGCTCATCATGGACATCATGCTCATCATAGTCAGCCATCTGAAAATGTCATTAAAAAGGCAAACATTTAGCATTTGTATAAACTAGAAAAAGGCAAACATTTAGCATTTGTATTAACTAGAAAAAGGCAAACATTTAGCATTTGTATTAACTAGAAAAAGGCAAACATTTAGCATTTTTATTAACTAGAAGATAATGTGATCTTTTATAAACATACATGCCTCTAAAATTGTGATCTTTTATCAATTAATAATCCTTCATTGTGATCTCCGTGCACATATAAGTCATCATTAGCTTCAATATTTTGTGGAGTTGGCAACCCAACTGAGAATGGACTGGAGTCATCATACTTATCATAGTACTCTTCTTCATCTATAGGATCTTCAATGAACTATCTTTCACCATGAAGAACAACCGACCATTTATCATTTGCAGGGTCATCGATATAGAATATTTGTTTCGCCTGTGATGCCAATATGAATGGTTCACCCTTCTCGCCAATCTTTTCAAAGTTCACCAAAGTGAAACCCAATTCATCCACTATAACTCCTTTGGTGTTATCAACCCAATTACATTTAAAGAGCGGAATTTTGAAATCTATGTAGTCAAACTCCCATATGTCTTCAATGACACCGTAATATGACATTTTAGCTTCACGTGGACTCTTATCCTTTGCACTTGCAAAATACATAGTCGACGCTTGAAGAGTGACCCCACTATTTTGGACGACACTCTTATCATCTTGGCGCTTTGTGTAATATGTGAACCTATTAATGTCAAACCCTTCATAAGACATAACATTCGGTTTTGGTTTAAAGGGGAGGCATTTGATAGTTTCCGTAATATCATTTGGTGTTTGAGATAGTTGATGTAAGACTTTATCTTCAAACCACTTAGTAAAAGTCTTATTATGCTCTCTAGCAAGCCACATTGAACTTGCTCGAGGATGTTGTCTCTTGATGAAATTGGTATGTTCCTCGATATAAACACTCACTTCGTCCATGTTGTGTAAAATATACAAGTGAGCTTGTTCCAACTGCTCACGGCTGATTACTTTCACCCGTGATCCCAAAATTCCTTTGCCCTCTTCAATATTCTTGTCATTAACAGGAGTGTTATTACCACTCAGAAAGTCATTGCAAAAATCCATAACCTCTCTCGCCACATAACCTTCAATAATACTCCCTTCAGGCCGATAACGGTTTCAAACATCACCTTTAAAAATGCTCATGTATCGTTCAAAGGGATACATCCAATGCAAGAAAACTGGTCCCAACATTTTCACTCCCCTAGTCAAGTGGACAACAAGATGTACCATGATATCAAAGAACGAAGGAGGGAAATACATCTCAAGCTGACATAGGGTAACAATCACTTCTCTTTGCAAATTATCGAGAGTATTAGGGTCAATAACTTTGTTGCATAGGCTGTTGAAAAAGAAACAAAGTCTGGTGATTGCAAACCTTACATGCTTTGACAATATAATCGAATTTCCACAGGCAATATTTGTTGCATTAGAGTGTGACAATCATGAGATTTAAGACCTATCAACTTCATATCTTTCATTGATACCAATCTATGGATGTTGGATGAGTAACCATGTGGCACCTTAACATTTACCAAGCATTCACAAAAAGCTTTCTTCTCCTTTCTAGACAACGTGTAACAAGCGGGAGGTAAGTATGTTCTTTTATTACCCATTTCACGTAATTCTGTTAATTATGACCTTATTCCCATTTCACGTAGGTCCAGTCTGGATTTTATCCCATCTTTAGTCTTACCTGGTATATTTAACAGAGTACCAATGATGCTATCACATACATTTTTCTCAACGTGCATTACATCGATACAATGCCTGACTGTCAAAGAACTCCAATAAGGAAGATCCCAAAATATTGACTTCTTCTTGAATGAAGAATTGTCACTCCGTGTGGCCATACTACATTGTGATTTCTTACCAAATTCATTGACAATGTCTTTTACTCTTTCATAAACAACATCCCCTGGTATAGGTTTAGGTGCACTCCGTTCATCATTCCATCCATTGAATGCTTTGCGCTTCCTACGATACAGATGGAATTTTGAAAGAAACCTTCGATGACCAAGATATACAGCCTTGCCGCCATGTTTTAGTCTTATTGAATCAGTGTTTTCTTCACATATAGGACACACTTTAGCTCCTTTGACACTATATCCAGACAAATTCCCATATGCTGGAAAGTCATTAATAGTGCAAAACAACATAGTGTGCAAACAAAATGTCTCTCTTCCTGAAGCATCATAGGTCATCACACCTTCATCCCAAAGTTTCTTTAAGTCATCGATCAGAGGTTCAAGATAAACATTGATATCATTTCCGGGTTGTTTAGGGCCCGATATCAACAACGACAACATAACGTACTTATTTTTCATACACAGCCAGGGAGGAAGATTGTATATAACAAGCATGACTGGCCAAGTGCTATGTTGGCTGCTCAATGTCCTGTACGGATTCATCCCATCTATACAAAGCCCAAGTCTTAGATTCCTATCTTCTTCACCAAATTTGGGGTACAATAGATCAATCTTCTTCCACTGTGGGGAATTAGACGCATGTCGTAGGATCCCATCATTATTTTTCTTAACATCTGCATGCCACCTCAAATTCTTCGCATCTTTCGGATTTGAAAACAAGCATTGAAACCGTGATATTATAGGTAGATACCACAACACCTTGGCAGGAGAACCGGTTTTGGACTCCCCCGAAGTCGTCAATTTATACCATGACGCACCACATTTTGGACAATCTTTCAAATCTACATAGAACTTTTGAAATAATACACAATCAACCGGGCATGCGTGTATCTTCTTGTCCTCCATTCCCATTGGGCACAACATTTTCTTTACCCGGTATGTTGAGATTGGCAGCTCATTTCCTTCAGGAAGCATTTCTTTCAACAAAGTCAACAATGAAGTGAAGCTTTTGTCGCTCCATCTATTGTTAGCTTTCAACTTATACAATCTCAACACAGCGCTAAGCTTCGTAAACTTAGCACAGCCTGTGTATAATGGTATCTCAGCATCATGCATAATGTTTCTAAAGATAGGAAGTGGATCAGTGTGCTCTACCGTACAACTATCCAGCATCGCATCAACGATGTCTACTGGAACTGGTTCGTTCACATCTATGTCATCGGAGGCAATTTCTTCTTCCACCCAAGCACTGCTATCGACATCTACTGGTTTTGAGTTTGAAATCTCTCCATGCCAGTGCCATTCTGTATAGCCTTGTACAATCCCATTGCACATGACATGACTTTTGATTTCCTCACCAGTGTTGACTTTCAAGTTGTTACCGCAATGCCTACATGGACAGTAGAACCTATCTGTAGGTTTTTTCCTATGTTCCTCGGCAAATCTAATAAACTGATCAAGACCAGATATAAACTCCGGGGTGCAGCAATTGCAAATGGACATCCATGATCTATCCATTCTATGATCAAAGAGAAAACAAGTATATATTATGATAAGATTAGGGTATACACTTACATCCTATCCAAGATTTACTCCTATTATCTACAATGAAGCCATACTCCATACAAATTAGTATATAATTTAGTGATTGTTCATTCTAATTTATACCAATGTACAAATGGGGAAATACTACCAAAATTTTCTCGAAAACCCAATACGAATTATACACTTACATCCTAAGTGAGATTAGGTGTTCAAGAATAGTCCCAAACCGGGGACTATCTAAGATTTACTCCTAATGAGTAAATCTTGGACGGGTTGCTAGGCCAACAAACACATGTGATGTCATTCTTATATATAATAAATGTGTACCACCTATCCCATCCTTGAACACCTAATCTCACTAGTAAGTGTATAATGTGTATTGGGTTTTCAAGAAAATTTCGACAGCATTTCCCCACTATTCTCTGAGTACATATGTACTTAGAGAACAAACAGGGAAATGCTACTGAAATTTTCTCAAAAACCCAATACACATTATACACTTACATTGTGGCAACACATCCCATTATCACACCGATAACGAGGTGTTACGCGAAAACGTGCGGAAAACACCATAACCACAGATTATCAAAAACACGGGTTAATTAAAACCGATTGCGGAAAACTGATAAACTATGAAACTATTACTTTCCAGTCCATATCCTGCACAGAAACATGTCATATACATATACACAAGATCTGACATGTGTCCACAGCTCAGGAACAGTTGTCCATCCATCACATGAGTTCACCACCTATTCATATATACATAAAGGCCCACATCCGGCCAACAGCAGGATATACAGATATCATTGAACGATCTTCGGGAAACATCGTCAAAACACTGCCAAGGACCTGAGAGTACAGGGATGACTCTAGACTCTAATACAAAACATCCAAAACAGCAGTATGTCCAACGCTTGCCTTCTACTGCTCCTCAAGCTGCTCATCTGCAACACCACAACCACGACCACGTCTACCTCGACCACCTAAAAAGGGTGTAAACCAGCGGAGTGAGACAATTGAACAATTGTCGCAGCGGGAAACATAGCTCCCCACCGCAACTACAGAACCTCAGCAAGATAGCTATAACAACAATCATAACATGAGCAGATATATTAGAAGCAGTTATATATATATGTAGCAAGATCATTCTTACCGACAAACATACCAGCTGTACTAAAACCTATAACCAGATGTCCTTCAAAATAATATGATTATCAAGATAAGGTATATCAACATGTAACAGGATTTATTAGAACAGAATATAATGTCACATAACCTGATTATCAAGATAAGACAGATACCACGTGACCTGCAAGATATAACAGAGATATTACACAAACAAGGCCTCAACCAATGTTTCGTGTTTGATGTGATCAGTAAATACTAAACGGCTGTATTACATTTTATTATGCCCTGAGGATTTGAACCGTACCGTTCAAATCCAACCTTCGGTTACGAAACCCAGGCCGGTGCCATATAAGGCCAATGGAAGAGCCGAACTCCACGACCTCCCACCTCATGGTCAGTACATGAGTACAACACAAGCAGGACCACAGTCACATGCTGAAGTGGTCTAAGCCACAGGGTTAGCTCCACAGGCTACCCATTCTCTAGCCCGCCTTGGTACAGGTCACGACGCTAGTAAAACTGAGCCACGGGCCTGTTCACCGTGCTCTGAGCCATGAACGCATTCATGCTCCATACATCACATATCCTGAGACATGGGCCTGTTCACCATGCTCTAAACACATATCTGAGTCTGCAACCGAAGTTACACTCTTACCTCCTCATTTTCAGGCTAGGAGCAACCTACACATATTCAACAATATGCGCTTCCAGGTTAACCCGTAGGAAAACCCGTTTCACCATCACCAAGTCCTGACGATGATGGATCTATGGCCAGGGCAAACTACATGATATATTTCACTGTGATTAATTAGTATCTTTTAGATGGATTGCAGGATTCAACCAAGTTGTATAACATGCAAGATATAACATAAAGTAAAGAACATTATATGATGGTCTAATCATATCAACCTGATCCATCTTAAGGATCCAACATCACATGTTACCACTTGGCCTTTTGCCAACCATCCAGATCCATCTCAAGGATCATCACATACCGCAGGATCTCAATCCTTCATCATGCACTGTCACTGCCTCTTAAGGCTCACATCATCATCAAGGGACCAACACATCACATACACAATCTTATGGGGCAATTATCAAAGCAATGTTACTCATTACATACGTCACATAGCCCTTTTTGGCTAAGACATCACCTGCAAGGTTAGAGTACACAATAATCGTAGATTCAACATAAGGAATATGCTCACTATCATGAAATATCATTCAAGATATTGTACTTATCAATGTGACACTTATTTGGTAACCAGGTATATTAGTTACATCATTATCAACCATACTGATGCTTACTCTAAATCTCAGGATTATACAAACAATCGAGGCATATGGAGATCATGTCGAGTATACAGAACCAACACTGTTATTGTCAAAATCATTATTATCGCCATCAACTGTTGTCATCTTTATCATGAAGCAACCTTTAACATAACTGTCACTTAGCATCTTTATTACCATCATTATCATCATTAAACAAACTACTAAAGTAGTTATCGTCACCTTCATTATTATTAATAATTAAGCATAAAGGTCACATCATGCACCTAATACATGAGGGCTATCAACATATACATTACTATCATTAGCATCCTGTTTGATGATAAATATCACCATCATTTCCTTGGTTAATTAGCTAATTATTTCCATCACATGAGGGGCCGTCACCAAAGCACCTCAAACCCTCACTAAAACTTCACAACCCTCACTTAAACCTATCTCTTCAGCATGGGTATCGGCCACCATCCTAAACCCTATCGGCCATCACCCATTACTAACTCTATCGGCCTACACACTAGCTAATAGGGTAGGGTATCGTTCAACTGGACTATCGGCCAGCAAGGCTATCGGCCATCACACTAAGCTCACCCTATCGCCCATCATGGGCAAGGGTATCGTCCAACATGCTACTAACCCTATCGGCCATGAAGCACAAGGCATGTCGCCCATCAAGAGAGAGGGTGAGAGAGAGAGAGAGAGAGTATCATCCACCAAGGTACTAACCAAAACACAAGGGACATCACTATGTCTCCCATCATATCGGCCAACCAGACCATCAACTATATCGGCCAACATGGGTAGGGTATCACCCATCATGACTATCGCCCAACATGGCTATCGGCCATTAGGGTATCGCCCACCATGGTCACCATATCGGCCAACACACTAGCTAGGTCAACCTATCAACCTCCAACTCAAGGAACTCAAACCCTAAAGCATCATATCGTTCAACATGAGGGCAAGTGTGTCTCTCAAAACACTCACAAGGAAGGGGGGGTATCACCCAACCCTGGGTCATCTTCAACCTCCAACACCAAGAGCACAAACCCTAAAAAGCAAAGGTACACTAGAAGCCCTAAACCCTAAGGGGGATATCGGCCACCAAGGGAAGATAAGGAAAGGTACAAAAGCAAGGAGCTAAGCTAAACTACTAACATGCATAAGATCAGGCAAGAAGTAAAGGAGTTAGGGTTAGAAGCTATGCAACCCGCCTTAAGCTCCAAGCTCCAAAGCACTTCAGGGTCCAAAGCTATCGTCCACCAGGCTGCTCCAGGAGGGTGTATCGGCCATCACTTCAGCTCCAAGGAAGTGTATCGGCCAACACAAGCAAGATGGAGAGGGATATCGTGCACCAAGGGTGGAGGGGAGACCAAAGGACCAAAGGAGACTAAGGCAAGGAGAAGAGCTACCTATATAGGAAGAAGGGGAGGAGAAACCAAGGTACAACCATGCTATGTGTCGCCCACCCAAGGGACACTTGTCCTAGGGTTCCAGCCAACACATTAGCAAGGCAAGAGACACTTGTCCAAGATGCAAACCAAGTGTCCACCAAACATGGTCAAAGCTGGACCAAGCAACATGGGCGACACAACCAGCAGCTCTACTGGGCGACACACCCAGCAACTGGGCGACACACCACCTCTAGGTCAACACAAACCAACCTAGGGCGACACACACTACTCCTTGGGCGACACAAGGCTCAAGCAAGCCCAAACAAGGAACTCCAAGGCCCAAACAAGCTCAACTCAGGCCCAAAGAACTCAAACAACAAGCCCAAGCCTTCCTCTCAACCCTAGAGGAAGCAAAAGAGGGGAAAACACCTCACAAGATGGCAAACTTGCACACAAAACCCTAAACTTGGGTTATTTGCAAGTAGCCCCTCGAACTTTCAACAAAGCTCAACAAAACCCTAATCACCACTCAAAGGTGATTAGCGAGCACCAAACCACTAAGGTTAAGCAAAACAAACAGGGTAAACCCTAAACGCAGGTCAGGGTCCTTACAGCCATAAACCTCTACAAAAGGATTTCGTCCCCGAAATCCAAAGAGAAAAGCGAGGGATACTTCCTCCTCATCTCTTCCTCGAGCTCCCACGTGACTTCCTCAATGCCACGGTGATGCCAAAGAACCTTCACAAGAACCAGGTCCTTCCTCTTCAACTTCTTGACTCTTCTGTCAAGGATCATCATAGGACCCTCTTCATAAGTCACATCTCTGTCAAGTTCAACCTCAATTGGCTGTATCACTGTCCCTGTATCCGGATGGCTTTTCTTCAGCATACTGACATGGAACATTGGATGTAACCTGTGCAACTCTGGAGGCAACTCTAACTCGTAAGCCACTTTTCCAACACGTGCTAAGACTGGGTAAGGCCCCATATATCTGGGAGCTAACTTACCTTTCCATCCAAACCTCAGCACACCTTTCCACGGAGAGACTTTAAGGTAAACCTTGTCTCCCACCTGGAATTCCAAAGGTCGTCGGCGATTGTCTGCATAAGACTTCTGCCTGTCTTGAGCCGCTTTCAACTGTTGTTGTATCACCTTGATCTTTTCTGTCATCTGTTGTACTAACTCAGGACCCAAAAGCTGATATTCACCTGATTCATACCAACACAAAGGAGATCTGCACTTCCTTCCATACAAGGCCTCATAAGGAGCCATGTCAATGCTCTGCTGATAGCTATTGTTGTAGGCAAACTCTATCAAACTGAGATGTACGTCCCAAATGCCTAGGAACTGCAAAACACAAGCACGAAGAAGATCCTCCAAAGTCTGAATAGTCCTCTCAGACTGTCCATCTGTCTGCGGGTGAAAAGCGGTACTGAACTTCAACTGCGTTCCCATCGCCCTATGCAACTGTTCCCAAAAACGACTTGTAAACTGAGGACCTCTATCAGAAACTATCGTTGCTGGCACACCATGCAAACGAACTATCTCATCCACATATACTCGAGCGAGCTTCTCAGCTGTATATGTGGTTTTCACAGGTATGAAATGGGCAGACTTCGTCAATCTGTCCACTATCACCCAAATGGAATCATGATTCCTAGTTGTCCTGGGTAGACCAACTACGAAATCCATGGTTATATGATCCCATTTCCACTGTGGTATAGGCAAAGGTTGCAACGTACCTGCCGGCTTTTGATGCTCAGCCTTTACCTACTGACATACCGCACACCTAGCCACAAACTCAGCTACATCTTTCTTCAAGCCGGGCCACCAGTACAAGTCCTTCAGACTATGGTACATCTTGGTGACACCTGGATGCATAGCATACATCGACGTGTGTGCTTCCTCGAGCACCAACTTCCTCAGATTATCAGCACCTGGAACCACCATCCTATTATGATAGCAAACCACTCCATCCTCGGACTCATGGAACCCATCACGCTTTTCGCTGCCAAACTCTGATCTGATTAGCTGTACTGTATCATCCGTTTGCTGTGCATCTTTGATCTGCTATCTCAACGTAGGCTTGATTAGCATCTGTGCTAAAAGTCCAGCTAACAAGGAAACCTCCATCTGCACGTTCATCTGCCGTAAGGAGACTAACATGTCCCGCCTATGGCATACCAAAGAACTCATATGTGCCTTCTTGGGAGTAGAAGACTTTCTGCTAAGCGCGTCTGCTACCACATTCGCCTTACCAGGATGATACTCGATAGTGCAATCATAATCATTGATCAACTCCATCCATCGACGCTGTCGCATGTTCAACTCTTGCTGTGAGAAGATGTACTTCAGATTCTTGTGATCTGTAAAGATCTGACACACTTCCCCATAAAGATAGTGTCTCCAAATCTTTAATGCATGAACCACTGCTGCCAGCTCCAAATCATGGGTCGGATAGTTCTCCTCGTGTTTCTTAAGCTGTCGCGAAGCAAAAGAAACCACATGATCCTCCTGCATCAGCACACAACCCAAACCTTTCTTGGACGCATCACAGAAAACAACATAGCCTTTTCCAGATTCTGGCAAGATCAACACTGGAGCACTGGTTAGCTTTTCCTTCAAACATTGGAAAGCTTGCTGACATCGATCATCCCAAACAAAAGGTACATCCTTCCTGGTCAACTTCGTCATCGGTAGAGCTATCGAACTGAAGTCCTTGATAAACCTCCGGTAGTATCCTGCTAGACCAAGGAAACTACGAACTTTCGTCGGCGTCTTCGGCTGTTCCCAATCCGCAACGGATTCCACTTTCTTCAGATCTACTTTGACTCCTTCAGCAGATATCACATGACCTAAGAAAGTCACTTCATCCAACCAGAACTCACACTTACTAAACTTAGCATACAACTGATGTTGACGAAGGAGAGTCAACGCTTGACGAAGATGTTGCTCATGCTCTAGCCGGCTCCGACTATAGATCAAGATGTCATCTATAAAAACTACAACAAACTGATCTAAGAACGGACGAAACACTCTGTTCATCAAATCCATGAAAGCAGCAGGTGCATTGGTTAATCCAAACGGCATAACCATAAACTCAAAATGACCATACCTCGTCCTAAAAGCTGACTTTGGTATGTCATCCGCCTTTATCCTCAACTGATGATATCCAGACCGTAGATCGATCTTCGAAAATACTGTAGCACCACGCAACTGATCGAACAGGTCATCTATCCTCGGTAACGGGTACTTATTCTTGATCGTGACCTTGTTCAACTGTGGGTAATCTATACACAACCGCATCGAACCATCCTTCTTCTTAACGAACAACACGGGAGCACCCCACAGGGACGTGCTCGGTCGGATGAAACCTTTCTCCAACAACTCTTGTAACTGCTTCTTCAACTCTACCATCTCTGCTGGAGCCATCCTATACGGCGTCTGTGCAATCGGCTGCGTTCCCGGAACCAGATTGATCTCAAAATCGATCTCTCGTGGTGGAGGGACACCAGGAAACTCCTCAGGAAACACATCTGCAAACTCTCGGATTGTCGGCACCTCTTCAAGGTTAAGGCCTTTCGCCTTGGTATCCACAACGGTATCCACAACGTGAGCTAAGAACGCCTCACATCCTTGTCGCAACAACCTATCTGCCACCATAGCTGACACCAGACACGTCGGAAGAATCTTCCTATCTCCCCGGAAGATCCACTTCTCTCCAGCAACATCAAACACCGCCTGCTTGGAACCACAGTCCAAGACAACCTTATACTTCTCTAAGGTATCCATCCCAAGGATAACATCGAAACCATGCATATCAAGTGGTATGAGATCGACCTGAATGTTGTGTCCCGAGAAAGACAAGACACAAGATGGACACTCTTCTCGAAGCAAAGAGGAACCACCAAGAGGGGTTTCTAACAACAAATTATCCTTCTTACAACTAACAGGTAGACGACAGTTTTCAAGCATACTATAGGCGATAAAAGAGTGTGTAGCACCCGGGTCAACCAGAACAGATATAAAGCAAGAAGAAGACATATCAGAATGAAATAACTCCATCTGACCTGTCACCACTCGCGGGTTGACTATCGCCTCTGGCTGATTCATGGCATAGAATCGAGCCGTAGCTTGCTGTCCACGACCTTTGCTCCCTTGAGCAGATGATCCAGCTTGAGACGCTTGACCGCGTCCTCATCCTCTACTACCACTGGGCTGTGGTCTCTCAGACTTCTGGAAACTCTGCCTCGGTTGCTGCGTCACTTCAACATCTCTATTTGGGAAATTGAACTTCCAATGCCCGACTTGCCCACAGAGATGACATGCTCTATTGTCAACTCGTGGCCTAGATGGCCCTGTTACTACCACCGAAGCTGAACTGTGCGCCTTAGACGGTGAAGAAACATGACCTTTTCCCTTAATCGGAGACCACTGAGATGGTACACCAGCACTTCTCATCACTGACGGTGCTGGAAACCTGGGCTTCTTGAAGCCACCAAACCTTCGTCCTTGAAACTGAGCAGGTCTTTTAAGAGACACAGACTCTCTTTTCTCCCGTACTGTCCTCTCAATCCGTCGAACTGATTCCACAAACGTGGCAAACCGCTCTCGGTTTTCCAGCACAGACACAGGTGTTGTCAACTCAGCTCTCAAACCCTTCTCGAAACGTCTGATCCGTTCATCATCTGTTGCCGCCATGTGAGGACAGAACCTCAACAGATCCATAAACTTAGCTTCATACTCGGTGATGTTCATCATTCCTTGTCGCAAGCTCTCAAACTGGTTGATCTTCTCATCCAGATACGTCTTCGGAAAGTATCTGGTGACGAACTCGTGTCGAAACACCTCCCAACAGATCACCTCACCAGGCCGCTTCTCTTCTTCGATGGTCCACCAGTGACCAGCACTACCCTTCAGAAGGTAGACAGCATGCTTTACTTTGTCTGCTTCGGGGATGTCGAGGATCCGAAAAGCCTTTTCAAGACTTGTCAGCCACAGATCTGCATCCGCTGGATCAGCCATTCCAGCATAATCTGAAGCTCCGACTCGGTGAAGCCGCTCAAAGGTCTTCCCAATACCCGATGCTTCTCCATGGGGAACCTGTGCTCGCGGAGAAGGCACTGGTAATCGTTCAACCATGAGATTCATCGTAGCCATTAACTGCCCCATAAGCTGTTGGTAGGCAGGGTGTTCAAGTATGGCTGGGTCTGGTTGGGGGACCTCAGGCACCCGATCTTCATGTGCATGTCTATCTGCTCCATCAACCGATGCAGCATCACTATGCTCAGGAGCATGTTCTTCATGGTTTCCAGACATCTTGGCTTTTCTTCTACTGAGGGCAGAAGATTTTTGTAAGATAACCTGGGAAACTCATAAGAACAGACTCAACCTGGTCCTAGATCCCTGTAGACTCAGCAAACCTAAAGCTCTGATACCAAAACTTGTGGCAACACATCCCATTATCACACTGATAATGAGGTGTTACGCGAAAACGTGCGGAAAACATCATAACCACAGATTATCAAAAACACGGGTTAATTAAAACCGATTGCGGAAAACTGATAAACTGTGAAACTATTACTTTCCAGTCCATATCCTGCACAGAAACATGTCACATACATATACACAAGATCTGACATGTGTCCACAGCTCAGGAATAGCTGTCCATCCATCACATGAGTTCACCACCTGTTCATATATACATAAAGGCCCACATCCGGCCAACAGTAGGATATACAGATATCATCGAACGATCTTCGGGAAACATCGTCAAAACACTGCCAAGGACCTGAGAGTACAGGGATGACTCTAGACTCTACTACAAAACATCCAAAACAGCAGTATGTCCAATGCTTGCCTTCTACTTCTCCTCAAGCTGCTCGTCCGCAACACCACAACCACGACCACGTCTACCTCGACCACCTAAAAAGGGTGTAAACCAGCAGAGTGAGACAATTGAACAATTGTCCCAGCGGGAAACATAGCTCCCCACCGCAACTACAGAACCTCAGCAAGATAGCTATAACAACAATCATAACAAGAGCAGATATATCAGAAGCAGTTATATATATATGTAGCAAGATCATTCTTACCGACAAACATACCAACTGTACTAAAACTTATAACCAGATGTCCTTCAAAAGAATATGATTATCAAGATAAGGTATATCAACATGTAACAGGATTTATTAGAACAGAATATAATGTCACATAACCTGATTATCAAGATAAGACAGATTACCACGTGACCTGCAAGATATAACAGAGATATTACACAAACAAGGCCTCAACCAATGTTTCGTGTTTGATGTGATCAGTATATACTAAACGGCTGTATTACGTTTTATTATGCCCTGAGGATTTGAACCGTACCGTTCAAATCCAACCTTCGGTTACGAAACCCAGGCCGGTGCCATATAAGGCCAATGGAAGAGCCGGACTCCACGACCTCCCACCTCATGGTCAGTACATGAGTACAACACAAGCAGGACCACAGTCACATGCTGAAGTGGTCTAAGCCACAGGGTTAGCTCCACACGCTACCCATTCTCTAGCCCGCCTTGGTACAGGTCACGGTGCTAGTAAAACTGAGCCACGGGCCTGTTCACCGTGCTCTGAGCCATGAACGCATTCATGCTCCATACATCACATATCCTGAGCCATGGGCCTGTTCACCATGCTCTAAACACATATCTGAGTCTGCAACCGAAGTTACACTCTTACCTCCTCATTTTCAGGCTAGGAGCAACCTACACATATTCAACAATATGCGCTTCCAGGTTAACCCGTAGGAAAACCCGTTTCACCATCACCAAGTCCTGACGATGATGGATCTATGGCCAGGGCAAACTACATGATATATTTCACTGTGATTAATTAGTATCTTTTAGATGGATTGCAGGATTCAACCAAGTTGTATAACATGCAAGATATAACAGAAAGTAAAGAACATTATATGATGGTCTAATCATATCAACCTGATCCATCTTAAGGATCCAACATCACATGTTACCACTTGGCCTTTTGCCAACCATCCAGATCCATCTCAAGGATCATCACATACCGCAGGATCTCAATCCTTCATCATGCATTGTCACTGCCTCTTAAGGCTCACATCATCATCAAGGGACCAACACATCACATACACAATCTTATGGGGCAATTATCAAAGCAATGTTACTCATTACATACGTCACATAGCCCTTTTTTGGCTAAGACATCACCTGTAAGGTTAGAGTACACAATAATTGTAGATTCAACATAAGGAATATGCTCACTATCATGAAATATCATTCAAGATATTGTACTTATCAATGTGACACTTATTTGGTAACCAGGTATATTAGTTACATCATTATCAACCATACTGATGCTTACTCTAAATATCAGGATTATACAAACAATCGAGGCATATGGAGATCATGTCGAGTATACAGAACCAACACTGTTATTGTCAAAATCATTATTATCGCCATCAACTGTTGTCATCTTTATCATGAAGCAACCTTTAACATAACTGTCACTTAGCATCTTTATTACCATCATTATCATCATTAAACAAACTACTAAAGTAGTTATCGTCACCTTCATTATTATTAATAATTAAGCATAAAGGTCACATCATGCACCTAATACATGAGGGCTATCAACATATACATTACTATCATTAGCATCCTGTTTGATGATAAATATCACCATCATTTCCTTGGTTAATTAGCTAATTATTTCCATCACATGAGGGGCCGTCACCAAAGCACCTCAAGCCCTCACTAAAACTTCACAACGCTCACTTAAACCTATCTATTCAGCATGGGTATCGGCCACCATCCTAAACCCTATCAGCCATCACCCATTACTAACTCTATCGGCCTACACACTAGCTAATAGGGTAGGGTATCGTTCAACTGGACTATCGGCCACCAAGGCTATCGGACATCACACTAAGCTCACCCTATCGCCCATCATGGGCAAGGGTATTGTCCAACATGCTACTAACCCTATCGGCCATGAAGCACAAGGCATGTCGCCCATCAAGAGAGAGGGTGAGAGAGAGAGAGTATCGTCCACCAAGGTACTAACCAAAACACAAGGGACATCACTATGTCTCCCATCATATCGGCCAACCAGACCATCAACTATATCGGCCAACATGGGTAGGGTATCGCCCATCATGACTATCGCCCAACATGGCTATCGGCCATTAGGGTATCGCCCACCATGGTCACCATGTCGGCCAACACACTAGCTAGGTCAACCTATCGACCTCCAACTCAAGGAACTCAAACCCTAAAGCATCATATCGTTCAACATGAGGGCAAGTGTGTCTCTCAACACACTCACAAGGAAGGGGGGGTATCGCCCAACCCTGGGTCATCTTCAACCTCCAACACCAAGAGCACAAACCCTAAAAAGCAAAGGTACACTAGAAGCCCTAAACCCTAAGGGGGATATCGGCCACCAAGGGAAGCTAAGGAAAGGTACAAAAGCAAGGAGCTAAGCTAAACTACTAACATGCATAAGATCAGGCAAGAAGTAAAGGAGTTAGGGTTAGAAGCTATGCAACCCGCCTTAAGCTCCAAGCTGCAAAGCACTTCAGGGTCCAAAGCTATCGTCCACCAGGCTGCTCCAGGAGGGTGTATCGGCCACCACTTCAGCTCCAAGGAAGTGTATCGGCCAACACAAGCAAGATGGAGAGGGATATCGTGCACCAAGGGTGGAGGGGAGACCAAAGGACCAAAGGAGACTAAGGCAAGGAGAAGAGCTACCTATATAGGAAGAAGGGGAGGAGAAACCAAGGTACAACCATGCTATGTGTCGCCCACCCAAGGGACACTTGTCCTAGGGTTCCAGCCAACACATTAGCAAGGCAAGAGACACTTGTCCAAGATGCAAACCAAGTGTCCACCAAACATGGTCAAAGCTGGACCAAGCAACATGGGCGACACAACCAGCAGCTCTACTGGGCGACACACCCAGCAACTGGGTGACACACCACCTCTAGGTCAACACAAACCAACCTAGGGCGACACACACTACTCCTTGGGCGACACAAGGCTCAAGCAAGCCCAAACAAGGAACTCCAAGGCCCAAACAAGCTCAACTTAGGCCCAAAGAACTCAAACAACAAGCCCAAGCCTTCCTCTCAACCCTAGAGGAAGCAAAAGAGGGGAAAACACCTCACAAGATGGCAAACTTGCACACAAAACCCTAAACTTGGGTTATTTGCAAGTAGCCCCTCAAACTTTCAACAAAGCTCAACAAAACCCTAATCACCACTCAAAGGTGATTAGCGAGCACCAAACCACTAAGGTTAAGCAAAACAAATAGGGTAAACCCGAAACGCAGGTCAGGGTCCTTACATACATCCTAAATGAGATTAGGTGTTCAAGAATAGTCCCAAAACGGGGACTATCCAAGATTTACTTCTAATGAGTAAATCTTGGATGGGTTTCTATGCCAACAAACACAATAATAGATATGTACATGTTAGGGTTTCATCACAATTAATGTTAGGGGTTTCATCACAATTGATGTTAGGGTTTAATCAAATCAAATTAGGATGCTACAATTGACAAGTTTAAATCTTATTTCAACATGCATCAAAATTTACTGAATTAGGCCAAGCATTACGATTAGAAGCACACATATATGACAAATATATGCAAGCAAAAGATTTGTTCATATCCTAGGATTTACATAAAGCATTACATAAAAAATTGTTCATATCCTTACCAACAGAAAGCACGACCATGGCTGTGTTGGCCTACCACGGCCGTGCTGGATAGCACGACCGTGGTAGGCCAACACAGCAACGACCGTTACCACAGCCGTGCTATCCAGCACGGATGTGGTAGGCCGACACATCCATGGTCGTGCTTACTTTTGGTAAGGAGCTAGGGAGAAGGAAGCAAAGAGGCTAGCATACCTGGAGCTAGCGTGGAGAAGAGCGGCGGCGAGTGGCGGCAGCAGTGGCGACGAGCAGGCGAAGAAGCAGAGGGGCGGGCGGCGGGAAGAAGCAACCAACGGCCGGAGAAGCAGCAGGCACCGGCCGTAGAAGCAACAGGCGAAGAAGCAGTAGCGGCAGGCGGCGGGCGGCGGGCAGCGGCGCCGGTGAGCAGAAGAGCACCAGCAGCAGCGGGGGTCGTCGGCTGATTTTGGGAGAGCGGCGGCGAGCAGCAGCACAGGAGAAATATTGCAATGAAACAGGAAGAAAGGGGGAAGAGCCGGGTGATCGGGTCTATTAAGTTGGTCAACAACGTCAGTTATCTATAAAACCAACGCCTATTATGCTTTAGCGTCGGTTGATAGTAAAACACCGACGCCCAACTAGACAACCTTTACCCTAAAATATTTGGCGGGAACCATTATTAGCGTCGGTTATCAAGGGATAACTGACACTGAAAGTGGGACTTTTCGCGCAAATTTTCATTTTAAATAAGCGTCGGTGAATAGTAAAAAATCGATGCTGTAGGTGACCTAAAATGTTTTCGCTCGAAAATTGGATTTCGCGGGCGATTTTAGGCATCGGTCGGTTATAACTAGCCGACGCTGAATACAAAGTGGTACCTGTGTTTGGCTAGTCTTCGAATATAGACATCGGTTTGCATAAATAACCAACGTTTAAATTTATAGGCGTCGGTTTTCCTAAATCACCGATGCCCAGAAAAGTGACACTGAATGTTGTTTCTGTAGTAGTGGGCCGTGTTGGCTAAGTTGATTGTAATAGGGGAAATGCAAGTTTTGGCCGCGAGCCAGAATGGTCATGCTGGAATGGAACGGCCGTACTGACCAAGTTGGATTCAATAGAGAAAACTCAAGTTTTGGGCACGGGCAGCACGACTGTGCTGGCCAAAACGGCCGTGTTGGCCCGGGCCCAACACTTAAGTTTCTCGATTTTGCCCAAGCTAGCACGACCCAAACATCATTTCTGCGAGCGAGAACACCCGTTCTGCGCAAAGAGGCGATTAGGGCGAGCTCCATTCACCCCCAAATCAACTCCTCTTACTCTCAAACTCCATATTTGAGTTTCTTTTAGCCCCCAATCACTTTACCATACCCCTAGATCTATTTTCCACCCTCCATTGCCACCTTTTCTCCACTTCTAAGGAAATTCCGCCCCTACAACCGGAGAGTTCTGTTTTTGTTGTTCTTGCTTGATTTTCACCAAAAATCCTTGCAAAGATGAAGAGCAAGGCCATCAAGAAAGGAGTGGAGAAGACAATGAGCATCCTCACCGGAGGAAAAAGTCGTAGTAAACGGGCCTCCAACGTGTCTCAACAATCTGACAGTGCCTCATCACCATTAAATTTGATTTTGCAATCCTTCCGACGGTCGGCATCAATGAGTGGCTCCCGACATCGATCTTCCTCCAGTGGCCGCAACATGGATCCAAGATACAAAACTCAAAAGAGGAGGAGGATGAAGAAGAAGAAGAATAACTAGAGAACATAGTGGACTCAGTGGAAGTTGATGCACCAACGTGCAAAAGAAGGGCTAAGAAGACAGCTGAGGCATCCTCCTCATGCCTACCACCACGACAGACTCAGGAAAGACACTCCACCTCATCAACACAACCACACACCACACAACAACCCATTAGGCGTCAGATGGTGATTGAGGAAGAGGCTACAAATTCACGCATCTAGATGGTGCCCTTGAACTTGGACACCAGTTCGGGGTCACACACATATGAGGAGGAAGAGATAGATGACATTGAAAGTGAGGAAATGGAAGATGAGCCGTGGAATTTTTTTACATATTAGGGGAGAATACAATGAAGTGGGTTGGAAAGTAGCCCAAGGAAGTTGCATATGGGAGAGGTGCATCAAGGTGAATGTTCACAAGGCCACTTCACTCCGAGTGTACCACGAGGAGGGTGATTCCCACAAGATATGCCTGCCCCAACACCATGCAAGCCCTAGGAATGCATGTTGTTGTCAAAGATCTCTTGGATCCATGTGGATTGTATAAATTGTTGACTACTGTGGAAGAAACATACTTAGAGACAACTCATGAGTTTTTTGGGTCTCTAGAGAAAGTCCAGTATCATGGGGATAATGCAATCATGTTTAGGCTCAATAACTACAATCATGTGCTAAAGGCCTCCGACCTCAACAAGATTTTTGCACCAGCACTAGATATTTGCTTAAAAGTTTGATGGGCACAGGTATGACAAAAATGGGAAATGAAACTATGCCAAGATGTGGGAAACATTCACTAGTGAAAAATCATTTGCAACGAGAAAGTAAAAAAACAAGCAAGATTTTCAATCCCGCTTTGAGATATATTCAGAAAGTCCTCACCAACTCTATCTTTGGGCGATACGATAATCAAGGATGTTATTCTCAAAAAGACTTGTTTGTGATGTCAGTAATGGCGAGTCATGGTTATGTGAATCTGGGGATGATGATGATTGATCACTTAAAGACAATTCCTTCCAAGACCAAGCTTCCCTTCATCATGGGAGGGATTGTGACCACCACAACAAAGGCACTTGATTGTGATCTACAGAACTTCACAAAGGCAGAAGATACCAAGTTGATTGATTTGAACTATCTTGTGAGGTCTTAGATGATTTCCATAAGAGATAAGAAGTTCATTTACAACATGAACCCCAGATACCTTGGAATCACTCTGGAGCTGCCTTATCATTCCTCTACCCTTCTTGATGGTATCTAACCATTGGAAAATCTGCCAGCATGGATTTCTAGATATGAACATGCATTCCTAAGAGAGAACTATAGAAAAGTGACAGTGGACTTACTAGAGGGTGGAGGTGAAACAAATGTGCCAGAGAAGCAACTATACTAGAGCAGACATGTCACACACGACTGAGAGAGGATGACTTTGATGCACAACCAACTCCAACAAATGCATACGATATGTCATCCATCCATGCACAGTTGGAGGTGATTCAGAAGATGCAACATGATATGTGGTTGGATCAGCAGTAGATGCATCAGTAGATCAACCACATGTACCAATTCCAGCATGTATAGGTGCAGAGAAATCCCCAATGGGGGAGGATTTCTGGGGAACCCTTTCTGGTTATTAGGAGACATACCCGCCTCTACAGGAAGACTACTGGGACCACTACTACCAACACCCACCTCTACAGACTGGCCCACCATAGGATCCCGCACCACCACAACCATGACTTCTACCCTATCATTCCTAAGCTTTAGTTTCATGCTGAGGACAACATGATTCAAAAGTTTGGGGTGGTAGAGTGGTAAGCCCTCAGTTCTCAGCTTATTTTTTTAAATTTCCTATTCTACCTGATCATTGTTTGTTTGATTTTAATCTATCTAGTGTAGATTTTCTTTTTCTTGCATTCATACATACATGTAGTTTACTTTCATGCAATTTTTGCATAAATTTTCAAAAAAATTGCTCTTTTTGTCACACCATAGCATGCATTGTACTTTCATGTAGTTTTTGCTAATTTGTAGCTAGATTTTGCTATTTAATGTTTTCAGTTTCGCCAAAGTAGGTTTAGATGTGGTTGAATGCAAAATTTTCCCAAACTTGAATGTTCTTGCCTAAAAGCATGTTTTGACTTAATCTCCACTGTTTGAAATGAATGTTTTAGTCTTTTGACAAATGCATGTTGTTTCTTAGAGTTTATTACTATGTGGTCTTGATTGTTGACTTTTTACATATGCACCACTTCTCTCAAGTTTGTAAATGTTTCGATTCAATTGTGAATTGAGCAAGCTACAAATGCTTAGAGCCTATGGAATCACTTGATATAAATGTGAATCTCATGTTGTTCAATCATGTGGTGTGATATCATTTGATGAAGTGTTGGATTAGTTTTCATGCAGGAAATCTTATGTTGAAGAATACACTAATGGCCCCTCTTTGACCTGACTCTTCTTTCACCATCTTCATACCTCTCTGCCTCATGAAAAGATACCCTAGTGCACATAATCATCCTTTTCCACCTCCAAAAGTTTAGGATGGCCATACCTACATCTCCTCTCTTCACTGTATCCACCATATGCCCTTTCTACACCAAGGGCAAAGAAAAGAAAAGAAAAGAAAAATAAAGCAAAAAAATAAATAAAAGGATGCTCCTATTTAAGAGCATTCAAATAAAAAAAAGATGAATACTCTATGTAATAGTACTCCAAAAATCTTTCAACAACCCTTTCTTCTATTTTCATACCCATTAAGCAAGAAAACATCAAATCTAGCTCGCTTTACCCTTTTCTACAGCCATGTGGGTCATTTGGTGTGGTTTGAGGCATAAGATTGAATGTGTGAAAGTGAAACAACACTCCTAGTCATCTTTGATTAACGCTATCATGAAACAGTTTACCCAGAATGATACGAAGGACATATGGAAAGCTTGTGTATTCTATGATTTATATTTGAAGTTTGTATGCTCAGTGCTCATTTCATGATTGGTATGTGAAAGAGGAGAGGAGAGAGGTGGAATACATGCACTTAGTCACTTCCAAGACTACTTATTCAATAATCATCTATTTCTATGCATTTGTCATTCTTATTTATTGAAAGAAAATTGAACAGAGAGATTAAGTTGGAGCATACTTGAGGGCAAGTATGTTTTAAGTTTGGGGTGGTGATGCAACCCTATTTTAGGGATCCATCTTGTGCCATTTTGTATTTTATTCACATCTAAACATAGTATAATGCAAGTTAAATTCCCCAATGTGAGTATTATTATCAAATGCACTTATGGATGTTCTTTGCATTATTTTTAGGTACTTGGACCATGATTCAGATGGATGAGAGAGAAGGAAGGAGTTCTAGGGTTCCTCCGCTCATGGAGGGGTCCAAAGAAGGCCCCAAATCTCCCTCAACCTACCCCTAATGGCCAAGATTTGACATAAAGTAAAGAAGCCATTGATGATGAAGATTGAAGTTAATTTTTCCACTAAAGACCCCAGAACAGTCGTGGTTCTAAGGAAAGGTCGTGCTGACTAATGCACAAGTTACAGGGAAATTCCCAAGATTTACAAGCTACAACAACTAAGCCACCACGGTCATGCTACCCAGCACGACCGTTCCATGAAGCCCCCAAAACGGCTGTGCTACCCAGTACGTCCATGCTAGCTGAAGACAGAACGATCATGCTAGAGGGAACGACCTCCTCTCCAACTCCACCACCACGGCCCTGCTACCTAGCATGACCGTTCTACCTAGCCTCCACCACGGTACCAACCTCCATTTCACCACTTCAAGATGATATTTTTCCACTTTCTTGGAATAATCGTTCCCACCTCTACCCACCACGGTCGTGCGCCCAGCAAGACTGTGCTACCACCTAAACCCTACCATTTTCTACACTATTTTTCCAACAATGCCCCTACTTACCCTAGTGCTTCCACCACCACGTATATATACATGGGTTGTGGCCACATCACTAGATTAGCTACCATTATCCTCTCCACCCACTCTAGAGCATTCATTGCATCCTCCTTGCATTTATTCTCTCCACCCACCATATCCACCTTGGAAACCTAGATTTCTAGGTTTTCCTCCATAATCCCCTCCATTCTCATGCCCATCTTCACCATTGGAAGAGATAGGTCATCCCCAAGCTTCTAGGAGGTGAAGAAGGAAGATCTACTTCGAGCTCCAGGGAGTCATATCCCCTTCTTTCCCTTTCTTTTTCCTTTTCTTTGATTATGTCTAGATAAGCCCCTAGTGGTGGGCTGTTTGGGGTTAAAATGTGACTTTGATACCATGTTGGGGGAAAATAACTTGTAATGAACATGATTAATATCTATGATGATTGCCTCTTGCTTATATCTCATTTCCTATTTTCTTGTGTGTGATTTGTGCTTTTAACATGTATTGCTTGCTTTGAGATGTTTGATGACACTTAGCTTCTAAGAGGAATTGGAGTGTATGTAGAAATCTTAGGAATAGCTCCTAGGTCCGATTAGTAGATCCCTAGTTATCCCCCTTTTCTCCTACATACATATCCCTCCTTCTACAAGTGAATGTGAGATCTAAGTAGCTAATGTAAGTGTGATTAGTGCAATTTCCTAGAGCTTTCTAAAGGCTAGATGGGTAGTAGCATGAGGTGAAAAACCATCATCTCTACACCCATTTCTACCCTTGCCTCTCAATTTCCAGAATACCACTTACCCTAGAAACCTAGACTTGACAAGCTCTACTAGAATTACACCTAACCCTAGTTCTCCAACTAGTAGTATAGGGTACATACTAATAACACTTGCCTTATTGTTTGGTTTGGTAATCTAGATTGAAATGTGATAATTGCATGCCATGTTGAAACCCCAACTAATATCAAATCACATTCCCAAATGGCCCACCTATCCTAATCTCATTACTTAAAACCCATATTGCCTACTTGGCTTGTTCATCTTAATCTAGTTTAGTTGCTTTTTTTCAATCTAATTAATTGCATAGTCTTGTTCTTTAGGGTTAACTTAGGTTCTTGCTCTCTCTAGTGGTTAACTTAACTCCTAGTTGCTAATTAATCTACTAGTGTAGTGTTAATAAACTTTTCTCCTATTTAGTTAATTACTTAATCTAGTTCCTTAGACTTGCTTTCTTAGGATAATTTAGGGTTTGTGATAACTTAGATTTCATATTGCCTTAACTTGCATGTTCACTTAATTTAACAATCAAAACAACCAATCAACCCTAAAGCCCTATTCTTCACTCTTGGAACGTAGCCAACACTAACTAAGCTATAGTACCCCCTCTATCCCTGAGGATTGACCCCTACTCTTTCCTATCACCTATACGACAATAGTACCCCGTGTGCTTGTGGGTGACCTATTTAGTGTTGTGATCGAGTTTTGTTAGGGTTTTTATAAATTTCAAAAGATCCCAAGTGTGTTGAGTTCTATGGGGCACATCTAATCAAACCTAATTGGTTAGTGTGTGCACCTCTGGCTCAGACACGTCGATAGTGAGTTTAGAGATCATAAGCTACATGTCTAAGATAGATGCAATCTTGTTTCATTGAGAAGAAGATCATCTCCACAAAGTTAATGGTAGTAGAAGGTAGTGGTTATAAAGGGGATATTGTTATAGATCTATCAACAAAGATCTATTTTTTGGTGGCCTATGTTAGAATAGAAGAGAAATGATCAATGATATGTCATGAGGAGAACTTGTCAGAGGGAGGATGAGTCCCAACCTAGAACTAGCTGACTCGCCCAACCAAGCTATGCGACATAGCATGAGACAGATGTGGGCTGCACCCTTATTAAAGAGTTACATTGAGGCCACCCGAAACTGCTAGAACCAAAATCCAAAGTCTCAAGTATAAATAAAAAGGTATATATTTATAGAAAATACCAAATCATTCTTAAATCATAGTAAATAGTGCTTATTTTAGAAAAATAGAATAAGTTAAAAAATTCCCATAATATGTTTAAAACAACATGGTATTGTGAAATCTATCTTTCAATATATAAAATTTGATGTAATAAAATATGAATGAATATACCCCTTCCATGTAAAATATTTAATAAATAGTGCATAAAATATTTATACAAAACAAGAACTTCATAACTTATTTAGAATCTATATGATTCCAGATATGATGATGTTTCTACATGAAATCATGTAATTTTCTTCATATGCACAACTAGGACATGAAAGCATATGTAAAATCTAATAAACAATTATATCTCTATACATGATGGAATTTGTGGAATGTCTTCACATATTACCTGGAATATTATATAAAAACCTAAAACCATAACAATAAATATATGTTAACATAATGGTGTCCTTTTATTTGGTATGGAAGCCCCAATTTGGTTAGTGAAATGCAATAAACTATGAAAAATGATGACTAGGAATCTAATGATCATGTAATATACTCTTATTAGGAATATAATATCAAGAATTTTATTTGAACAATAACAAGGCTAGTAATGATGAGGATATCCTAAGGAATTAATTTAAACTAAACTGACATATAGAGTATTTAGTTGATGAGAATGTAATGCATATTAGGGATGACCAAGGTTGTAATTGACCTCAAGAATGTGACTATTAAGTAATGTTGAATCAAGGTAAGATTACATTTTAGTTGTACTATTATATGGTGGGGTGTATTATATGTGTACAAAAGACTTGTCATTTGATATTGGATAAAATTGGCATACTTGTATGTCACTTTTCTTGGTTTTTTATTATATATAGTTGTCAACACATGAAGCATAAGATATTGCTCCTTTATATAATATTTGTTTTTCACTATATCACTTTGTAGACTGATATCAGCTTTACATTCTATCTCTTGGTAGAGTAGTGCCACTTTTTAAATACATCTCTTGGTAAAATAGTGCTAGTGAGTGACTTTTCCCATGGTAAGTGAGTCACCATGACCTATCTCGTGGTAGGCGGGTCATGTAATAAAGCATTAGTCTTGTTCGGTCGAGAATGCTATGATTATTATACAACAAAAAATGCATAATAAAATACATAATATCTTTTGTAAATGAAGAATTCAATTCAAAATTTCTTTTGTATATATATACTACCAAATATTACATTGATTACTAATTTACTATTTTACCTGATGTTACTCGACACACTTGTGCTGACATGTACTAAATTTTATTATAATAAATGATGTGGCTATATGACTATGATTTTACTTAATAAACTACTTGAGTTGTGTGACAAGTGGATGCTCAAGTGGACAAATAGATCATGTATAGTGTAGTATGTACATATGTAAAATTTACTATTCAATGTGAAATATTAATTGATACTAGTATTTTTTGTAATTATCTGTTGAATTTTGAGCTTGTGGCTATGGTTTATTTTATTTCATTGTATTTGCATGTATTATTTTTGTTCTACATACTTTTTTTTTTTCTTCTTCTTGACCTAGTATGTTGTGTTCGAAATTGAACATCTGACATGCGTGGGAGTTTCAATTTGGATGTCACACACTCTGCTAAGGTTTTTAAATTCTAGGGATGTAAAATAAGTGTTGGTAACTAGTGGTCTCAACTAAAAAGAAGCTTATTATAAGATCCTAGGATGATAGCATGTAATATTGCAAAGTTAGAGGGTAATTATTGTCTTGCATTAATGATACATAATGACTGTTCATATGGTAACAAAAGCCATGCTCAAAATCAATTTCCTGTGTTAGAGAAAATACAAAATGTTTAATTTAAATATATATATGAAATTATGTAGAGAGGATTCCATGTCATAAAGGTTGTCATTGATAAAGATAGGAGTGGGCATGATCAACATATACATAAGGAACTTTAAGTGCAAATATGTTAGAGACAACAATTTTTGAAATAATTTATGTAAAGAGGATGCCACATGTTATAAATGTTATCATGAATGATGATAGGCATGGGCATGATTAACATTAAACACCTTTAGTTTGGTGGTAGTTGAAATACCATAATTTTACAATGCCCATATGTATAGGTCGACATATCCTCTTTATTAAATTACATTGTTACAATATATTATTTATATAAAATGCAATTAGGAACTCTAAGTTATTGTCATTAATGTCCTTAAATAAAATAATATTCAATTAATATTGATCTTTTTTGTGTTATTTATCTATTTTTTTAATCTTTGTATCAATTAGTATTAACATCTTACATGTTGATGGTAAGAAAATCAAATTTGACAAGTTCTAATGAGTAGAGATTTTTATTGGATGTTACTTATATTATAGCATACATATTGTATAGATAATTTGTTTATAAACTACATTTTCAAATAATGAATCGATTTTAATGATATTATAAAAATATATCATTGGTAATGTAGAAGTCTTTTATATTTTTGATATGGAATCCTAACTGATGTAGTTTTAGGGTTAGATATAAGTAAATACATTAAGTTAGAATATGATTGCCAATGATTGAACATGATAAAAATATTTGAAAAATACATTTGAAACAAATAGACCAAATATTTGTTTGACTTTATATAATATCAGATAGCGCATGGATGGATCCGGATGTATATGAGAGCCATTTATGAGACGCAACATGGTAGTCTAGTGATACATATAATAATAGTAGTATACAAATAAACTTACAATTGTTGATTTTATCCACATAACCTCTATATATCTAAAAGGTGACTAATTTTTTTGACTCTAAAAGGATGTTACACATATATCTCAAACTCTCCCAACATTTCTACAGAATTTTGACCTAAAGATGGTGAACTCTAATGATTTTGGGAGAGTTATTAACTGAATTTATGTTTTAGTTGGATATTTGAATGGGTTTTGGCAAAATCTAGGTAGACTATACATGCTCTCTTCTTTTCTCATTTAATTTATCTTTTGTGGTAGCTTGATACATCATTCCTTAATTGGATTTGTTTCCATATTTGAATCTCATTTTTGTTCTCTAATTTTCTTCCATATGCTTGTTTGATGGTTTTAATTTGATCATAACCTAGCTTAGAAGAAAGTTTCCATCTTGGAGATTTCATGGAGGTGTATGATCTTAAAGTTTTGAATATTTAGGTATCTTTTAATAGTATTTTAGTTTTTTAATCATGTTCTAGTCTTACATACACCAACTAAATATTGTGTATATAAATTCTAACCATGCTAGAACCTTTTAGGAAAATTTTGGTGAATATACAAGGATAAAGCAGAACTATTTGTCTAAGTTAATTCCTTAGCTAATAATATGTGCTATTATATTTGAATTGCAATTCACGATCAATTTTCATGGGTTAGGTTGATTTTACCTAGTTTTATGCCAATATTGTCCAATTGGCCTAATAGCACATCTAGAATGAGATTCATGTGTAGATAATCATATTAGTGTTTTATTCATTCCTTATTGTTACTTTTGTGATTTAAAACATGTTTAATATGTTTCTATTGAGTATAAACTTTTGACATAATTTATCTAGCTTATAGACAATATGGATAAAATAGTCCCAAGTGAGCTAATTAGATATGTTAGGGTGTATGCAAATGAATTTCTTGTATATTAGAAGTCTAAATGTAACAACCAATGACAATATTAATATTTAATACTTTTTTAAGTTTAATGATAAGAGACCTTGAAGGTGATGATGATGATGATGATGATGATGATGATGATGATGAAAATATCATGAACTAAATAAATCTTCATCACCATTAAAATCCCCTTTTAGGGGTAAAATGAGTATTAAGCCTTTCAACTTTGAAAGAAACATGTAAACAACATGACACCTACAATAGGAAAGTTACTGCGTATTTAGAATGTTACAAGCATCTCTTTTAATCCCATATAATGTTACAAGCCACGTTAAAATAGTCAACTCAAAATGCCCCTCGTAAGGCCCATTTTAGGATTAGAAGTGAAAAACCACCCATGAAGGTAAGTATTCACATATACGCCATATGGTAATGAGTTAAGTGAGACTTTTATTATAATATATTATATCTAGAACTAACACTAGATTCTTCGTCTCATGATTTACAAAGTTCCTACTAGAAATTGACAACGATTGACTTCATAACTAAGCTGCCATTAGATTGATATACCTTGATATCAAAATCCCATTACATGTTACCAACTTCTATTTAGCGGAAGTAGTAGAATACTGCTCTACGACGTCATTCTGATCGCGGTACATGCACTCTTGAATCATCATCGCGAAATCACTAGCAACGATCACCACTCCAAGTTACCGACCGTCAATTTCTTCTCGCTCTCCTTTTCAAACATCTACGATCTAAACGAAGCTCGTAGGAAAGAAAGGAAATTTAGAATTGCGGTTTTTGATGTCTAGGAGAATAAACGACTAGAGGCTGAAACAATGGAGGGTTTGCAGTTGGTATGGGGAATGGAGAATAAGCCCCTGGCTCTTTTCAATTTTCATTGAGGCTTGGCGTCGAGCGCACGATGCCAACGGCGTACGCGCACAACAGCAAGCGAGATGGGCCAGGTGTACTCTACTGAATTCTTGCTACCTGTGACAACATTGGGTAGCCATAGGCCCACGGAAGTGGCCGAGTCTGGTCGCGCCTAGCCAGATTGTTATCGGGCTGGGGCTTGGGAGCCCTCAATCGGGCGGCGTGGCCTTAGCTGGGCCAGGTGGTTGGATGGCCTTACTTAAACTAAAAAAAAATGTATACATATGTTGTGCACGCGCACTTGTGGGTGTTTATCTTGGTCTATCATCCTTTCGGGATCACAGTGACTTTGTACATCGTGCTTACCTGCCGTCACATTTTTTCTCTATACCTTCTCTCCATGTGTAGATGCAATGAGTTTGTTTTCCGCCTTCGCACATTCGTTTTAGTTTTCCAAACGCGATTCACCTTGCTACAGGCATCCTCACTTCCCTTTTCTTCGGATCTGGTTTCCTTCTTCACATGTTATTCTTTGCTTCACCTTTTCTTCACGAATTGCCCTCAACCGTGCTTCTGTGGGTGCTCTAATGCTCTTTGCCAGCCCCAAGTCCTCCGAACTCCCTACCTTCTTTTGGGAGATCTAACTCCATATTTTGATGGTTCGGGTTCAGAGACTCACTGTGACACTTGAACCCTGAGGAACATCCCAATGGTGAGACCTAGGTGTGAGGGCATGCAAGTGGAGTCAAAGTATTCCTCAGTTGGAGATCCTGGAGTTCAATAGATCTTTGATGAGGGTTGAGAAGTCCTCCTTGCGAATTGTCTTCTTTTCCCTTGCCATGCCCTCCTAATGTGTTGATCTCGAGGGGTACAAAAGTATTTTTGCATGTGATTCTTTTCTAAAGCACTCAAAATTTTGTGGGACAAGGACACGTGTGTCTTGACACATCCAATTAGTCAATAATTGGATGCAAGGATAAAACAATCCTTTCTCCATGTTTCTTTTATAAAATAGCTTGAATCATTGTAATTCTCTAAAATCGTAATAAGAAATCACCCATTCATCATAATAATACAAAAGTAAATTTTTAAATCATAAAAACGTCGCTTGATTTATTAGTACAATTTTTATACATTGATTCTGAAGTTACAATAATTACTGTCACTCTTAGGGCTAGTGAATTTAGTGAAATCAATAATAACCCTATGCATAAACAATGTGATTAGGTATTGAAAGGCATGGTCCCTCACTTTAGGAGTACTTATTGGACTACTAACTGATCCTAGAGGTATGTGCTTTTTTCAGATTCTATTTGAGAAATATAATGACTAAATTCTAATTTTTATCAATGAGGCATATTTTATTACATTCCTCTTTTTGAATCTATTAAAATCATTTTAGAATCACAAGCACTATTCACATATTTTTATTGAAATCCTACTTCTCATGTATACGGGTCCTTTGAACCTCATTATTGTATGGGATGCTTCCATTCTTTCTAAACTTGATGATTAAATTGGACTGCACTATGATCTTACCTACTCTATTTGCATGTGACGTTTGAACTAATAATATCTAATAGTAGTTTAACAAAGTTTTAGGAACTGAGAATTTATTCCTCCTACCAGGAACTGAATTTTATTCCCCTTTCACATGATATATTTATAGGCACTAAGATTTTTTTCCTCCTTCCAGACATTGGAGTTTTATTCCCCCTTTCATATTTTATAAATTGGGCAACAATGTTTTTTCCTCTCACCATGGTTAGTGGTTTATAGTTCCTAGCACTTCTTTGGATTATTCTAGTATTGTTGTAATCTACATGTATATTTTAATATGTTGATATTTATGATTAAAAGGCAATAAATTCTTTGTTTCATGAGATTATTTCTCTAGGTTGATAATGCATCAAGCATTATTGCTCTTTCCTTGGTTATTCATTCTTTTAATTTATTCTTTTAGAATGTACCTAAAATTGTATGGCTCCCTCTTTGCTTGAGAACACCCATGTTCACTTGTACTCATTGTAATGCCCAAATGTTAATTTATGCACATACTCAGTTGTGTTCTGATGCATACTTTTATTTTGTTGTGATGGTTGTTATTCCTTACACACCTAGGTGTAATAGAGCGTCGAGACTAAGGAACAGACTGTACATGATTGTTCATCTTCAGGATAACTTCAAATGGCCTAATTTGTCTCTTCTAAGGGTCTCAAATGTAAATAGATGTAGCACTTTTAGTTTGTATTACCACCTTCATAAGGTGAAGAATAATGTTGTTGGGATATTTGCGAAAAAATCGAAATAGTTATGTTTTTATAGTACTTTATTATTATATGGCTCTTGGTATCGTACCATTTGAGAAGATCCCTACTGGCTCCCACTCTTTATAGAGATTCATTTACATATGTTATCGAATGATTTATCTTTCATGACATATTATTGGGTTAATGCTCAGTTGCATCAAGATATCCTTTTTTGTTGAATGTATAACTTATCTATGACTTGGAAAATAAACAAGGTTTTGATGAACTTCAAATACTAAAATCATTGTTTTGTTTATAATTTGATTTTTTTAATTTCTAGTTGATACTATTATGATTAAATTTGATAATACTATATACAACTATACTTAAGCTGTATTGAACATTAGGTATTGATTTTCATGTTGAGGTTGCTATTTTATTTGATATTATTATAAATTCTTAATACAAGTGTGGATTGTCAGAAGTGATGATTAATAAATTAGGAAAGAGATAAATATAATTCCATGGTGCAGGAAAACTCTTCAGAATGCACTCTTGCTTAAAGTGGTCTAGATGTGGATCAACAAGATGGCATGATGTCAACACAAAATAGAATTCACATGTTATAGATACCATGATAGTATGATAATCGAATGATTATTTTTTGTAGAATATTAGATGTGATAAATTTACCCTTCCCTATTATTACTGCTTAATTGTAGCAAGCACTTACGAGCTGAAAACTAGCATGGCATTGACAAAATCATTTAAATTCATTTTACATAGAACATGTATATGAATGAATAGAGATGAGGATTAGTGATTTAATGGAATGTATTTTGCATTTCACTTTCTAGTTTTATCTTAAGCCAAGTCAATTTCCTATAATATATTATCTCCTTTTGCTTCTTCTTCATATTTTTGTCAGCAAATCGATTTCCACATGAGATAGTGTGTGAGATTCAATTATTGTATCTTATAAGACAAAAGTTATGATGCATTTAGTATATTTCATAAGGTAGTACAACTTATAGGTTAAATCCATGTGGAGTCAATTTGATTTCATATTATACTTAATCATGTGATACATATAACTAGCATAAGAATCAAACTACAGTTGATTGTTTAAACTTAAGAAAAATAAACTAATATAATACTAGATAGATTCAAGAGAAATGAAGGATCCATGTACCAAATATCACCTTAGAAAAAGAATTTAATGCTTAATCATTAAAATATTTCATAATTCAATCACTTGTTATCTCAAAGATTCTACATATTATTCTTAATGTATTTCATACAAAAGAACATGATATTAATAAGGAAAAATATGATTTTCATCTAAGTTATCCTATTTACATCCACAATTTGAACTTGGAAGTACAAACCCTACAGATTCCATATAGTCACATGCTTAAAAAACAACTAGTCCAAATTTGTATCTCAAGATATTTCTAGGTCTTAAAACTAAATAAATCCTTCAAATCATCTCTTGGGGTAATAATTCTAAGAAGCGGAAAACATTAACATAAATTAGAAGAGATATCAAGAGAAATATCCACATAGATTGAAATAGGCTATTATGTCTTCAAGTGACCTAGTAAAAGGAAATTACCATACTTCAAGAAAAGGGATTTTTTTGGTGGAAATGAAATATCTCCCACAAAACAACAACAACTCAAAAATGAACAAGAAGAAATAAAAGAACTAGATCAACTCACTCCACAATGAGGGGGGAATAAGAGAGAACCACGTGCTTGGCTTGCAAGACCTCTGATTCAAAGAATCAAACCTCAAACACATTTGGACAGACTGTTCTTTATACTCTATTGGATCTGACCTTGATTTTCTTTGATATAGAATGAAACTATCACTGATTTGCATCCTCATGACAAAGAAAGAGGAGTTAATTTGTCTAATAAGCTTTACTGACATGGATATTTTGTGAACATCATCGGGCTAGTCCAATCTAAAAAGGTGGGTCCTTTTATCTTTATGAAATTAACTAGTGAAAATGTTCTTTCTTACTTATGAGATTATCTAGTTAAACCTAAAAATACCCCCTTTTAAAAGGTCACTAATCCTCTCTCACCAGTCTCGATCAATTACATAGACCCTCTCTGTGATAGCCTAGATTTTTATGGTTTTAATGCCCAATCTAATATTGATTATATATTTAGAGTCAAATGATATAATAATGACACATGAGGCTTATATGTTCCACTTGAGTAAGTTGACCTTGCATTGATGATGCTATGAGTTCAATTGTGATGAATGGTTTCTTTATTTATTAATAGATTTAGGTTCTTTGAGGCCAAGAGTTCCATTTAGCAATCATAATGAATTCAAGTGGCGAGTTGATAAGCCTTAAGGTATGTTAACATCATAAATAGTCTAATCGAGCTTATTGGATCAAGATCGTGTTATATACTGAGTTAAATTCAAAGTTTGATACGCCTATTTATAGATTTTGGGAGAATTTATTTTCATGGGCAAGTAATGGTTTTTGTGACAATTATGTGTCATGTTGGCCTTTTTTTCCCTTTGCTTGGGCGTGGTCCACAGTCTAGTGAGAACGTGATCTCAGCCTTCAATGGCTATAATCAGACGACCTTTAGTTGTCTCCTACCTCCGGTTAAAATGAAGCAAAGGACTGACTTCGTCATTGTACTATTTCCTCTGAGTAAGGAGCAACCCTTGAAACAAATGTGATCATTACTGGCTTTTTACATCCGCATCCTCCGCAGCTTCCCAACCACCTTTAGATTGTGGCAGATGGTGGTGTGTTGGAGGAGAACAAGCAACACCTTCTCAATCATTCTCCATCATCTAGCGTAGGCCAGTAGCCAGAAGAAGGGAGAGTAGAAGGGACTCAAGGAGATCACAGAGTGAGGGAAAACCCCACCAGGACTCCACAAAGTCAAGGTGAGGACCAACGACACCATCTACTAACCAGGGATTGTTCTCTGTGTCGGGTCTCCAATCTCAGCGCCCAGCGCCTAGGAGGAAGAAGGAGAGGTCGATGGAGTAGGCCTAACTCATGATAGGGTTTTGGATGTATGAAGATGAGTTCCCAGAGGTCTTACAATTCCTGCAGTTCCATCTCTTAGGAGTTTCAGACTTGGAGGATCTTCATCCTCTTCTCATTCCCAGCGGCAGCGATGGGTGCTAGCGAGCCAATCGCACTATGATCCAGCACCGCCACCACCTTAGTGAATGAAATAAAACCTATCCACATACCTCAAGACGGAGATGCACGACTGAATCGGTAAGGTTCTGGATGCCAGTTTGATCCCTCCTTGAAATCCCCTTTCTACGGCAGTGACAATGGGAGGCCAGCGGGCTATCTGCCCCATGGATCCAGGGCAGTTACCATCTCTGTGGGTGACTAACAACCTATTCACCTCCCTCATGAAGGTGACACTTTGGTTGAAGCACATCATCAAAGCTTGGGCTCCTCGTTGGAGTTCCAGGATTCGGCGGTGCCCCGATGGGTCTCAGAACTGAAGATCGCAAAGCAGAGAAAGAACAGGGGGTGTTGGTTGGGCTTGCGTTCACACGAGAACAGAGAGAGAAGGCTGGGTTTGGGCAAACCAAGGGTGGACCGGCCGGGTCAAATATCTCAGCGTGAGCATTGCATCCATGAGGAGCCACATGGCATATCAGGAATGGTCCACAAGGTAAATCATCTTCAAGTTCCAGAAAAATACCATGAATACTGGAAATAGGATTAAAAATAGCTCCCTTGGCCAATAAATCCCCCAAAAATATCCATAGATTCAAAAAAATGTCTCGTGTTATGTGAAATTTCTAGATCAGACTTTTAAAGTAGTTTTGTGATGCTTTTTAATTTAGGAGTGGATGTACGAATTTAAGATATTTAACATGGTATAATTAGCAAATGCTGGAAATAAAATCTGAGAAAAATACTATTGAGACCTAGTATCACTTGGAAACTTAATTTTGACTCAGATATGATTATAATTTCGAAATGTTAGGTATTTTTCAATTAATGAATATTTATATGCTTCAAAACTCATATTAATTATAGAAAATATTGTAATCATCAGAAAAATATGAAATTTGGACCAGACCCTTATAATGAAATTTTAATTAGTAGAAAAATATCAGAAATACACTTCAGATATGTAAAACCTAGATTTGGCCAATCCCTATTTTGGACCTAAAATACCTAGAATATGATGAACATTTATTATTGATGATTAATTGCTATTAATCAGGTGATGATCAGAGATGTAGATGATCCAGAATATATATATATATATATATATATATATATATATAGGAATCTCTAAACTCAGGTACGTGGGTTTTATTTAAGTATATGACTATGGTTTTCTTGCTTGCAATCATGATATGTATGTATGCTCTCTTCTATTTGCAAATATTGGATGTAGTAGCACTATATAGTACTTGATGTTTTATCACTTGTAAACATAAATGATAAGTAGATGCTTTGTAGTTATTTAAGGTGTTCATTATCCCCCTTACGAGGGAATGTATTAATGTTGGCTAGTACACCTCCCTAGAGCACACAGTGTACGGGGAGTTTCCCTAGAGTACTTGGTACACAGGGATGGGCCCAATATTTATGTTTTAGTACTAGTCCACCTTGATAATACAACTCATCTAGAAAAATGAATAAAAATTGTTGTATTTTGCTTAATAAATAAATGTTTTCTATGATCTTCCTTCTTTTTTTTCAAATCTATTCAAATTATGAAAACCATAAATATATGTATCTTTCTACCCATGTACTCGACACCTTGTGTGTTGATTCGTTGTTTCACGTATGTTTTAGGTTTAGAGATAGCATGGGATAAAGAACGGGAAGTGAGCAATTGTCCAGGTTGTACCTATTGTGTTAAGATCATGTTAGCATACATGTTCATAGACTTGTAAATCTTCTTTCAATATGTAAATGTAATTCATGTATTAATATGTCATCCTGTATTAATATACATGTGAAATGTTGAGAATTGTATGGTGTATGTTATGTTGTATGTTCATGTATGTGTATTATGCTTCCGCATCGCTTTCTGATATGATTGGATGATGTTTTTAGATTCTGACAACTCATTCCCAATAGGGTTTGGATAAATCAAAATCTAAGGATGTCACAATTGGTATCAGAGCATGAACAATAGCTACACCTTACAATTACTCACCATGAAACATAAAACTAAATTTCACCTTTCACTTTAAAACCTAGAAACTTAGTAAGTTGTTATACATGAACTAGGTTTGACTTAGCCTCTAGGTTAGAACCTAGATGTTTGAGAACTAGGTTTAGACAAGTGTCTGAAACCCTTTGCATATAGAGCTCATATGTATTGGGTAGCTACACTAGTCTACATCTCGTTCTCACCATTTCACTAGGTGACATAGAACTAGACTATCTACTGTGTGTGAGACACTCAATTTTTCTGATTTGGTTTTGTTTTCCAATCAGTTCGAGCCTCGACAATTTTCTCTGACATCTTCTTTCTCGGAGAAAAACTATATAATATTTTATTATATATATGTAACTATAAAAATGTGTTCCTCACACTAGAAAGTAGTTAGTGTTCATGCAGCCTAAGTGAAAGGGGGTGACATCAGTCTAGAAGAGAGAGTATATGTAGAATAGATGTCTAGAGCCTTATAAGGATATGCGATAGATAGAAGGATAATAGAATGATAAATGATGTAAGTAAGGATAGTCCTATATAAATTTATTGTCTAAGGTATAAGTTCTTTATAAAGATCTAAGTTGTATATGAGGTATGCGTCTAAATTTTGGATAATCTAAGACAAGTCAGGTGATGAAAACACATATTGCTTTCTTACTTAAGATGAGCTAAATTTAGATAAAGTTGAATATGCATGAGCCTCAAGCTCTTTTACAAAGGAGGATCTCTAGTGTTAGGACAAGATATGTGGTGAACTCCAAAGAGAGTGAGACCTACAAGGAGAGGGTCATAGGACCTACCCTGAGATATATGTGAAATGATGTGTCCTAAGCTGGGTTACTCCTAAGTAGATGAGTTGAGTCATGTTGCATGATTCAATCCTTTATATGAGAGTTGGGTAAAAAAAAATAATGGGTAGGTGACTCATAATGAGAAAGTCAATTGAGTTAGGTCCTAGCTAGAGTGACATATGTTTATGAATCTCATCATTAGCTACTAGTGAGGTGATATATGAACTCTGGTTTTGAGAGTAAAATGCCTTATGCATAAGATACTCATAAATTTCGTTTTCTTCACTTCTCTTTCTGAATATATAATGGTAGAAACCTCACTTGAGCTATATAGATGATTTTTATATGAGGAGTCACTCATATAAGGCTGACCTATTCTATATTCCCTTCCTCTATAATACATGTGACATCTAAGTTGGAAATTGTAATAAGCTTGAGTTATTATATTCTTTTCCCTTCATATTGTAAATGAAAGAAATAAGTTTGAAATCATGAGATAAAAAAAATCTTTGGATTATAAGTTTCATGAACACAAAATATAGTTCTTAACCTCAATGCTTCTAAATCCATTCTTCTAAGTTTGAGGATAACTCTCAAAAAATATAGTGAAATCCTAATATGTAAATATGAAGATCAAACCCCTCTAATGTTGAAATCCTGGTATGATGTTGATCATAAACCACATTAAAGATGTTCATTCTCATAATTCCTATAAGTAATGACATGAAACCTTGGCATCACCGTATGATCAGTAGGGTGAAATATGAACCATGTGCGGTACCTTAGTAACTTCATATGTATGAATAAAACCCTTATCCTTAAGGGACTATGAGGATGTAAATTCCAAAATATAAGAATGACGTGTGATGACTAAGACACTAAGTGATGCTACAATTCCTTAAAAAAATGAAGTTTCAACCTATATAAGGTGGGGTACGTATATCCTAGATGATCTAGAACATGTCAAATTGTGATACATATAGAAATATGAGAGCTTTGGTACCTAGAAGTGGTGACCTTTACGAAGTTAAACACTATGATATCACCTTAAGTATGGCATTAATTGAATTTTGAGGACGAAATTCCATATAAGGTGAGGTGAATGTGATAGACTAGATTTTTATGGTTTTAATGCCCAATCTAATATTGATTATATATTTAGAGTCAAATGATATAATAATGACACATGAGGCTTATATGTTCCACTTGAGTAAGTTGACCTTGCATTGATGATGCTATGAGTTCAGTTGTGATGAATGGTTTCTTTATTTATTAATAGATTTAGGTTCTTTGAGGCCAAGAGTTCCATTTAGTAATCATAATGAATTCAAGTGGTGAGTTGATAAGCCTTAAGGTATGTTAACATCATAAATAGTATAGTTTAGCTTATTGGATCAAGATCATATTATATACTGAGTTAAATTCAAAGTTTGATACGCCTATTTATAGATTTTGGGAGAATTATTTTCATGGGAAAGTAATGGTTTTTGTGACAATTATGTGTCATGTTGGCCCTTTTTTTCCCTTTGCTTGGGTGTGGTCCACAGTCTAGTGAGAACGTGATTTCAGCCTTCAATGGCTATAATCAGACGACCTTTAGTTGTCTCCTACCTCCAGTTAAAACGGAGCAAAGGACTGACTTCGTCATTGTATTGTTTCCTCCGAGTAAGGAGCAACCCTCGAAACAAATGAGATCATTACTGGCTTTTTAGATCCGCATCCTCCACAGCTTCCCAACCACCTTCAGATTGTGGCAGTAGGCCAGTAGCTAGAAGAAGGGAGAGTAGAAGGGACTCAAGGAAAGCACAGAGTGAGGGAAAACCCCACCAGGACTCCACAAAGTCAAGGCGAGGACCAACGACACCATCTACTAACCAGGGATTGTTCTTTGTGTCGGGTCTCCAATATCAACCCCCAGCGCCTAGGAGGAAGAAGGAGAGGTCGATGGTGTAGGCCTAACTCATGATAGGGTTTTGGATGTATGAAGATGAGTTCCCAGAGGTCTTACAATGCATGCGGTTCCATCTCTTAGGAGTTTCAGACTTGGAGGATCTTCATCCTCTTCTCATTCCCAGCGGCAGCGATGGGTGCTAGCGAGCCAACCACGCTATGATCCAACACCCTCACCACCTTAGTGAATGATAGAAAACCTATCCACCCACCTCAAGACGGTTATGCGTGACGAATTGGTAAGGTTATGGATGCCAGTTTCATCCCTCCTCGAAATCCCCTTTCTGCGGCGGTGACAATGGGAGGTCGGCGGGCTGACTGCCCCATGGATCCATGGCAGTTACCATCTCTGTGGGTGACTAACAACCTCTTCACCTCCCTCATGAAGGTGACACTTTGGTTGAAGCACATCATCAAATCTTGGGCTCCTCGCTGGAGTTCCAGGATTTGGCGGCGCCTCGATGGGTCTCAGAACCGAAGATCGCAAAGTAGAGAAAGAACGGGGGGTGTTGGTTCGACTTGCGTTCACACGAGAGCAGAGAGAGAAGGCCAGGTCTGGGCAAACCAAGGGTGGACCGGCCGGGGCAAATGTCCCAGCGTGAGCATTGCATCCATGAGGAGCCACATGGCGTATCAGGAATGGTCCACCAGGTAAATCATCTTCAAATTCAAGAAAAATACCATGAATACTGGAAATATGATTAAAAATAGCTTCCTTGGCCAATAAATCCCCCAAAAATATCCATAGATTAGAAAAATGTCTCGAGTTATGTGAAATTTCTAGATCAGACTTTTAAAGAAGTTTTGTGATGCTTTTTAATTTAGGAGTGGATGTACCAATTTAAGATATTTAACATGGTATAATTAGCAAATGCTGGAAATAAAATCTGAGAAAAATACTATTGAGACCTAGTATCACTTGGAAACTTAATTTTGACTCAAATCTGATTATAATTTCGAAATGTTAGGTATTTTCCAATTAATGCATATTTATATGCTTCAAAACTCATATTAATTATAGAAAATATTGTAATCATAAAAAAATATGAAATTTGGACCAGACCCTTATAATGAAATTTTTATTAGTAGAAAAATATCAGAAATACACATCAGATATGTAAAACCTAGATTTGGCCAATCCCTATTTTGGACCTAAAATACCTAGAATATGATGAACATTTATTAATGATGATTAATTGCTATTAATCTGGTGATGATCAGAGATGTAGATGATCCAAAATATATATATATATATATATATATATATATATATATATATATATATATATATATAGGAATATATGAACTCAGGTACGTGGGTTTTATTTAAGTATATGACTATGGTTTTCTTGCTTGCAATCATGATATGTATCTATGCTCTCTTCTATTTGCAAATATTGGATGTAGTAGCACTATATAGTACTCGATGTTTTATCACTTGTAAACATAAATGATAAGTAGATGCTTTGTAGTTATTTAAGGTGTTCATTATCCCCCTTATGAGGGAATGGATTAATGTTGGCTAGTACACCTCCCTAGAGCACACGGTGTACGGGGAGTTTCCCTAGAGTACTTGGTACACAGGGATGGGCCCAATATTTATGTTTTGGTACTAGTCCACCTTGATAATACAACTCATCTAGAAAAATGAATAAAAATTGTTGTATTTTGCTTAATAAATAAATGTTTTCTATGATCTTCCTTCTTTTTTTTTTCAAATCTGTTCAAATTATGAAAACCATAAATATATGTATCTTTCTACCCATGTATTCGACACCTTGTGTGTTGATTTGTTTTTTCACGTATGTTTTAGGTTTAGAGATAGCATGGGATAAAGAACGGGAAGTGAGCAATTGTCCAGGTTGTACCTATTGTGTTAAGATCATGTTAGCATACATGTTCATAGACTTGTAAATCTTCTTTCAATATGTAAATGTAATTCATGTATTAATATGTCATCATGTATTAATATACATGTTAAATGTTGAGAATTTTATGGTGTATGTTATGTTGTATGTTCATGTATGTGTATTATGCTTCCGCATCACTTTTTGATATGATTGGATGATGTTTTCAGATTCTGACAACTCATTCCCAATAGGGTTTGGATAAATCAAAATCTTGGGACGTCACACTCTCCTCTTCATCATAAAGAAATGAAGCTATATAAGATCAACTAAAAAATCTCAAAAGAAATTGATGGATGGGTTGAAAGTGGCAATGAAGGATAAATCTACCTCTGTCATATCACATGAGGAATATTTCAAATCCAACACTTAAAATTACTTTCTTTCACCCTTCCTCTTTCCCTCCAACATTCTTTTTCTTTTGTTCCTATTATTCTCAGGCCAAGTTGTTGAAGGATTCTCTATAGAGACACTAGGGTTAGTGGAGTAGAAGGAAATAAAATGAAACTGATCCCTCTTCAAAGCATTAATATCTATATTGTTTTTCATATACATTGCTTCATAACAAGTCATGTAAGTGGCATGGAGAATTTTCTATATACAACAAGTTAAAAGTCAAGGATTAATAAAGGATTAAGAGTTCCAATACTCTGAACTATAGCTCTTCTAGGGTTTCATGCGTGGAAGCGGGTACGACGGTCGTGGAGGCCGAGGTGGGAGATGATGCTTTGGTGGCACACGGACACCAGATGAAGCGAATAGGGAGGAAGGCATCATTCTTGATGCGATGGAAGGGATGGAGGATGTCATAGGAAGCGAAGGCGACGAAGCACACGAAGATCTGGGGCCTGAAGAGGCTACGATCAGAACACCAGAGGTTGAGACGGTAGATCAGATTCCAACTATGAAAGATGGAGGACCGAGCAGCCCGATAGACTTGATCAACAACCCGCTAGCAAGCATAACCATGACTAGCAAGAAACAATCTAAACATGAGATTCTTCAGCATCTGGGTATCTCCTTGAACTTTGGAGATCACAGAAGAATGGAAACCCAGACAAATGCTATCGGAAATGGAGGGGGCACTCGTCCGTCGAGCCTGGAGGAGTTTCTGATGCTATAGGGCGGGAAGGTCAGAGAGCCGCAAGCAGTAGGGGAAGCACCTAGGAAGACATTGTCATACAAAGACATAATAAACGATGAATAAGGAGCTGAGAGACTCCCTTTTCTAGGATTTGATGACCCAAACGCAAGGCTTCAAAAGGACATACAAACAAGCCTTATAGAAGGAACACCATCGTTTGATATAGATGAAGGAAGATTCGATGCACTGGTGAGGCCATGGATGTACACAGTAGTGGTTAAGGTCATTGCTAGAAACGTTGGATTTCTCACGCTATAAGACAGAATAAAAACGATGTGGAGACCGTCTGGAGCATTCAAACTCATAGACCTGGAGAATAATTACTTCATCGTGCAACTCATGAGAGAAGATGATTACCTGATGACTCTCTTGGGAGGACCATGGCCATTAATGGGATCCTATCTTAGTGTACAACCATGGGACCGTTCATTTTTGCCATCCTCTGCTAACTCTAAACACATGGTGATCTGGATAAGGATCCCACGCCTGCCTATATTTCTCTATCAAACTCAGTTCTTAGAGGAAGTTGGAGATATAATAGGGAAAACAATCAAGGTGGATTCGAACACTGACCAAAAAAGAAGAGGGAAATTTGCAAGAATTGCAGTGAAACTAGACACCAGCAAGCCTTTGGTGCCAGAAATCATTATACAAGGAGTAAGGTACAACATCGAATACAAAAACCTAACCAGCTTCTGCATGTTCTGTGGCAAAGTCGGGCACTTGAAGGAGGAATGTATTGAAAGGAAGGCAGCCCTTAAGGCCCAGGGGAGAGCAGGGAAATAGACCGACGGGTCAGATATAGCGATCAAGCCTTTGGGGAAGTTCTCAGAGATCTTACATGAAAAACCCTTTCTCAGGCGACCGAGGAAGGAGGACACACATGGCAGAAAAGGAGGAATTCCAATGCACAATAGGTTTGTGGATTTGGATGATGTGGAGGAGCAGCTGGAGGAAGCACCGCCGGTAGGGAATGTTGGGCCTAAACTGGGGTATGAGTGGCGCCAGTGGAAGAAAATGAACAAGAAGAAATGACCAGTTGAGGAAGCCAATCGACCCAGCACCAACATGGCACAGAACAAGGAGAGGCATATGAGCAAAGACGGGAACATGCAGAAACACATGTCCATATCTTTAGAGGGGGAGAACACAGTGGTTATACCAGGGGAGGAGACATGTAGCGGGGAGGGGCTAAGATTCTCTATGGGAGGAACACAGACGAGGATGACCAAGATGGGTTGTCTGAGCAAGATGATGATGTTTGGGGCATCAGTAGGCATCCATCTCAGGAACAGGAAAGTGATCAATTCCAAGGACCTTACAAGGAATGGCCCAAGGAAAAAGAATAGGAGGAGCTATGAGGTTTCAGAGGAAATTGAACTGGGAAAGGAGGACCTAAGATCTTCTGTGATGGCTACCCAATGAGGGTGGCCACTTGGAATGTACAAGGTATCTGTGGGAGAGATACCCAAAAAATGATACGAGATCTATCCCAACTACATAAGATTGATGTGCTAGCAGTCCTGGAGACTAGGACAAGCGGTGCTAATGCTGAAAGGATAGTGAAATCGTTAGGGTCCGACAGATCCTATCAAGTTGAGGCGACATGCTTCTTTGGAGGCATTTGGGTGCTATGGAAGAGCAGGGTAGCGGAGCTGGAGATCATAGTTGGGCACAAGAAATTCATTTACTACAGAGTTAACAAAAAGGAGAGGATGACATTCATTTATGTGAGCATAAAGCAAGCAGGCAGAAGACTCCTATGGGAACACCTTCACACAATTGTAGGAACTTCAACCTCACCGTGGATGGTTGCAGGCAACTTCAGTGTCATGTTGAGGGAAGATGAAAAGTTGGGGGGGCGAGCCCATCACGATGAGCAGCTGTAAGGGAATTCTCTATGGGTCTCATGAACGCAGGTCTAGAGGAGTTGGGGGTGTCAGGCCCAAAGATGACCTTCAGATAGGGATGGTTGACAGAGAGGCTTGATAGGGTGGTTGCCAATTAGGAATGGCTATAAGCCTTTCTTTCAACTAAAGTAGAAGTTCTTCCAAGAATCAACTCTGATCACTCTCCCATTCTTATCACTACGGATGAAAGAACCAAGCGGTATGCGTATAGACCTAAGATGAGGACTATCTGGCACTCTAGAGACTCGTTCGTGAAATTCATGAATAGAAATTGGGACAATAGCCTACCCTACAATGAGGCGGTGTCCAAGCTGATGAAGGGTTCGATAGAATGGGACAGAGAGGAGTGAAGACAACTTACAGTGAGGAAATGATCACTAATGAATGGGATAAGAAAACTTCAGACTGAAAATGTTGGGAGGGGGAGTGAGAAGAAAGATGAGCAGATAGCGCAGCTTCAGGTGGAATACAACGAGATCTTACACAAAGAGGGTGAAGAATGGAGGCAAAAGGTGAGGTGTGATTGGATGAAGGTAGGCGATGATAATACTAGATACTTCCAATCACTGGTGAGAGCCAAGAGATAAAGGAACAATATCACTTGACTCAAGAACGCAGATGGATCTTGGGAGGACAATGACGGAGCCATTAAATCTGTGGTGGGGGAGTTCTTTCTCAATCTTTTCACGAGAAAGAGCAGGAAGACAAGAACCAACACCATTGCCGCATATGAGGGTTGTTTTCCACAAATTCAAGAGGAGGAAAGATCATACATGGGACGGGCCCCAACCAAGGAGGAAATCAAGGAAGTTCTAATGAGGATGAATCCCATTAAAGCTCCAGGACCTGAGGGGGTGGATGCCAGATTCTTACAAAGGAACTGGGACCAGCTTGGAGACTCCATTATGCTAATGATAACTCAATGTTTTGCAGGTGGACCGATTGAAGATAGCTTAGAAAACTCAACTCTGGTATTGATTCCCAAAATCCAAATACCAGAAAAATGTGGCCAGTTGAGACCAATTGCTCAAAACAATGTTGGACTTAAACTGCTATCCAAAATCATGGTGGAGTGTATAAAACCTTTCCTGCCAGAATGGATATCGCCTGCACAAAGTAGCTTTGTTCCTGGATGACAAATAATAGACAATATCATATTGTTCCAAGAGAAAATTCACTCCATGAAAAGTAGGTCGGGGAAGCGCACTGCAATGACAATGAAAGTGGATTTATTGAAGGCATATGATCGAATGGATTGGGAGTTTATTGAAGACACCCTGCGAAGGATAGCTATACCACAGGGAATGATCACTGCCATCTTAAACATCATCAAGGCAGGGGAGATAACGATCACCTAGAATGGAGAGAACCTCCAACCTTTCAGAGCATCACGCGGGGTGAGACAAGAAGACCCATTGTCTCCTTACATTTTTGTTCTCTGCCTTGATAGACTCAGCCAAGCAATCGCCGCAGAAGAAAGGGAGGGGCGTTGGGTGCCATTTCAGGCTACTACATGAGGAGTTGGCATATCCCACGTCTGCTTTGCGGATGACCTCATTCTATTTGGAGAGGCAACACAACAACATGATCGAACAATGGTGAATGTGCTGAAGAAGTTCGAACGAGCGTCTGGTCAGATACTAGCCAAGGAGAAGTCTACTATCTTCTTTTCTAAGAACACTTCCACTCCAGTACGAAGGGCGATCACTAGGATCACCGGAATAGGGAAGACAGAAAACATTGGGAAGCATTTGGGAGTTCCAATCATACATGATCGGCCAAAGAAGGATCTATACTTGGATATTATCCATAAGATCAAGACTATAATCTCAACATGGGTGAATAGGTCACTGTCCTTAGCAGGCAGGACAATCCTGATCAAGTCAGTTCTAAACACACTACCTATATACATCATGCAATCGATGGCCTTGCCTTTGGCGGTGTGTGACAATATCAACCAAGTGGTAAGATCTTTCTTGTGGAAAGGGGCGATGAGACAAAGCGGGATCCACCTTGTGGCCTGGGACAAGGTCACAGCAAGCAGAAGTGAAGGAGGACTAGACATCAAGAGGGTGAGGCTCCTGAATGAGGCCTTACTACATAAAACTTGTTGGTACTTTATGTCGAATAGGGAGGTGGTGTGGAAAAATGTAATGAAGGAGAAATACTTGCATAAAGCAAACTAGGGGTTGGTATGCACGTTAGGGCTCTAGAGATCGATAACCAGAATGCATGCTGAACTGACTACTAAAACTGGTAACATAGTGCTCTCAGGTGCGAACACGAGGGTGTGGACTAACAGATGGATTGAGGGAGGTCAATCACCAGAATTGAAGGAAGGTAGAGTTATTACAGACGAACTCAGCGAGCTCACTGTCAATTCAATGGTAGATTTGTAAGGTAAATGGGATGCAGAGTTCACTCGCTACTGGTTTACGAATGAATCGACACACATCATACTGTCCATTCCTCTACCAGATCCTAAGGCAGGGGCTGATGAGGTTTGGTATCTAAAGGATGGGTCCAAAATGATTACTGCAAAAGGGGTTTACAGAAGCCTACAGAAGGAACACTCGATGAAGACACCCGGGAGGTGGAAGACTTTATGGAAGTTGGAGGTACCGCAATGGGTGCAAACCCTGCTATGGCTAGGGATGCATGGTGGGATTATGGCAAATGAGTCAAGAGAAAGGAGAGGATTCACTGAAGATACTCAATGCCCACGATGCATGAACGAGAATGAATCTCTAATGCATGTCTTCGCCACTTGATCGGAAAGTAGGAGGTTGTGGAAGCTAATTTAGGACACCACTAAGATCGAACTGAAACCAGGACAAATGTTTAGGCATTGATTAAGCACCAACCTGAGGAAGACGAAAGACACCACGAAATGGAACATATGGCTAGCTCTTACAATTTGGAAGATATGGTGTTATCGTTGTGATGTCGTGTTTTAGGGAACTAGGACAAGTGTAGAGGGTTTATATGCATCAATTAAGCAGGAGGTGAAGACCTATAGGAAGGATTTCATCAGGGGCAAGAGACTAACATCACTAAGATCGAACTGAAACCAAGACAAACGTTTAGGCATTGGTTAAGCGCCAACCTGAGGAAGACAAAAGTCACCACGAACTGGAACATATGGCTAGCTCTTACGATTTGGAAGATATGGTGCTATCATTGTGATGTCGTATTTTAGGGAACTAGGACAAGTGTAGATGGTTTATATGCATCAATTAAGCAGGAGGTGAAGACCTACAGGAAGGCTTTCGTCAGGGACAAGACACTGACACTACCCACAAAAGAACCAAAATGGGTACCGCTGAGGGAGGGACAAGTAAAGCTAAATGTTGATGTTGTAGTGAAGAGGAAGAAGATGTCGACAACTTTTGTTATTAGAGACCATGCAGGACGATGGCTTGGAGGAGGTTACAAACAAGGTTCTATCTCAGATATCCTGAAGTCTGAACTGAGAGCTATTGCCTACGGCATACAGGAGTGCATCGGAAGATTCAACCATATGCAGGTCAAATCGGATAGCAAGAGTGCGATCAACATGATATAAGGTCGGATGGATACCCTAATACAATGTAAGCAGGAGTGTAGGTTCATTAGAAAACTTGTAAGGTCCTTTCATTCGGTTGAGTTTAGCTTTAAGAGGCAATCTTGTAATAAGATACAAGATCTAATTGCCAAATGGGGTCGAGTTCAGGGAGGAGTTTGGGGTGGCAACAATGTCCTGACTTCCTCTCAGATATGATCAGAGGGGAAGCTACATCGAGCCATACCTTGCATCTAAATGGTGTTGAGCCTATACTGAGGGAACATGATGAATAATATTATCCCCAGGTATTAAAAAAAAAGTCAAGGATTAATAATCTGGCATGACATGTCTAATAGATGACATGTTATGTGGAAAATACTATTGAGTGGTTAATTTTTGGGACACAACTGGTCTTGATTATGATACATAGTGTCCTTTTGTAGGAATGATGTTTACAAATTTTAGTATGAGTATGAAATTTGGCAAGTTTTGTTCTAAGGGGGACATGATATGTTACCTATATCCTGACATGATGAAAGTACTAAAAATTGACAGACACTACCATATATGGTCTAGATTTTCTTTGATTTGATGAAAAACATTATGTGTGTATTCTACAACACATGTTGCCACACTATATTTGAGCTACTTTCTTTAGTTTCTTTCCCACATCAGTTACATCTTGACACAAACTTAGTACTTGATGGTTATGTCATGAGTATATCTCTGATGCATATTCATCCCTTTTTTGAATTGTATAGTTTAAGTGTTTGCCTAGGATTTTATCTTATTTTTGCCTAACTTCTAGAAATATCTGCAATATACTTGATCTTGGCCCATTATTAAAATTCTTATCATTGTTGCTCATATATTACAGACTCAACCCTCATTCACAATTTCCCAACATCAAAAGACAAGATCCTACTTCATTACTTGGAAATCTAATGAACAAGGACTTCAACTAAAAATTTCTAGGCATTTCCGTACTTGAGTCAAGCGATCCAGTTAGTGAACTAATCAATTCACCTATGTAGAATGCTCCATTCCATAACTCCAAATGACCATTTCATGGCATCTATCTGCCAACTCAACTATTCCACTCACCACCTAAACCAACCAATTTAGCCTCAAACCAGTCAACTTAGAAGTCCAAACTAGGCGATTAAAATTTCCTAGCAAATGACTAGGTTCCTTAGAGACCAAGTCTTGGTCAACAATGCATCACCACCCCTTTCTTAGGGTTTTGACATAATTCTCTAGGCTGGCGTACCTGTGATCATGAGTCAGGCGACCCATCATGTGAACCGATCGATTCACAGTACATAGATAGATTTTTACATCGTGGTCAACCAATTTTCTTGTAGAGTTTCAACTCCTCCTTCCCCTATAAAAGGAGGGGGGACTCCACAAAGAAGGTGACCTGAATTTTTGTATCTTGCTCTTAGTTCTTAGCACTTGTTTACTTCTATCTTAGGAATTTTTACATCTTTTGCTCTCCATTCTTCAATAAAATTTCTAGTTTAATTCTTGTTCTTGGTCTTCTTTCTTTGGATAAGGAATTAAGAAAGGCTATCATTTTATTGTCACTAGTCTAGAGTCCCTTCCACATTCTTTCTTCTTTACTAGTTTATGGCTCCCTTTCTTCCTTCCTTTGTTCTTTTTTTATTTTCTATGCATCGTGAGTAGTTCCTCATATTAGGGCATGGGGAGTAGCCCCAACCATAGTTGATTGGATAGATTTCTTTATGATAGAACTTGTTAGATGGTGTTTGTTTGGATTATCACACGACTTAAACAACATGATCTCTTTTTTTATCTAATGTTAGTCTTGGGTGATGTGATCTCAGACCCCAAGGATCAGAACTATCAAACAAATGCATAAATCTCTAGATGAGATCTTGAAAGGAGCTTGGCTGGGATAATCAAGAAAGGATCCACAAACACCAAAATCAATGGGTTTGTAGGAAGTTTGACTTTCATAAATGCATTTGAGGCTATTTTTACATACCTTCATCTAATTAGTTTTATCTTTATATATTTCATCATTATAGTTTTACATAGTCTATGGTGGAAAAATATATTACCCCATTATCTTATATCATTTAAGCAATCTCAGTTTCCCTATTGCTCATTTTCCAATAGCCTTTCTTTCTTGCAATTAATTCTACTTATAGATAATCTTTCTTTACTTGTCTCAGCATAACTCTCTCTTATCTTGTTTTTACTGTAACTTTTCACTACCTTGCCCTTAGTGTAATCTTTTATTTCCTTGCTCTTAGTGTAATATTTCTTTTCTTATAATAGCATAATCAACCCTTGAACTAACAAACCTCCAATTCTTGTTTAATGATTGTTCCAAGTGATCTAGTTCCAAAATCAACCTTAATCATGTTGTCTTGTGGTATCAACCCTTTATATACTAGTAAATTAACCTTAATTGGTTGTTTTGTTGTTAAAAATGTTAAACTCTAGGAATAAACCCCTAGTGAATTTGTTGTGTTAATCCGTGAACAATGATTTTGGCGTCGTTGCTGGTGACAACATATTGTTTTTTCAAACCTGAAAACTTTGGATAATCTTTTTTCTTTTCTTTTCTCTACCCGCCGAGTCCAGTTCTGGCAGTGCTACTCTTCCTTTTGCCAAGTTTTCATTCTAATAGTCCATTTTTTCTAGAATCATACTTATCTGTTAAAAAATTTCTTGTTTAAATCTAGCGGTGCATGCCACGCTAAAAAAATGTTGATTTTGCGCTGCTCATTTTTGACCTTGAAATAGAAAGGACTTTCCACTATTAAAATCGAGCAAATAATCTAAGAGTGGATGAAGAGGAAGTGAACCTTAGGATTGAGTGAGCCTTTGCCTCTTAAAGAGGTGCCATGTTGGTCGAAGAAGCATTCCGTGATGCCATGCTACGCAAAGACGAACGAGAATATCAACTGAAGGACTTCTCAGTCCTCAAGACTGCCTATACACAATATCTCATTGTGCCAGTTAACATCACCACTCCATAGTTTGAGATCCAAACTCAATGGATCACAATGCTCAAAGACAACCCATTTTCTGGTAGCTAGGGCGATAATTGTCAAACCACCTTTAAAGATTTTCTAATGTATGTTCTTTGCATAAAATCTCAGGCATTTCTAAGGATGCCAAAAAAATAAGATTGTTCAAATACTATGTTTCTGACCAAGCTAGTAGCTCATATAATGTCATGTTGGGAGATCACATCACCACTTGGCATGCCCTCCAATACAAGTTCCTAGAAAAGTATTACCCCCCTTCTCTCACATATGAAATTAGGGGACAAATCACCCAATTTTCCATGGTGTCACATGAGACCTTGAAAAAATCTTGGGAGAGGTTCAAGGTCCTTTTTCATCATTTCCCACACCATGAAATCCCTCAGGCCCAACTTATCAAAATGGTTTACCGTTGTGTTGACGATAACACCAAACTTTTCTTCGATACCTCATCCAGAGGTAATTTTATGTTTCAGAACTTAGATAGAGCATGGGAGGTTGTTATACATAGTTTTGAAACTCAAGCATGATGAGGGACCGATGGGGTCATTAAGGTAGAAAAGGCTAAAGAAAATTCTAACATAAGATATATTGTTGAGTCTCAAGGTCCTTTTCCTCAAACAATACCGTTTGGGGTCTTCCTTCAGTGACTATGAGAGGAGAGGGCAACCACAACAAATAAAGGTTGTTGAATATCTCCCTACATGAGAAAAAAGAGAAATGATAAAATCTTAATCTGTAAGGATCGCCTCAAATGATGTCCCACTAGTGATAGATATCCTGCTTTCTTGAATTTGTGACTCCTTCAAGGATTCAACGAACTACTCCTCACTATCTGCAGACGTCGCATCCCTAGCCATGCACAAAGAAAATAATTATCAATTAGATTAAGTGGCATTGAATTCTATAACATGAGAGAAATAACTACATTATGAAAACTTGTCATTCTACAACTAAAATAAACATCTTTTCTTTACTTCTTTTAGTTACATCTTTTATCTTTCTATGGACACTATATACAATAAGTCCTCTTTCTGTGGCACTATGTGCCTTCTATGGTGCAACACACCTTTTGTGGCATTAAAGCCTTCTGGTGACACCGAGGTGTCTTCTATGGCACAATGTGCCTTCTGTGGTGCAAGCACCTTCTGTGGCATTAATGCCTTCTATTCTATGTACTGTAGTACTTCTATTCTGAGAGGACTTGTTCTACAATAATTAATGTTATGGTGCCATTTTCTATTCTTTTCTATTCTTGTTCTGTTTCTAATACTGATTCTTTTCTGGTTCTATTTCTATTCTGATTTTGCATCTCAATTATCTGAGATAAATTCTAAAGTATGTGTTCTATCCTAGTATTCTACATTCTAAATTCTATTTTGATTTTTATGAGAAATATAAATCATATAATAACATAAGGAACTAGAAATGAAGATAAATTCTGATATTTCTATTCAATTAGTAAAGAACTATGATGAGTCTAAATATAAATTCGATATTCTAAATTCTAGATGATAATAAGAAATTAACATATTGAATTGAATTCTAGGCATATATTCTGAGTTCTAATGATTCACATAATGATTCCTAACATTTATGCATAGATGACAACTTGAAATTGATACTTCATAAGAACTAGACACGAGATATCTGAGGAAGTAATTCTATTATACTAGAAAGTACTAAACATTAGACCACATGTCTAATGGATTGTACAGAACATAATAATTAGACTATTAGTTTAACATATATAATATGAATTCAAAGCATGGCCCACTTACATGTAGTAAGTCAAATATCGTTTTGGTACTGATCCTTCTGAAACAAGACCTACCTCTCTCCTGAAAATACCCCAAAGGTTTCATTAGATATTTCATCCTTTTAGGCCAACATATTTAGGGTCATTAGGGTATTCAGATGGTCATTATTGTTATATGCACTCTTCATGAACGTCACATATTCATGTTTTAGTTCATTATATTTGTTTATCATGGCATTTATGAGATTAGTCAATTATGATGTGCACACTAATTATCTAATTATATTCTTAGTACATACTTATTTACATAAGTGTGTATATAGCATTATGATACATTGATATTACCATAGAAACCACTTATTCATGGTTTGGGTGATTATAGTTCACAATCTAACCTTCTAGGTTACGCCATTAACTTTTTAGTCTTGGTGTACAAGGATGAGTAACATTAGTCTTCTCAAGGAGATATATATATCTCGATTCATATTATGTTGTCTTAGTATTATTCTGGATAGTTGACCACTTAGGTGGTTAGAGTGGTCGGACATATCAACATGAGTAAGGGTCAAACCTTAATTTTGGTTTTACTGTATACTTAAGGTGTACACATTATAGTGCCTCGATATTACCATTGGGCAACACTTTAGAGATGGGTAAATTAACGATTCTGACTCCCAAGTTAAAATAGTAATTTAATGGGCCAATATTATAACACTATTCATTATTATCCTCAATTAATACTATTAGTGAATATATTTAGGTAGAGTGAAAAATACATAGAGAACACTATCGGTAATTCCAGACTGAATAGAGCTCTGACTCATAGTGATATGATTACTAAATACTTAGTTATATATTGGTTGGCATGATCTAATCAAAGGCAGCAGGATGATCATGTATAGGCATCTGAGTACTCGTATTATCTGTAGGCTTTTTGAATTATAATGTGGTTTAGGCTAAAGTCTATTACTCCATATGTATTTCATTCACTTTGTTTCACATCTTAGCATACACAATAATCAGAGCGGCAATATCAAATTTTATTAATAACGATGACAAGAAGAAGACGAAACATCAGTCTCAGAACAATCGGAATGCACCAGGCACTTTGCAAGGATCACAATGAGCCAGGAAAAGCAATGTGAAGGGCAACATTAGGGACAAGTGGTGGAAACATCAAAAGCCGACTGAAAATAGAGTGCGAATAGAACAACAACCAGGGCAAGAGCTTAGGTGAAAGTACCATTCACAGTGACTCAGTCTATACAAGAAAATCTCCAGTGGGCTCTCTGCATCACGCTTTGGTCACTCCCAGTAGGTCAGTGTACACCTGGAGATGCTAGACAGTGAAGCATCCATCTACGACCATCGTGGCTCTTGAGGGTAGGCCACCTCAGCAGTCTGCAGTCCAGGGAAAGGCCGAGAGTGTGTGCTTGGGGCACTGTAGATGGTGTAGGAATGAAGAATCAAAGTGAGGTGATGCGAGAGCAGGGAATGGTGGCAAAATTCTAGAGGTTGAATACGGTGTGGGGTTAGGGTCTTGGGGTGATTGATGTGCATTTGACACTGGATGAGGGCTTGGCAGAGTGCGGTGGAGCTTCAGGAATACTCAGGGAGATGAGAGCAAAGCTAGGCGGCGATATGCAAAAATAGGATGAGAAGGGAAATGGTGCCAAAAAGGGCATTTCTTATGTAGGTGTTTCTAGGGTTCGACCAAGAGGTTGGTCTGTGCAGAATTCTCTCATAGAGTCACTGGTGAAGTTGGTTTCCAAAACGGACGAGTGCCTTGCGAGATTTTCACAATCAAAAGGGGCAGTGACTGTTTCCTAATCAGGCAGAGGTAGGAGAAGATAGCTAATGGTTTGGATTGACCCAGTTCATTGGCGGGTCTGATCCAAGGGTTAGGAAAAAGGGCCAAAAAAAAAAAGGAAAATTAATTGCTTATATTCATTTTTAGCCATTAAATTTCTATTTTTTTACCCAATAAAATAAGCTCCATTTGGCCCCAAAATTTGACCAGGCGGTCCTAATAATGTCTAGAATATTCTCCTACAAATATTTTTGGACTTGGAATATTAAATTAATTAATCTAATTAATAATAGATAAATCTATGATATTTTATAACTAATTATCTAAAACGAATTATAATTTGAAATTTTGGGTATCATCACATTTACATGTTTTCTTTTATTGGAAAATCTATCAGTGCACACTAATAACTAATATTAGGTAAAATTGACTTTTTTATAATATGTAACCATAAGGATATATATTATAAAAATCGCAAATCAAGTATCCAAAAATGAGAATGTTACATAATGAGTCTGAAATCATAGTTTAGAAACCTCATCCGCCATATCAGGCTTTCCTAAAACAAACTTGGATAGATGCATGAGTCATGAAATTCATAAATGCCGAGAAGAAACTTCATGTGAAATTCCCTTTTTAGATGCTCTTGCTAACATACCTTCCTGGAAATACATGAAAACTCTATCGACTAGGAAGTACACCATCGAGGAGCATGAGACTATGAAACTTGCTAGCATCACCTCTGATATCATTCTTAATAAGATGCCTAAGAAACAAAAAGACCCCAAATCCTTTGGCATTGGGTGTTATCTTTGCGAAAATGCTTGTAGGAAGGGTCTTATAAGCTTAGGCTCCAGTATTTCAATCATGCATTCTAACCTTTGCATAATAATAGGATTTGTTGATACAATTCCCACTGCCATGACCATCAAATTTGCATATTCATCCGTGCCAAAGACTATGGGTAATAATTGGGTATCATTGAAGATATAACTATAATGGTTGGGAAGGATGCCTACATTACATGTGAATTTGTGATTATGGACATAAAAGAAGACCTATCTGGCCACCCCTTTCTGGCCACTTCCCGGTCTTTGATTGATGTAGAGGCCAAAACCATCCTTTTGTGTCTTGGTAGGGAATCCCTCGAGTTCTGTGTTTTCAAAAGCATGAGGGGACCAAGCTTCTAAGAGGAAGTCTATTTCTTGGATTGTGTTGACAAGCTTTCCCAATTGAGACAAGAGTGGGAATTATATGAGTACCCTCTCCACATTTCCCTCACAGGTCCACCTAAGTGAGACCTTGATGATGAGCACTTTAATCAGTGCATAGCTCATCTAGACAATTGTGAGGAGGTTCATCATGATGAATTCAAGGACCTTAAGATGATATCTCTTCCAGAAGAGAAGCCCAAGCCTACCAAAGCCCCAAAAATGAAACCCCTCCCAAAAGGATTCAAATATGTATTTCTCGATGAACAACAAATTTTTCATGTCATTATTAATTCTGACCTTACGTATCACCAGGATAAGATCATAACCGAGCTAAGAAAATGGAGAACTAGTTTGGGATATGAAATGACTGAACTAATAGGGATTACTCAAGCCATTTGCATGCACAAAATTCCCATGGTAGAGGAATACAAGCCATCTAGGGACTCTCAATGCAAACTAAACCCAAACATGAAGGAGTTCATCTGATTAGAGGTTATCAAACTTTTGACTGCATGGATCATCTACCTAATCTCTGACTCCCCATGAATGAGTTCTATCTAAGTGGTACCCAAGAAAGGGAGGATCAATGTTGTAAAAAATGACAATTACAAGCTCATCCCCACCTATACTATTACATAATGAAGATATGTATTGATTATAGAAAGCTAAATAAGGCCACTAGAAAAGATCATTTCCCTCTCCCCTTCTTGGATCACGTACTAGAGTGCCTTTCCCATTAAGAGTTTTTTTTACTTAGATTATTATTCAGGTTTTTATCATATTTCCATTCATCCTAAAGATCAGGAGAAGATCACCTTCATTTGCATGTTTTTCACATGCATTTAGGAGAATGCCCTTCGGTCTATGTAACTCCCCCGCCACCTTTCAATGGTTTGTATCCTCTATTTTTGCTAGATTAACTGAAATCACCAAGGAGGAGCTTAAGAAATCTTAAAATAGAGAAATTTGGAACTCTAGGAGCCTTCTTGACCAAGGTAGGCACCTCCTTTTACCTTGGGATAACACCTTCACGGAAAAATAGAGTAGGAATGATGCTTTAAGCTAGAGGGATTAAAGGAGAGCAATAGTTTTCGAATTGGGAGTTGGTAAGGGGTAGATATGGCTATATAAAGAAAGAGGTCAAGTATGAGGTGTCTATGAGACTTTCCATGTGTCATGTATAAGAGTGTTCATGGACATGCAAGCCTTTATGTATAGGGAAAAAGTCAAGAACGAAGTGTCAAGTTACTTTCCATGTGTCCAATGCTAAGGGTGCCTATGGACATTCAAACCTTTATGGATAAGGAAGAAGTCAAGCATGAGGTGTCCATGGAGCTTTCCATGTGTCCTTAGCCTAGGGATTTCATGGCCATGTAAGAGGGAACCTCATAGAGGCTTCTTGAATATCAAATTTCAGTTTATGGAAACTTATAGGCCATCACAACTGACCTCCAATCAAAGAAATAACTCCATTGGCTGATAGCTTCTAAAGATAAGCTCATTTATAAAGAGAGTAATCCCTAAAATGCCCTTGGAAAGAAACACCTTCAAACAAAGGTGCAACTAGGTTACCCATAGTTAAAAACTTTAGAATGGTAAGGGAATATGTAACGATTATAATGCATGTGACAATTTGCAAAGAAAACCTCCCAATTGGGTAAATTGTAGAAAAGTGCAGAATGTACCTAAAATTACATAACTTGCACAAACAACATCCAAATTGTACCAAACTTCATCCACACGTTATCTTTGATGTTTTGAATACATATTTGCCATTATTTCCATATTTGGAAGTTATATAATCACATTATTCATTACTTATGCCTTTTACTCATTTTATCTCTCCTAAACTTATCCTAATATTTCAAGGTTGTCCAAATTAGATGAAATTTGACATGTAGGCTAATTTTGATATGTAGATTTCAAAATTGAAGTTTGTTTCCACTTTTGAGACTTGTTTTTATGAGATATGTCATATGGCCCATTAACGACCCATTATCTGAATTATTCATCCAATTAAGTTTCTTATCTTTGTATTACCACCAAAATGAGTTATGTGGCATATTTATGTATCCATTATCTACCTAAGATTAATGTTAGAACATTAGGTTACATTAAGGTGATCTATACATGCATTAGCTCATTGGGGTTATACTAAACATCTATTTAGGTCTAACCTTCAACCTTGTTTGGCTAAGTCCAAAATGTCAACTTCCAAGGTAGGGTCTGAGATCTAGTATGTTACAATATCCTCACTCTGTGTGTTTTATAACTTCATTAATATTTTTTAGCAGTTAGCATCACCTTACACAGTAATGGAAATTCTACCTTTAGTTTAGTTTCTTGACTATGATGTATTATAGGTTGGATGTTAAATTATATCCATGTAAAACTTTTGACTTTTTTGTTTAACACCATTCACCTATGATTTTTAAAGTAGCTCTTCAAAATTGGTGTCCTAATAGTAACCTTTTTAGTTGTATTGTGGGCCCTTTCTAGATAACATGTTAGAGAACCATAAAATCTTTATTGTAAGTCATGGGCCATATTTACCCTAGAGGTACCTTACCCAAGATGAGGTAGTTTCTCAATTTTCATGGTAACAGTAACAATAAGACCTTAATTAAGGCTGTTTGGAATCGATACATGTACTCATAAGTTGTTAGGTACAAGCAAAGTTAAATATGCTATAATGATAGGTAAATTCTAAGAGTAAAAATTATGATATTTGTTTTTTTCTAGTGATTACATCAAGGTATTTTTCGACATTATAATCAATGAGATTTTGTTTCCTAACCTTTATATAAGATTGATACATTTTAAATAATTTACTTAGTTATAAACTGATATTCTCTTGTATGTATAATGCTTAGTAAATTTTAAAACAAACAAATTTATCTTTATAACCAAATGTCAATGATTTTAGCTTTTTATCAATATGCTACTTCATATTAATGTTACTAGTAAAATACTGACATAGATCATTTCAAATTGATTTTATATATTTAATTCTCTAAGGATACATTTTATTTATCTAGAGTTAGATTCTATCCATTCTATGAGATTGTAAAATTTTACTAGTTTTTATGTTTTAGGTTTAATCAAAATGATAATAAATCCAACAAAAAATGAAGTAAATACTTTTATATTACATTATTAATGTCCCTACACTCTAAAATTCTCGAGTCAGGTGTGATATTTTTTGTTTCCCTTTCCTAAGCATTGGACATAATGTCCGCTAATTATATGAAATATTGTGATTGAAAAAATCTATCAAAATAAAATGCAAATTTTTTATGTAGTAGCATTTTATTGTTATTTTATGAATCAAAATAAAATATATGTAAGATGTTGTAAAGATGAGGTATTGGCATCTAGATGACATAGAAAATGCAAAAGGATATGTTGACCCCCAATATATTTTCAGATAACTAGTTAGTGTCCTGGTTAGGTCACACTAAACTCCTAATAGGGTTGATATTTCATATTGCATAGTGGAAATAGAAAGTGAAAATTATCATTAGTAAAATATTAAGGCGCATCCAACCAAAAGTTGAAACATATAAATGCATGATAAAACTAGAAGCTAACACAATAACCAAAAGTGGGCTCCTGGACATCTTAAAATAAAAGTAAAAAGAGTCTACAAGTCCATTAATAGTAACATGTTAAGCTTAATCCTAGTCTAACCCTCACTACTACGAGTCTTTAGAAACACCAAGGGTGATAAGGAATGACAAAAAAAGATAAGAAATCAACACATAGTTATATTTTCTAACAGTGAATATAATATGGATAATGTTAAAAGATAAGAAGTAGCCCAGAGATGAAATGAATATAAAAGGAAGTAACAATGAATAAGTTCAATATAATCATAGATTCTCAATTGATCCAAAAAATAATAAAAAGGTAATTATACATAATAACTATTGCAATATAAAATAGTAGGGTTTAGGAAACACCGCATCAAGATGAATAAGTAAAGGAACCACCACCTTCTAGTCAAGTATGTAAAAAAGGGAAAATGGGCACAAACACTCAAGTTTTAGGAAATAGGAAGCATAACCTAGTCCAAATATATGTATGTAAAAATGCAATAGGAATTACCACCTAAATAAAATATTTTAGATTGTTCTAGAAATTACAATCATAATTTTCACATAATATAGTTGCAAGACTAAGATATCACAAGTAGTACACCACAAAATCAAACATCATCCATGAAGTATGGAATTTTCCATTACATATCTATCAAGTGGTCAATTAGCGGCAATAAACAAAAAGGAGTCATTAATAATACCAATGTGACTCAATTTAAGACAGAAGGAGGTTTTAGTGTTTGCACTACCACAAAGGGACAAATTGTAAAAAAAAACATGAATTTCATGATAACTTGAGCCCATCACTATTAGAGTCATAGGATTAAAAACCATAAGATATATGAAATAAGAAAGTAAGAAACAACATTTTCTTAAGGTAAATTATGATATATAAAATTGTATGAGGATGTCAAATATAAAGGAAAAAATATCAATAAAGCAAAACTAGACTTACAAATTGGGATGATAGATCAATATGTAAATTAGGTTATCATTTGTTACATATTACCTCCAAGTTCCAAGAAATGAAAGAAAGGAAGAGAGAAAGAGCAAAGAAACCCTAAGTGATAATATGGGAAATCTCACAATGCAAGAGGAAACATAACATAGAAGAATAAATCCTATACAAATTAATCAATAGGAAAAATATACCTCAATTTACTAGTGATCACCATGTGTACCACAATCATAATACTAGAAAAAACCTATCATGAATTCAGAAAAGATATATAATAATTATACATGTTGTTCACCATCATAAAGTGAAACTTGTCTTTTTAGAAAAATTATGTCAATTAGATATTATGAATAGAAATAGTACACTTCTTATTTGAAATAATATTTTATTTGAAATATTCTAATAATCTTAGAATTAGTTATATGTTTATAGGACTAATTAATATTCTAAAATATTAATTAAAATACATGGAAAATGATGAGCAAACACCCATATCATGTAATTAAGTCATATAGTTTAGTAGGGAACATCAATCATGTGGTTGTCTTAGATGTCATGTGACTAGTAATAAAGGCAGACAACAAAAAGAAATAAATTCCTTTATGAACATTATAAAAATAAACAAAAAATGGCAGAACTAGCTTTCAAATATGTGATCTACCAAAACATAATTCACATGAAAACAACCTCAAAGTGGTAATATCTTGATATAGATCTTCCTACAACACTCCAAAAGATCACTATCGACACAATACCAAACCCCATTTTTAAAAGATGATATTTATAGATAAATAAAGTCAACAAGCTAAGGACATAGAAAAATCAATGCAAAAAAATCTAAGTTAATGTTGATTTGAGTTTATCAAGGAAGAAAAACATAAACAAACACCATGACTCAAAAAATGAAATCATCTACATTTTCTCTTCAATTCTTCATTATATGAAAAAGAATCCAAAACATAGAGAAAAAGATATAAGAATGTGAATTAGCATTGACAAGTTTGCAAGTATTATAGATGAACGGGATATATGGTTTGATGGTTTATGATACATCAAAGTGGACATCCATATGATGCATTCAACAAGGTCATGATGCCTCTCTATTGGTCATAGCACAATGATATTATGGATGACTATGCAAAAATTGTATCCTACAAAAACAATGTGGGTGTCTTTGTGGTGTCCATTGGATGGTGCTCAACTAACAAATTGTGTTGGAAAACCATCATGTTAAAGAGGGCTTTTTACAACTGTAGTTAAGCATGCGGGGTTCATCAAATATTATAAAGAGTTCCTAGAGAATTTTAGGGATGGAAAATATATATGACATAAATAATGAATGCTTGAAACGTAGTTAGATTTCAATGACTTATGTTTAGATGATGCCACTATTTTTTTCAAGACAAACTGATAAAGAAGATATATTAATTAAGAATATCTTATTGTGTAAGTTACAAGGACAAATAATAGTTTTTAGGGCTAACTTTTCTGAATCCTTTAGGTAGTACAATGAGATACTAAGTAGAAAAAATACATACAATATTGACTATAGATTCAAACATAGGTAGGAGATGAAAATTACACCCTCATATGCAAATGGAACAACTCTACAAAGAACCCACATCCATCAGGCTAGAATAACCATAGAGATAGTACCTAATAACTAGAACTATAAGATAAATTCCATTGTGAATCATATTCATCACTAGGTTATTAGTATCTAGTTAATTTCTCTTGTATTATTATCCATTCAAATGTTGTCCAATCACTCTCAAATTTTCATGGTTGGTTCCATTAGGTATCCAGTGATTAATAAAATTATTATATATGATATTGTGTAGCTACACCTATTTTAGAAAAGGTTTGAAATTTATGTTTCTAATTTATTTATATACTATAATTTATTTGGATTCCAAACCTGGATGGATTATTGATCATTTCAAAAATATATTATTACATTTTTGTTATAGTTTATTTACTCATGTATTTGCTTAACTTGTAAGGTTATCGATATATTTAAATTGAAGATATGATATATGAAATATTAAATTTATTCAACCTCTCACGGTAGGCTTTATAAGCATATGTATATGTGCATGTATTTCACCTATTCATCATGGTGATATAATTAGGTTTAGAGTTGTATCTATAATTTTGTATATTTCAGCTGAGTTTGGCCATGTAGACAAAAGTTATATATATGGGATTTTGGTTAAAATTATTATTATTATTATATACATTATATTTTAAGTTGCAACACTCCATCTTGTAATGGATTTAAGTTAAAAATTATCACATTCATAAATTAGTATTCTTGTCCACAATATCATCAAATATTAAAGTTTGTTACATTACATAGAGAATGATAAATTATTGGGATAATAATAGTTTGATTTATATTTGATATGTAGCACAATCAATTCATAATTTTATCTATAAGATGGTGGTTGTATATAAATCAATATCGTTTATTAGTTTAAATGTAACCAAGAAATTGAACTTCTAATTAGAGTTGTTTATCTAAGTAAATAGTTTAGACTTGTGATTTTCTAACACAATTGAAAAGACTCGGGGTTATTGATATATAGGGTGACATGCTAATTTACATAACTCATATAATATATTTGCTTATCATATTCATTTAACTATTTCAAACCTTACTTTATTGGTTTACTAGGTTTTCTTTATTTCCTTATCATATGATTTCCAAATCAAACTTATTGTGACCAATGAAACATGTTTTGATAATGTTACATTAGATAAACATATGTTGCCGAATTGATGGTTCTATGAACAATTTGTATAATTAATGTCATCTGAGATGTAGATGTAAATATCTTATGTATATAATTGTTTATGAGCTTTAATTAATTATTTGGAGTTATGAGATCCAACTTATTCTATTTTATAACAAGTAAGAGTATGAGGAGAATAATATAATATTCTCATCAACTTTTATACAATTATATGAAAGTACACACAATCTAATGTACTGCAATAGAAATGTATTTCTATATACTTAATGCTTCATTTTCCAATCAATAAAAATAAGATTATACTTTATTTAGGGTTGCCTAATTAAGGGAAAAGATACTAGTTTTTGTTTATAAGCAATTAGTCTATTTCACTTAAGCTATCAAATTTCACTATTTATTTGACATAATTGATAAAAAAACATTAACTATAAAAACATGTTTTTTTCTGTGCAACTAATGTTTATCTATATATATTCATAAAGTCTATCAATTTGAATCAAGCAGATCTAGTTATTCTTACTTTCAAAATATTTGAAGAAAGTATCCTATAAAATCCAATGAACCCATTATTAAAGCAAAAAAAATAGTTACTCACTGAGAACCACCTTTTAACCATTAATATCCAAAATGGAACTTGACTATAAAAACTAACCCAAACTAATACAAAGAAGGTAGAGGGATGAGTTATCATATTCATATGTGATCTTATTTTTTAACAATTCATATATGTTTTTATACTTCTATTAAACTCCTTGCCCTACATCAAGACCTATTTTGTTTATTTCACATCTATGGGGTTTCCTTAAATAGTCCATTACGTTGGCAGCTGACTTCAAGAAATATTCTTACATATAACACTATAATGAGAAATATATTTTTATTTGAGAGTCAATTTCTATAAACAAGAGTCGAGCTCAAAATCAATGCCAGGAGGAAACCACCAACTTTCACTAGATCAACTTGTATATTATTCACTACTCCTCCATCACTAAAACTAGAACCAACAAGCAAATAATATGTTATCATAATATAATAGATAACAACAGAGTCATCCTTACTTCTAGTGATTAGGAGTAGGATAAGGGATCCATATTACACGTTGGTAAGGTAATACAAGATCCCCATTGTGTAAACCACATTATTCATTGATCTCCAAGTCAGTGAGAAATCTATGAACAAAACTTATTGTTGAACAAGTATCAATTGGCTTATTGGTATGTTACAACACATTTTGTGTGGGAATCCTCAAATTATTGTGACAAGGTTACTTATTGGGCGGAAGACATCAGAAAGGAAAATATAGATATAAAAGGTGGAGAAGGTGACGGTAGAAATGGCATAAGGGTTATGGTCCTAGAGGCAGGCATATTCTTCCAATTCAAAAGATGTGGGGATTTCCAAATACACCATCTATGGAGGTAGATGGTGATGAGGAAGTGAGGACAATGATTCCAACAAGAAAATGCCTGAGTGAAACCAACGACACCTCTTTGGTAGGGAGATCGATCCTAAAATTTCAAACCCTAATATGAGGGGGAAGGTGGATGTAAAATTGGTGGACAAGGCTACCAAACAATTGTTTAACATGACCGTTGCCAAGGAGAACTATGTGGAAACCAATCCAAAAGGCCTTGACCTAGAATATTTATTTGAGGGAAAACTTGATCTAGTGGATATTAGGTTGGAGCATACAGTAGGAAGACATATCCTTTCAATTAGTGAAGATGCAAAATACAACCTAACATGACGTCCAACCATAGTAGCTCAGGTGGTAAGAGCTTGACAAGTCCCAATGAAGGACCCAAGTTTGAACCTCACCAAAGGGACTTTGCGAACAACAATCCACAAGATTTGACATGGGAAGGGGTGACCGGACCACACCCTCTCATGCCTCAATAGTTTACCATGTCAGGCTCACCCAGGGTGGGTTCTCTTAGTCACCAAAAAAAAGAATCTGACACGACCATGGAGGTACACACTGATCATATGACTAATAGGAGTGAATGTAGGCAACATGACAAAGAGAGAGTGAGTAAAGCTGCTATGGAACATTAATGGACGATTCAATATGTTTGAAATAAACTTGGGACACTATGTAGTCCATTTATCCTATCGACGTGACTATGACATGGCCATTACTAGAGGGACTCATCGAATTTTAGAATGTTTTCTGGTAGTGTGGAACTAATACCTGAGGTTCAAACCCATAAGGGATCTACCATTACACATCGTTACTTGGGTCAAGGTTATGAACCTACCCCTCATCTATACATGGAAACCATGTTCAAATGTATAGGTTTGGAATTGGGAGGCATATTTAAAATGTATGAACAAACCTTGAGAAGGACATAGAGTAGGTGTACTAGGCTAGCGGTAGAGGTGGACACAAGGAAGGAACAATTCACTCAATCATCGTCAATGATGAGGAATATGAGGTGGTCTATGAGGTTTTCCCTAAAACTTGTGAAAACTATGGGCAACTTGGATACTCAGTGAAGTCATGCCAAACCCAAAAAGTCATCAAAACTAGGAATAAAGAAGAGGAAAAAGTCTTAAAAAAACTCAAAAGTAGACTGAGCAAAGCAAACAATGGATGACGTAGAAAGGAAAAACTGATAATAGAAGAGGTACACAACCTCCTCCAAAGGAAGACAAACTGTCTGATACATAGGCAAGCAATAATAGGTTTGTAGACCTATCTAGATAAGAGGAATAAGAGCAACTGAAAGAAGAAAAAAAAGAAACTAATCAGAAGGAACCATTCCCTGAGCCAAAAGACAACATAAGGAATGATCTAGAAGAACAAGAAGAATAACCAAGTTAAGACAAAGACTACAAAAGACAAGAGGGTTGTGTTGAAGGACATCTCAAATACTATTGCAAAACAAGATAAGGAGAAGAAGTAGGAAACAAAATTAGTGATATGATCGAAAAGAAGGATCAATAAAAAAACATCCTGACGAACAAAGTGGATGAGGAAGTAGTAGATGTGCATAATGTGGTTGATCTAGAAGTTAATGAAGTCAATAAAGAAACCAAAAAAATTGATGGAACAAACTATGACACCACAAAGATCACAAATATACTCGAAGAGGATATCCTAATAGAGTGAGAAACTATAGTCATACCAAACCCACTCCCACCAACAAGTAGGAGGATAAAAGGTAGTAGTTAAAAGATGCAACCACCATAAGTAGTACCTCCTTATGGACAACACAAAAGGAGCCCAAGGCTCATCCAATAAGGGTAAGAGGAGATTGAAGTAGAAGCACCAAAGGACCATGAGAAAATTTCTTCATGATAACTTTCTATTTCATCTCTTCTAAACTTACTCTATAGGAAAAGAAGGGGAAAAATTATTACTATTACTTTTCAAATAATTGCAAACCACTATAAGAGAAAAAGGTATATTTTGAGTCCCTGTTATTTTCCCTTAAAAGTAACACTATTTCTAAACTCTTTGCATTGATCCCCTCAGATAATTCTTAGTAGGGAAAACTATATTAAAAGTTTCAAAATATTCATTAAAATTTTGGGATGTTACAATTTTTTTTTGGTGAATCGGGATGTTACAATTTTACCTGCCTTAAACAAATTTATTCCTCAAAATTTACATAGTACTACCCACCTTATGGTTTTACTTATTCTCACTTTACAATACTCAACATGTATTTTTTTCTAACTAAAATTAGAGTTACAAGTAGATCATATCTCCATTAACATCATCCTCATCTTAGCACTAAAATTCTAGAGCTTCAATTCTTGATATGGGTCTCTAATACCAATTAAGTTTAGGTAACGTTCTAATTTAGGTCCTCTGTATCAACTCTCTTGGTGGCACCACTGGACCTGTGTTGGCCAGACACAAATATAAAGGTGTGAAAACTCATTATCCTAATGTCAAGGATCTTAGTATCATGCATGTCCCATACCACATTTGCTACATTGAAGAAGAACATATGCATAACAATTTATTTTGCTCTTGACATTTCTTTTAAAATTCTTAATTAGTTGTCCATCACCATTGTGAAGAAGAGAGACATGTCATTAGCTACGATAGAGATAGCACAAAGGATCAAAATTAGATAATCATTTTTTACCAAACACATATGCACATAGATCTCTCTCTAAAGTTGTATTTATTTTAGGAATTTTACCTCTTAAGTAAAAGAGTTATATATTCTAACTCCTTGACTTCCTATCCCTTATTCATATGTTTTCTATCATCAAGGAAAGGTTGGAAGATCTATCTAGGTAGTCACAAGAAAATCCTGGTGGCCAACTATATCTTGATCTGATACCATTGTTGTAACACTTCACTTGTACAAATATTCACAACATAGAGTAGACGAATAATTCACATCACTTTCTAAGGGGGATGTCCAAGCATGATATTCAATGTGCAAAATAAATTTTATATAAACCATCATAGGGATATAATTACAATTCTCATTCTTAAATCCTTAACATGGTTCACATATAGACATTTATAAAAGAAAAAGAAAATGGAATTCTAAACTAGGTATAGTTCCACCCCACCAATGCTTTCTCCATGAAGATCCTTGAGCTAGAGATTGCATGCCAAATAGATTTTTCCTTCTGATCTTGCTCCTTAATTGTGGGCATCACGTCCCCAACCATGCATAAAACCAATGGTAAATGGAATTGAACATACTATAAGTTAAAGTAAACTTGAAAACTGAAAATAGACTCGAAGCATTTAAACATTGAAAAGACACACAATTTCCTTTAGATAAATTTCTTTTATCTTGATCATCCTTGGGTTGCATGTATGTTCCTATTATCTTATGCATCAAAGTTCATCTTAGGTTGCACCAAAGTGCTCTTCTCTTATGCACCAAAGTGCCTCTTAAAATTTTCTCCGAGGAGCATCTTAATGAGGACCTTATATAAGTTTACTTTTAGCATTCTCTTTCTCTTAAAAACTCTTAAATTTTATTTAGATCTTATTTGTAACTTTATATTTGATGTGCATGAAGGTGATACAAAATAATTTACCATAAGCATAAAACTCAGTTCATTATAAATTTATTGACTCTTAGAAATTGAAACAGTAAATTATACAAACATAACATTCAGTGCATTTCATTCATACATATATAAAGTCAAACAATAACTATGTCCAATTTGCATGGACCACTTACCTTTTTCATAGAGAAGGTCTTATCTCTCTACCTAGGTTGAGTAAACCTTAATCACATCCTTGGGTCTAAAAAGCTCTTATTACCCTATTCAAAGCACATTTCATATCAATATGAATTTTATCCAAAACATTTAATGCTAATTTCATTTCCCATAAAAACCAATGTTTGGAGAATTGGAAACACTATCTAAATCTTAGATATTCGGATTCATTATGAAAAACCCTTTTCAAAACATATTTTTCTCAATTTTTTGAGCATCCAATGAATTACTGTGAACTTTGGAAATCTAGCTAATAGAAATTCAACAAAAATCCAGTTAGCCAGAAAATCCAACTCATCATTGGGCCTAGTTTGAGGTGGCCCAGTCTCAGTCAGGTATGTGGCTTGATCATGCTCAAAATTAACCATGTTGGAAAAGCACCAGGGTTAGGGGTCAAAAGACAAAAACACCCTTGCATGAAAAATCAATGTACTGGAGTTTAAACTCCATCAGTGCCGCCATGGTAGGCAGTGGATGGAAGCATCCCGAACTAGAATCCATCATAAAGGGTAGGGAAAACAAGTCAAACACCATTGAGACACCTCATTGGATCAAATGCAACAATCCTGGTTGGCATAGGATCATCATGGCCTTAGAATACCTTGGCAAAGAGATGAAACATGAGAGAATGCACAAGATCCAAAAACTTCTGTCGTGCATCCAAGTAACCAAAATGACACAGAAAACACATGTCAGAGCAAAGAGAAGTCAAAACCTTCATCTCTGTCATTGGTGGAATCCTGGAGCACTATAGTGCTAAACACGAGTGAGGTGCAACAAATGAAGCTAGAGAGCAGGGTGCCTGGGCAACACAAATGACAAACCGGTGGTAAGAAATCAAATAAGGGAAGGCAAGGATTCTTACTAGATCCTCAATTAAACAAAAGGTGGAGGATTTTGAGGCAAGTCCAAGTACGTTGGAGACAATGACTAAGTAGGAGACAGGGTTCGGGTGCACATATCGTTCAATTGATCGTAGAGGAGATGGTATCGGGGGCCTACGGTGACCATGGTGTCTATATATAGGAAAGAGGGGTGCTGTAGTGGTGGTTGTGAGTTTATGACGGAGAGGAAATGAAACCATATATTGGGTATGTTATCCACACATAAAGATGGAAGGTGAGTTAGGTCTTTCCATAATCAAGAGAGAGGCGCATCTAGAGGGGAAAGAATTTCATAAAATGGAGCAGTAATGAAGGAGAGAGGGATCAAGCGAGAAAGAATTGCTGTCTGATCCAGATTTTCCAAAGAATTGGGAGGAAGTGGACGACCTTATTGCCATTAGATCCCAATTGCATGATGAAGATGGCACACGTGAAGAAGGAAGGTAGACTGACAACAACAAAAATCTCATATTCATAGTTTTATACATTACAATAAATGATTTCCTAATGAAATCCTAAGTAGAGTATATGGAAATTTGCTTAATTTAATTGAAGGGTTACACAGTTAAAATGAGTCCAAATTTGGAACATAGGATGATTAGCTAGTAGCCTAGTATAGATCCTTCCTAGACAATTATATTTAGGTCTTGCACATATTTTATGCATAGTTTCCATTTTTGTCATCCAACTTAATTTTAATGCATTAATAAGTTAGACAATTAGGAAAATACTTCCCTTTGTGATCCCTTGGGCCAGTTTTTAGGCAAACCATAATCATCCCCTTAAAAGTCATATCATATCTCTTTATTCCCTTACTCAGAAGTTTTCTTGAAGAAGAGAGAAAAATAAAAGATGTTTCTATTTCCTTCCTATGTATATAAAAGAAAAGAGAAAGTCATATATTGTTTTTCCCAAGTGAGCAACTCATCTCATATTTTTAAAATTGGTATGAGGAGACAGTTTATTATTCTTTTTACTATCCCAAGAGGAGGAGAGAGAAAGAAAGAGTTATTAATTATTTTTATTTTAGAAGATATTAAAAGAAAAGAATACTTCTTGCTCAAGTAATATAATTCTTAATTTTAAAATTCTTGCCTCTTGACTTTCTCTTTCATCTCTGTTAAACTTCCTCAATAGCAAAGAAAGGGAAAACCAATTACTAGTACTTTTCAAATAATTGCAAAACACTATAAAAGAAAAAGGTATTTTTTGAGTCTTTGTTATTTTCTGTTAAAAGTAACACTATTTCCGATTTGTTTTCATTAAGCCCCTTAGATAATTCTTATTAGGGAAAATGACATTGAAAATTTCAAAATATTCATGAAAAATTTGGGATGTAACACATGGACTACTGCATGAATATCTGAATAGAATTGTTGCCAACACTACCTTCATAAACAAACATGCATATCATGCATATCACGTGAGTATATTAAAACCACTGTTATCTCTTAGTGAAGGCTAGAAGAATAAACCAGACTAATAAATGAGTAGTTGCCAAAGCTAGATAGAATGGAAAAAAGGATTTCAAAGACATGTTTTCATCACTAGATCAGATCTCTTGACTTCATCAACACACTTACATAGGTTTTACAACATATTATTTGTTGGGACTCACAATATGTGAAACAACAATTACAAAACAAGGACATGATGTGGAGGAACATTGACATGCTACAAACCATGTTGATCGAGCAATATGATAGAGTTACATATGACATGTATAATTGTATGCAATTTGAACTGGCACAAGTCCTTCTGGATAAAGAGGAGGAATGTAAACTGAAAATCCATGTTATCTAGGTTAAAAATGGTGACAATAATGCTAAATTTTATCAAACATGTGTCAAAACAAAGACAAATAGGACCCTCAATTGACACTTTGTTAAACAATGAGGGTGTATGGGCCATTGAATAGGTGGACCTATAGAACCTACTCTTATAACACATCAAGAATATCTTCACAACCCTTGTACACCACTGGACTATTGATCCGATTAGAATATGTAGAGATTTGTTAATATTCCTGATCGAGAGATGAAAAATATGAAACCTGACCCAATGCCAGATAACATTTTGAATATCCCCAAAGCCATAGATCCCTACAAGCTCGTTGGTCTAGATGGGACCATTGACCCTTTCATGCTAAAGATCTGGGAAACCATACAACCATCTATTTTGCTGATAGTTACTGAGGCCCTAAGAAGTGAACCTATTCCTGAAGCTCTGTGAAATTCCTCCATAGTCCCAATCCCTAAAGTCTCTAAACCTAAAGGATGTGATCATATTATACCTATCTCACTTGATAATCCATTTCTAATACTTTTCTCAAAGGTTTTGGTAGAAAGGTTGTAGAATATCATCCCACAATGGGTATCTCAAGAACAAAGTAGCTTCATTCCATGGAGATGAATCACTAATAATATTACCGTACTTTAATAAGTGATACACAACATGATAAGGAGTAATGAAGACAACCCAATGAAAACTAAAATAGATCTATCCAAGGCCTATGACATGATGTCATGGAATTTTTTAAGAGACACCTCAACAAAACTAACCTACTAGAAAATTTAAAAAAATACATCATGTCTTCTACAATAATAGGCACCACTCGATTCTTTGGAAAGATAAACCCTAACCTATGTCCAAGGCCTTGAGAGGCTTAAGATAAGGTGATTTCATGTCCTTGTATCTCTTTGTTCTATGCATTGAGAGGTTAAGGCAGATGATTCAAGACAAGGTACATGTAGGACTCTGTCAACCCATCAAGCATGAAGCTAAAGGGATGCATCTAGCATATATGTGCTTTGAAGATGGCATAATCCTCTTTGCAAAAGGAATCAATAACAAAATGAAGATCATTCAAGAATGTTTTTAGGAGTTTGAGGAAGAATCATGCCAAGCAATGTCTATCTAAAACCCACATTTTCTTCACCAATAGTGTCAAGAAAAGAATGAGGAAGGAGATCTTCCACTTCAGCATATACCTTGAGAAGTATCTTGGAGTCTCCACAAAAGGATGGACATGAATACATGTGTGGAACTTTTCAACAAGGTCTCAACTAGGATGTCCTCTTGGTATGCCAACATCCTATCACTTGCAATCAAGATTTTCCTGGAAAAGGAGACTGTATCAGCCATACCCACATATGTAATGCAAACATCATTACTACTGGTGGGCTTGTATGATCACATCAATAAGACAATTAGAAATCATTTTTAGAGGAGGCCATAAACACCACCCAATGTCATTAGTAGCCTGGGACAAGGTGATTAACATAAAAGAAAATAGAGGTATGGGTATCAAGACAATGAGAGACTGGAACCATGATCTCATCTTGAAGAATATCAGAGAGTCTGTACCAACAAGAATATGATTTGGTGTAAATTGATGAAGAAGCATTACAACAACTACACACAATAGAAGTTTTATAATATGTCGAGACTAGAAAGGTCAACAATGGAAGGAAGGTAGTTGATTGCAACTAAATTATTCATCATGTCGATTAGTGGAAAGAACATCAATTTTTGGTATAATAGGTGGTAAAGAAATGACATCTATCTTTGGGACTTTTCTCTAAGACCCATACCATATGACATTAGAGAACTTGTGGTGCATAGCCTGGTACTTGATGATGGTTGTTGGGTTAAATATTTCTTATTAAATTATATATGTAAAAACTTGGTCGATACAATACTTGATCTTCAACCCCCTATACATGAGGAAGGAATGGATTCCATAGGACAAAATCACACGATTATAGGAAGATTTTCAATGAAGACTATGTACAAACTTATTACAGATACTAAGGAGAATAAAAAACAAGGAGAATGGGAATCCATCTAGAAGTCTAAGGTGGCAAAAAGAGTCAAGATGTTCATGTGGCTATTTATCCACAATGCTATGTTAACCAACAAGAGAAGGGCTAATAACTAATTGACTACATATCATCTGTGTAGGCATTGAAATTAAGAAGAGGAAGGCTACCTCCATGCTTTACATGACTGTAGCAAGGTTGTGGAAGTTTGGAAAAAACATTTTCAAGGAATTTTTTCCTATGAACTTCCTAACTAGAACCAATCTTGATGATGGATGTTGTCCAATCTCTGTGACAAGTCCAATAGTACTATATTTATGTATGATTATTGGTACATCTAGAAGTGTCATAATCTTCAACTATTTGAAACTAAGGAGCTACCTCCAACTCATCCAACTAATAACATCCACAAGGAAGTAGATCTTCATACCATAGTGTGGAAACATGAAGCTAAAAACACCAATGAGGAGAGACCATATAATTGACAACGACAAAAGACACAATGTTGAATTTCAATGTGGATGTGGCTATGAAAAGGAAGCATGCAAGTGTAGCAGTAGTGAAAAGGGATAATGTCACTGGAAGGGGTGAATTCAAGATGGTTAACAATGTTCTTGAAGGAGAGATCTTGTCTATTATATTAGCAGTTCACACAACATCAGAGATGATTCTTGGGAGGATTACAATCAAATATGACTACAAGCTAGCTATAATCATACTACAGAGGGGATGTTAGGAGTAGGTCAAGGTTTGCTAATCAAATCATTCAGGTTAGGAAGATGATGAGGGTGAACTGGAATATCACCTATACTAATAGGGAAATAAACTAAGTGGCAGATCAAATGGCCAAGTACCACCTAAACCATCATAATGGTGTCCATCACTATGTGATACCATAGAGGATTTAGTTAGTTTACTTTTATAAGACAATAATGGTAGTAGTATTGCTAAGTTTAATTATGAAAATGAGAATGTAGCTTATAACTCATTAGATGGTTTTCTAGTAAGAGGAGGGCAAGATGAATAAAAGAACCTCCATACTTCTCCAAACAAAAGGAATGTAGGGAAAAGCAAAGTTGGAAGAGTATGTAGAGTCATTAGAGTTTCATAGCAATGTTTATGCATGATGTCATTCAACTTTTTTACAATCATGGTGCATCTACTAATCACTTCTCTGGTAATTATGTCTATTATGACTGAGAGATGGTGTTAGGATAGTTTGTAGTTGATTGTATAGGATGTATTTATGGTAATAAGACACCATCATAGGCATAGGAGGGACAAAAAAAAGGAAGAAATGAAAATTGATAAGGAGTGGGTTGTGGATTAAACCCTAAGAATGTTGGTGGAGGGTTCTTTTTGTAAGCATGGCTCATGGATAAGGGGTATATGTGTCTTTTGATTAGCATATTATTAGAATCAAGGCAACGAGAGGTCTCATTTTTTATGGATGTCTTTTTGTATTTGGTCACATTGTTTCCTCCTGGGTATATGCCAAGACTTCTAATTTTCAATTTGATTGTATGAAAGTCTCCTGACCGGGTTGATCTATAAGGCTTCTTTTTGTATTTTCCTAAGCTGGTTTGTATTGGTAAATTTGAATTTATAGAAAAGGAGCTTGTAATTTACTAATTAGACCTTCATATCTTATCCGGTAGAAGTAGTCTATGCATTTTTAAAGTCATCTGATCATGAAAATCAAACCTAAGCAAATACATTCTCATGTTTGTTAGTGTTTCATAGAAGCATCAATATCTCCTTGTTTTAATCCATATGACATTTATATGTTCATCGAAGGTTTTTAGTAAATAAGGTGGTTTATAGTCAAATAAGTCATAGATATCACTCATATTGAGCGTAAATTTCTTGTAAAACAAAAAAAATATCAAGATATAAGAAATGAAAACTAATATTCATCTTCAATAAAAGGAAAAATATATTTCTTTATAGCTAGAAGAACATCCTAAATGAATTTATCAACAATTTCATACATAATGTTTCCATGTCCTAAAAAATAGACATCAACTAAGGTTAAAGTATTCAAGGATAGGCTTTATGTGGATAATTTTTTTCTTTATCCTAAAAAGCTAATATGAATTTGCTTTTACATAAATTTATAAATAATGAGACACCAATATCTTCCACAATTCAATTTCCTCATTTCTTTTTGCACAAAAACCCTCAAGCATTTTTATTCATTTCTTTTTTATTTCAATATACAAAAATTAGATTTGTTATTTTAAAGTCCTACATGCTTTTGAATATGATCACACAAGTGTTGAAGTGTACTATTACATGTTGATAGAATTATCAAAAAGCAAGTAATAGTTTACCTTTAATGTTCTTATTCCTTGATATACCCTCTCTTGAACACGATAAAACTTCACTTTTTTAGGAGAAAAGGATGGTATCCTTCAACCAATAGATAAATGAGGTGATATCACAAAACAGAGGTCACTATTATTCCCTTCTTTATAGAGATTTTCATGTAATGACAGTGGTCTCTGAGGGACTAGAAATCACCTCAGAGAAGCCAATAACTAACTTTCAATACTTATGGTAGACTTCTGTTGTAAGATCCTCAAATTTTGGAAATTTGTATTTAAGATAATTCACTTTAATACAATCAGAGTAATGTTAGAAGAATATGAATCCAATTTGTGTTGGAATTATTGATCTAATATCTAGGCTAATAGTGAGTCTCCAATATAAGTTTATAACATAATTTTCAGTATATGCATTAATATAAGGTTAGTATGAGATTATATGATAATCAAATCCTTAAATTCTTAATTAAGAGAGTAATAAATATTATGGACCCTATCAGAAGACTTGGGTATGCATATTGGGCCCTAGAACTCAATATAAGCCCAAAATGGTTATCACAGTTTACATATGTGTCCCTAGTATATAAAATTGGGGATTTGGTATTTGATTATCATAATAATTATCCTTGGTAGTTATGGTGGATTGATAATAGGAATATTAGATTAAGTTAAAGCCACCTAATGATCTAGATAATTAATTGAAGACTTATCTAGTTAATACTTGGGGACTAAGTTTTGAGGATCAAATCAACTTTAACTGACCTTATCTTTTGCCTAGACCTGGATAACAGTTAGCTAAGGATTATCTCAATGTTTGGGATAAATCTGAGTTATTATATGGCCTAGAGGATTAAAATGAGAAGTAAACTAATTCTAAGAAAATAGGGAAGAACCCAGTCAGACTTGGACGCCCCAACATGGGTAGAATCCTGAGAGGAGGACTCACCATCCTTGCCCAAATTGCATCCTATAGCAATAGAAAACCCACAATTCCCCAACACCTCTCTTCCTCTATGGACCCCTATCTCTCATCTAACCATCCCTTTAGCTCTGGGATATCCTAATAAACCTAACCATATCGAGTTTTCCCTTTGTTGGCAAAAGTGGCGATAATTCCCAATTTCAAGAAAATTGAGGATCACATAGCAACCCGTAAAACCCTTCTTCCCTTAGTATCATATCTATATAATGCCACTAGAGGTCATGCAAAGTCCTTTTGATCATACACCATGACTCAGTATCTCTTGGAAACCCTCTAACTCCCTGTTCTTGAGCTTCCTTCATCTTTGGATACCTCCTCCCCTTCTTGGTAATCTATAACACCCGTGGTCAATTGGATTATCCAAAAGCTTCTTGAGATTTCCAAGAAGCTTTCCCAATAGACATTTAGAACCAAGGAAGTCCTGGACTCATCCTCAACTATGTGTGAAGTTGCTCACTAGATGAGCCTTTGCATGCCATCACAATGCATTGTAGAGGCTAGAAAAGTCTCGACAAGCTTCTAGGAACTCGACATGAGTACCAACCCGTGGTAGTTGAGGTAATTTTTACTCCTTAATCCTTTTCTTATCTACAGACCTAACTAGACCGTAGATCCCACCTTCATACAACTCTTGTGTTGCATGACCCCTTGCCGAGTTTGGTAGGCGTGGGCGAAGGTGAAGGGAGTCACAACTAGCGGGGATCAAGAATACAACTGAGAGTCAACATCCATAGCTGGATATATGGAGTGTGAGATGGAGAAGAAGAATCCCCTTTGGGTATTTACATCTCATCCAAAGCATGTGGGCTCTTTGTTACCAACGCCAAGGGTATTTCAATCCTCCCACATCCCTTAGAGGGCTGACCCATGTTGAGATGAATAGAGATCATTAGGTGGAGTTGGACCCGCATGTGATTTGGATAATAGGTTCATTTCCAAAGTGACATGTTGTTATTAGTATGATTACATTAATCATGCTTTAATTCTAGAAATTAAATGACAGCTTTGATGGTAGTGATCCGATATACAAAATTGGTCCAAAAAGTGAGTAGGATCCAAATAAAATATGTTTGAGACATTATTCTGATCATAGTGTAAAAAGTATATTCGGATCTAATTTTGAGTAGTTTGAATATATGAAAACCTTAGGTTTGATTAATTGGGTATTAGACATGATAGACATACTTAATTTTAAATGCAATCTGAATATTCTGGTTAACAATGGTGATCTAGGTTCTCAATTAGATATAGTTAATAATGATGATTTTATAGGTTGTTTAAGTCATTAATGAGATAGCTAGGGGTAATGATGATACATCTTGATATATACATCATAAAACTCATGATTCAATTTAATGTAGTCATAATGCGATAATCATCCTACAATGGTGATAAGATTTCATCTAATTCTTAATTAGGATTTGCAACCCTTAGGGGCCTCAATATAATGGTATTAGGGTATGTGACCTTATTCCTAATCCAACCTGAGACAAACCTAGACCGTAAAATTAGAACCTAAGTTAGGTTTAATCTAAATAATGAGAATACATGGTACCAATATAGGGTTTAAATACATGCCAATCAAATGTTGGATGATTGCTTGGGTCTGTCTTTACTTCTACATATACTTGAAATATAACTACATGGTTCTTCACCAAGATACATGGTTAATTATAAATAACCACATTAATGAATTTTGACGGCTTTCCAGATGATCCAAAATATTGATCCCATTAATAAAACTATTAGATGTTTATTTTATTTAGTTTAGTATAATGACACTGTAAACATCACATAAATTATAGAATATTACGAACCATATGTTACTTTGATCAAGAGGTAATACAAATAAGTCCAATGATGCAAAGTGATTATAGATGATATGGTAGACCAAGCATGAACTAGAATATGTAAAGGAAATTTAGTTCATATTCACAATTATTTGATTGATGAACTACATATTTCTATTATACTTACACACATTTTAATTTCACCACATACACAATACATATATATACTTATTGTGTATTTGTTTGATGACATTTTAGGTAACTGCCACATATAAAGTCATGTAGACACAGTGATTCAGATGAAATCAATTGAAGATGTTAAAGATAAATCAAGGAGGATTAGAGATATAGTTTTAGTATTTCTTCTATTTTGTATAAGTTCATTCGTTTTACGAAAATCATGTCCTTAGAGGAGCTTCATTATACATTATGTAAACAATTCAAGTTCATTATTTGAAATTATTGATTATCATGTATTATTTTCTAAATATAGATCCTAAAGTTTTACGTGATCGCCGACTATAAGGTCCACCTTGATTGGGGGACACTAAAGTGGGGGTCGTTACATTTGGTATAAGAGTCTAGATTTATCAAATAATACTTATTAGTTGATTATTTTAAAATAATTTGTAAATTATAAGGAATTTTTTTAGGGAATAATCCAAAGGTAATGGTTTCTAGAAAGGATCACGACTTTGGGATCAGGAAATATTTCCATACGCACCATTAAGGTGGTATATGAGGAATCCCTTAGCCAATGTGATACCTTCCTGGCCAGAACCTAGGGTTTGCCTAAAATAATGTTTCCTCTAAGTTTCTCATCTCTAATTTTATTCGCTTCTCATGTCTTTTCTTTGTAAGCACTAAAATGTAGTTCCCTCCTCATCTCAAGTTCTGAGAAGACATAAGATTAAGGCATCCTCCGTCAATCTTCTTGAAAGCTTTCAAACATTACTATTAGCTAACTAAAGCATCATGATCAAGGTTCAAATGGTAGAGGGGACATGCCCAACTAGCCCATCCACATTGTAACCTTCTTCCAAGGCAAGACTGACTATGGCATCGGCTACTTTATTAGAAGTTCTAGTTACAATAGAAAAAGAAGCATAAGCAAAGGAACTAACTACTAGATCAATATCTGTTGTCAACAAACCCACATAGTCTCTCCTATTATGGGTATCCTTCAATGATGAGATGATGACTTGTGAGTCACTTTTGATACATAACCTAATGAAGCTAGACTCTCTAGAGTAGGTTACACATTGAAGCATGGAAAAGGATTCCCATATCTCAAGTTTGATAGCAAGTTGGTGTTTTTTTGCCACTATAGAAATAATCTCTTCCATAGTACCAAGAATGATATCTCCCACACCAATCCATCCATCCTTGTTGATTGCCACGTTTGTGTTCAACTTTAGGTTACTTTCTATTGAAGGGAGTCATGGTTGTACCTTCTTATTTTCTCCATGCACTTACTAAGAGTAGATCTTCATATTTGATGTCTAGTATTCACTTATAAGGCTGGCATGATGCTATGTGAAGGAGATAATTTCTCTACTTGTGTTATTGAAAACCAAATTATTTCTTTAGACCACGCCCCCCATGGCAGAATCAAAATCACATCAAAATCATCTCCCAAATACTTATCTAAAGATTCTCTACATCTCATTGTAATTCTGTGATTAGACATCATCAGTCACATGCCTCATGTCCAAATCTCTCCACTTCTTAGAAGGTTAATTGCACCTTAAAAGCACATGGGATAACATCTCTTCCTCCTTGTAATAGGTCAGACACCTCTCATCCATGTCGTAGTGCATGTTATGAAGTCTACCCATCATATCCAGGATACCATTACATGCTCTCCATAAGAAGTGGGATAGATTTGGCGGCCACCCCAATCTTGAAGTTACACTCCATACTCTATCATTTACCAGCAAGCAGCTGGAAACATATTCAAATTTTCCCAAGTGTCCCATTCAATAAGCTGGTCTTATGGTAAAGACTCCCTTTGTATGTTTCCACCATAAAGGAATATCTTCTTGCTGAGTGGGGTTCTAAAAATCATTTTTGTGAACATTGCATCTGTGGCATATGTATTCCATGAGCAGGTATCAATCCCAATCAAGTTTGACAAAAATTAGCATCTCTGTTGTATCTAAATAAAATTCAGCCAAACTATGTTCTCTTCACACCACCCACTTGTCTTTCCAAATATTAATGTTACTCCCATCACCAGCCCTCCATTGTACGCCTTCTAGGATAGCTAGATTTGATCCTCATAAACTCCTCCACATAAAATTGGGATGATATCCTCTATCGGAGTCAAAGATAGACATTCTTGCAAAATATATGGCTATTAATACTTTGTAGGTGACTACTTCCTTCTAGGTGATAAGTCTTCAAAACAATTTTTCCAACAAATATTGATTAAAATCATATATATGTATGAAGCCCATACCTCCTGATTTCTATGATTTACGCAAACTAGCAAAACATTGCCATGAGATTTTCTTTTCTAAACCTTGTGCCCCCACAAAAATATTGTAATGCAATTTGGATCTTATTCAGGATTCTCACATATAACTGGAAAATAGTCATAATATTGAAGGTATAGCTTGGTCTACCACTTTAATAAGTACCTCTTTTTTGAATTTGGATAGCAGTTTCTCCTTCCATCCTTCCACTTTCTTCCAGATTCTCTCTTTCACAAAGCTAAATACCCATCTCTTGGATCTCCCAATCACTATAGGCAAGCCTATATATTTTTCATGTTTGTTTGTCCAATTCTCTTACCTTTCCCTACATTTTAATAACTCTTTTTCATTCACACAAATAGGTATCTCCTATCATGTGCCAATCTTCTAGTTGTTCATAGAAGTCATGTCACCTACTAAGCATCATGTTGTTAGACCTCTTTCGTTTTTCTTATTTAAGTAGTTGTTAAACTACCTTCCTCTTTGTCTTTATATTGCCAAATTTATTGTCTGCCCATGCCTCCAATTTCTCACCACATCCGACGAGATTTCTCAAGAGGTCTATGTATTGATATGCCCCCCTAAAGTTTGTTATAATCTCAATGTAGTCATCCTCTTACAACCAAATGGGTTCAAATTTGAAGAATTTTTTACTTTTTCTTACTCTTCCACGACCTGCTATACTCTGAGATGACAACAGGAGTATGATCAGACTTATACTAGGGAGGTGAAAAACATTCTAATATGTGAACATATATCTCCATTCAAAGGTCACCAGAGTTTTGTCCAATCTTTTTTAACTAGAGTATCCACTACAAGGCCTCTCTAGCATATAAATGGGATACCTAAATAACCCAAATCCATGAGAGAGCAATCATATATGGAATCCCTAAAATCCTACATCCACCTATCAGGTTTTGGTGGACCTCCAAGTTTTTCATCATTTGAAATGATTTCATCAAAATCTCCAAAGAAAATAATAGGAAATTCAAAGTTGTTTTTTAGTCTTCTTATGATATTTCATGTATAATGCTTGTGTTGTTGTTCAGACCATCAGTAAGTGCCCTCCATTGGGGGTGTCCATTGCCTTCTCTAATGACATACTTGATATGATGTTGAGAGAATCTATGGACGCTTGCATCAAGGTCCCTCCACCAGATACCTAAACCTCTAGATAAACCTATGGTTGATAAGGATTGGACATTCACAAAACAATAGTTATGATCCTCTAAAATGAATCTACTACTTTGGTTTCCAATAAGAAAACCAAACTTGGGCGATCCATTCAACACCAACTACGAAGAGTGCTCCTACTTAGGGCTTTCCCATCCCCCACCATTTCCAACTGAATATTTTCATTATTGTTCACGGGGTTGGTCCCTTCTAGTACCCACTAATTGAGTCACCTAGGACCCATCCTCACCAATCACGCAACGTTCCATCACATTCATATTTTTGGTTCTAGTATGACCTATTTCTTCCTAGGAATTTACCTCCATGACTTCATCCCTAGCCAATTAAAGTATATTTATTGTTGAAATAATGATATAGTCTGGAAAAGCTTTTGATAGATGTTTCCTGACAAGGGTAAACCTTGGACGGATATAGGTTTGGTTTATAAAAACCTTAGTGGGTCAAGAAAAATCATAAAACCCTAAGATGAATGGAAAGATCCCTAACTCTAACCCTAAACCATGATATTAGGTAAGAGTTGTGTGGATGAAATAGTAACCTACCCATATAAAACCTAAAGTAGAGAAAATATGAAGAGAAAATACACATGTGTTGGGTGACCCATCTCAGTACCACAGATTGGATAGCCTAGTTTCCCATTCATGCAAGTACATGGAGTAATGCATGCATCATACATGTGAATGCTGACTCAAGGTCTAAGTTGATTAAACACTTGTTTTGATGATAACTAATCATTCCACTTATTTGTGTCTAATGTTTATACTTGAGTAATTTCAGAATAGATAAGACACACTCCAAATGCATAAACTTGTGCATCCTAACTTGGAGAAATCAAGTCATACATGCATAAAGATCAAGATTGAAAAGTAAATAGTTTTCTCTATAGATATTTGATGTAAAACAGTTGTAATGATTGTATGACTTGTAATAAAGATTAATTAAAATTTGGATCACTTAAATTGGATATATAAACACATTTTGGACATTTGTCAAAAGTGATTACGTGTTGTCTTGTTGGTCGAGATTGTCCTGGTGACAACTCAAACGATAGCCACTCTAGCTCTTGGCAATAGCTAGGGTTGGCCGAGTTTATCCTGGTGGCAACTTGACCAACATCCTACACTTTTATTTTTCATATAGAGTCATTGATTGAGGATCCCAAAAGGTAACTCATATGACAACACTATTCAAAATAGTGTTGAAAAGTGTTTCTAGCCATTGGAGTGCTGTAAAACTCAAAAATATATTCGTTAGAACACCCAAAATGGCTAAAATTCAATCATAAGTGTGTATACTGGCTAGTAGGCAACCTCAACTATAAATAGGACCATTTGGCCTTCATCCCAAGGTTAGACAAGAACTATGAAGGTCCCTATATTATAGTTTCTTCCCAAGAGCCTCCATCCATTCCCATGATCTCAATCACTTACTACATCCATTAGAGTGAGTAGAAGATTTGTAAGAGGGATCGTCCTACATGTATATCTTGTGAGTATCTCACTTCCTCCACCTCCCAATCTCTATTTCTATCATGAAGATAAATATTCTCTCTTTTGTCTAAGATAGGTGAAGAATAATAAGGGAAGGAGTCCCTTGGTGAAAGCTTCTCCTTGTTGAAGGTGAAGTCAAAGGAAAAAGATCCAAGTCAAGAGTGGGTAAATCCTTGAAGCCATAAAACTTGTTACAAGACTGGATAAATCCTTGAAGCCATAAAACTTGTTACAAGAGTGGGTAAGTACTTCGAGAAGGCTAAAGACTCATTGTAAGAGTAGGTAAGTCCTTGGTAAGGTAGAAGACTCTTGGTCATGGATAGGCAAGTTCTTTATAAGGTTGTTGGATCCCTTGTCATTAGAGGGAAGGCTAGGTACACTACTACAGAAGTGCCTTTTAGTGTCGGTTGTTTAACCCCCTTTGGCATCGGTTTCTGAACGACGCCTATGTGGGCACCGCTAAAAGGTTGGACACTTCAGCGTCGGTTAAAAAACCGACGCCTATTTAACATCAAGGCGTCAGTTTATTATAAAACACCGACTCCAACAGGGTTCGCGCCACAGAAAACGGCGTCATCTAGGACGCCTTCTGCGTCGGTTATGTACTAAAGGACCGACGCAGAAAAGTGTCCTAGATGACTCCCATTTCCTGTAGCGCGAACACTTTTGGCGTCGGTGTTCAACAAAAAACCGACGTTGTAAGTCTGTGCTGACGGTTATCTGTAAATAACCGACGCCTATATCTATTTTTTTTTATAAATTTGTTTGCAGGCTTGCTGTGGCTGGTCAGCAGGATGAGAACCTGCAGTTCAGTTTTCTGAACTGCAGGTTTACGACATCCATTGATATCAGCCTACAAACAGGCCACAAACCTGCAAAATTAACATAAAAAGATTCACACAAGTAGATACATTCAGACATCAATTCAATTGTCACGTTCACACATATAGAATCATTCAAATACATGTTTTAACATTCAGAAACATTCATTTACAAAGTATCATTCATCATCACTATCAACATCCCAATTATATCTTACAGTTGCCACTGTTTGTACAGCTATTGCCCATTCTTCTCTTACTTCATCTAATGCTTCCCTCGTATATGGAGCATGTACATTTTTTAAGCGTTTGCCTATAGTGTGGTCAGTTTTAAACACCTGCAAAGAGAATGATGTATATATATAAGTAATAATATAAAAATAAGATTGATATATTTCATACTAACTAATGAGACTATATATAATATCTCATGTATGGTATCGATGTCCAATGCGGCATGTTTGATAATCATCTGCATAAATCGCATCACATAGTATGCGCATGCCCAGCCATTGTCTTGTGTAGCGCACTATAAATTGAAACATACAAAATAATACAACTAAGCACAATTCACATCAATAATATATACATTGGAGTTGGGGAGTCGGGAACTTACTTTTACGTTCTCCCAAGAAAATGGCTGGTTCTTTTTCCTTGGGACCTTTCCTCCAGCATTTTTGAATGCATCTAAACCCCTACATGTTAATATAACACACTAAGTTGCATAAGTAAATAGTAATGTAATAAAAGATGTTAACGGATATAAAAAATGAAATATTTCTCACCAGAATAATGCCATTCTCATTACGTGTCCAATTTTAGTGTTTAATGTACTTCCTGCGGGATCTAGATAATGAACAGTGAACATCCCGGGGACAATAACTAGTAACTCCCAATGTCTACCACTAGAGGTAAAAAGTTAACAATTAATAACTCAAAATGCAAAATAATAATGGAATTTTCTTAAGTCCAAATTATAAATAAAGCAAACTTACTTGACATTGAATGGAGCTATTATTATCGTCTTCATTTGATGACCAAAAATTGTAAAAGCATCTATACAATATTGTTGAACACTATCAGGGTCTTTAGCTACCATACTAATCAATGATGGAATCAAAAATCCCACATGATCATATGCAAATTGTTTGCAATGATCTTCGATTAAGTAGCTACAAAACATATAGACGTATGCATTAATATATAAGAAACTAGATCACCGGATCTTGCACAAGGTATATGGATGTATAAACAAGATCTCACCTTATCCATGTCTCTATCATTGATGTATTCAACCAATCATACATAAACAGCTCAATAATATCTTATATAAATAAAGAGTTGTCATATGATTGACCTGCATAATCTGCATCTAAAGAAACAATTATAGGGCAAAGTATATTACGTGCATGTAGCCAACATGCCATTCCCCTACAAGCAGGACCTAACGGGTATGGTAGGTCAGTTGGAACCCAAGTTGGTAATGCGGGAATTGGAGGTGGAGGCCTAGGTGCTCCTGGTGTCTTCTTTTTAACCTGTATATATAATTTCAGATCAGTTGACATCATATATACACATTAACAGTCTAAATCAATGTAAATTTATCTTACAATTTCAGTCGTGTAGAGGACATCTGCTTTGGGCCACAATATGACCCCGCTTTCTGCCTCACCAAGTGTATCAATATCTGGGTGGGCATATGGCAACTCAACTTCCCTCCAATCGGGTAATACATGTATCGGGCTCACACGAATGTAGCCCTACGGCATTGGAGTCCCATGAAACGTTGCCCCAGGAAGGGACCGGTAAGCTTGCGCCTCTGCAACAACATAGTTTTCCATTCTTAAGTGGCATGGCTTCAATGCCTACAAATTTACGTAAAGAATGTTATACATATATACATATCATCTTGAAAACATATCATCTTGAAAAGACTAGCTACAATGTCATAAACAATACTTACAGCAGACGTGTTAGGCGATGGGTCTCCAGGATTACTTGCAGTCTGTGCACCAGGAGAAGAGTGGGTCGGCATAGGCTGATTGGAAGCCTGAGATGCCTGCCACCGCAGCAATTCTTCCTTGACCTTCTCAGCAACCACATCGTTGAGCTTCTTAGCAACTATATCCTCGACTCTCTTATTCTCCTATACATGGATAAAACAAATATTAGCTTTTTATTAATGAATTTCCTTTTGCAGTAACATTCTAAAAATAGAATATGTTACCTCTTCTTGAGAAAGTCCCGCTCTGGGTTTGCGCTGGGATGGCCCAAAGAATGCTTTGATGCCCACACCAGCGTCGGCACCTCTAACACGTCCAGGATGCTCTGGGTTACCCAGAGCAACTGTCAATTCATCCCTTGTGCCCTGAGGGATGAACGTGCCTTGTTTCCTCTGCTCGTGCAGCTCCCGCTAATCACCATAAACAAAAATTGGTAAGTTAACACCACAAATAATCAATATTCAAATGATTGCTCTAAGAGTTGTATTTTACCATTTTTGCAGCCGCCTCAGCAGTTTCGGGCTTCTTTATTTCACCCTTCTTGTTTTTCCTGCCAGCTATCCAGATATCATGGCGAGGCAAGGGTGTGGCCGTAGACTCCTGAGTAGCCGCAGACTCCGCCTGTAGTCTTTGGCGAACGCTTGCATAGCCTTTTGGACCCATAGTATGGTCATGTACATTCAGTGCACGCCTTGCTTTTTGTGCGTCACTGAGGGCCTAGTTAGTATGCACATTTATAATTAGGTTAGTAGCAGTAAATGTTAATCTTGAATAGGTGAATACAATGTATATTAATTAAAATGGGAGTGACGCCTAATACCTTGAATTCTTCAGATTTTCTTGAAGCAACAAAATTGTCCCAATCTTCTTTGTCCAAGAAGTTCCATTGTTCAAGGGCTGACTTCTTCTTCTTATCACCCTGTCTTATGTATTCTCTGTTCAGATTTGTCCTGTAATTCCTAAGCATCTTTCCAGCACGTTGCATCACACTTTTACGATGCAACATCTCATCCAATGCAAACAGATTCTGTAAAATAGAAATGTTATTAACTAGTACCAAAAATAGAATTGCAAATAATAGAATTTGTAATCTACAAAATATAATTGCAAATAATAATAACTCACGCATAAATCTTTCCATATCAAGTCTTTCTTTGCCTGAGGAACTTTATGCCAATTATCATACTTAACACCACAATGGCTTCGAGTGACAACCCCAAGATAGTTTATAAAATTATTGCGGTTCACTCCAATTGCATTCCCTCCATTATCAAAATCCACAACCAATTTGGATCCACTGCCACTCAGCGCAAGTAACTTTTTCAACAGAGTGATACCCCTTTTCTTGTTAAGTTTTTGTTGCTGCGCATCAAGTTGCTCAATTGCTTCAGTGGGTAGCTGTGCATCATCAACCTAAAATTTGACAAAAATAAACACACCGAATTAAGCCAATATAGAAATACAGGATATATGACATAACTAGAAGATAATGAATTTTATAGAAATACGGGATATATTTTTAGAACTTACGTTGGTATCCTCGCCATGCTCGTCATGGACAGCATGCTCATCATGGACTTCATGCTCATCATGGACATCATTCTCATCATGGTGAGCCATCTGAAAATTTCATTAAAAAGGAAAACATTTAGCATTTGTATCAACTAGAATAAGGAAAACATTTAGCATTTGTATAAACATACATGTCTCTAAAATTGTGATCTTTTATCAATTAGCAATCCTTCAATGTACAAGTAATATAAAAAACAATGATTGTTCACATTCTAGGCCAACAAACACATGTGATGTCATTCTTATATATAATAAATGTGTACCACCTATCCCATCCTTGAACACCAAATCTCACTAGTAAGTGTATAATGTGTATTGGGTTTTCAAGAAAATTTCGGCAGCATTTCCCCGCTGTTCTCTAAGTACATATGTACTTAGAGAACAAACGGGGAAATGCTACCAAAATTTTCTCGAAAACTCAATACACATTATACACTTACATCCTAAGTGAGATTAGGTGTTCAAGAACAGTCCCAAACCGGGGACTATCCAAGATTTACTCCTAATGAGTAAATCTTGGACGGGTTTCTAGGCCAACAAACACAATAATAGATATCTACAATGAAGCCGGACTCCATACAAACAATATATAATTTAGTGATTGTTCATTCTAATTTATATCAATGTACAAGTAATATAAAAAACAATGATTGTTCACATTCTAGGCCAACAAACACATGTGATGTCATTCTTATATATAATAAATGTGTACCACCTATCCCATCCTTGAACACCTAATCTCACTAGTAAGTGTATAATGTGTATTGGGTTTTCAAGAAAATTTCGGCAGCATTTCCCCGCTGTTCTCTAAGTACATATGTACTTAGAGAACAAACGGGGAAATGCTACCAAAATTTTCTCGAAAACTCAATACACATTATACACTTACATCCTAAGTGAGATTAGGTGTTCAAGAACAGTCCCAAACCGGGGACTATCCAAGATTTACTCCTAATGAGTAAATCTTGGACGGGTTTCTAGGCCAACAAACACAATAATAGATATGTACATGTTAGGGTTTCATCACAATTGATGTTAGGGTTTAAACAATGTTAGGGTTTAATCAAATCAAATGATGCTAGAATGGACAAGTTTAAATCAAATTAGGATTTAAATTAAGGTTCCAATAGGATTCAATTTAATTAATTTTAATGTGAAAGATGTAATATTATAATACATACAATGGCAATGAAATGAAACCCTAATTGTATTGGAACTCATAAAAGGATGTCTCAAAGGTTGAATCTAATATATGCATCCTAAAAAAGGTATCACATCACAAATGTGCATTTCAGTAATCATATTTTATTTCCTTCCAATTAGTGTGGGTGCCATGTTTGGAATTGTTTTCTAATCATGGGTCCCTTAATTTTATTTAGGATAGAAGATAAAATCAAGGATATCAAATAGTAGACAAAAGGGGTACACTCTAGGATTTAAGATCACACTACATCATGAATTTTATACAAAATTACATGTATGTGTATATAAAAAAATATATTTATAAGGAACTTCTATACATATCTAATCAACAAAAGCAGTAAAACAGCAATCAGTAAAACTAACAGCAAGGAAATCAGTAAAACTAACCAGTGTTGTAGAAACAGGACGCCGGAGAAGAAGGGCACCGGAGAAGAGTGGCGCCGACGAGCGGACAGCAGCAGCAGCAGGGGCGGCGGAGAAGAATGGTGCCGGAGAAGAAGGGCGCCGGAGAAGAAGGGCGCCGGAGAAGAAGCTAGGGCGGCGGCTCTGTTGGAAGAAGCTAGGTGGGCGGCGCCGGCGACGAACAGCAGCAGCAGTAGCAAGGTCGGCGGCGACGCACAGCAGCAGCAACGTCGGCGGCGACGGCGAGGCAAGGAAGCACGGGCAGCGTCGGCGACGGCGAGAACCGGCAGGCGGGCGATCGAGCAGCGCGGCAGCTAGCGATGAAGACAATGGAACAGGTAGGTGCCTAACGGGCATCGCGCGGGTCTATTAGGTTGCTAAAGGCGTCGGTTGATAGTAATACACCGACGCCCAACAATGCAACCTTTACCCTAATTTTTCGCGCAAATTTTCATTTACATAGGAGTCGGTTAATAGTTACCAAACCGACGCTGTAGGAGACGAAAAAAGTTCGCTCGAAAATTGATTTTCGCGGGCTACTTTTAGACGTCGGTCTGTTATAAATGGCCGACGCTGAATACAAAGTGGTACCCGTGTCTGGCTGGTCTTCGAATATAGACGTCGGTGAGTATAAATAACCGACGCCTATGTAGAATAGGAGTCGGTTTTCCTAAATAACCGACGCCACTAAAAGCGCCACTGAATGATGTTTTTGTAGTAGTGGTACCCTTGACCTCAAAAGGGACGTCTTATGGTGTAACTCTTATAATGGAATATAAGGAGTGATATATTGTTGAAAATGCTAGAGGTTGGAACCACTACAAATAACTTGTGTTATTTTGTGCTTGTTCAATCTCTCTCTCCCCTTGAAGGTCTAATGGATTTTTTTAAGTGGTTTAGCTCTATTCACCCCCCCCCCTCTAGATCCCATTATAGATCCAACAATTTGTATCAAAATGGGTCTTTTTCAAGCAAAACTTCATCAAGTAGGAGAAAATGGATGATTATCAAGGTGGGAGATAATACATCAACATTCTAATATTTAATATGAGCAACTTCCTCTAGTGGAAGAGAAGAATACAATTATACATCCAAGGATCAAGTCTTGAGCTATGGAGAATAGTGGGTCTTCCATACAAGCAATCAGAGACAAAGGTAGAAGAATGGTATGAGGCTACTTTAAATAAAGCAACCTTGAATGCAAGAGCTATCGACATCCTCTATGACTCTCTTTCCCCCACCGAGTTGAATCAGATTTCATCTTGTGACATGACCTATGAGATATGGAGAAAATTATGTGTCACTTATGATGGAACTAAGTAGGTGAAAGAAAGTATAGTATATATTCTCAATGGTCTCCTTGAAAAGTTCAACATGGGAAAGGAGGAAAAGCTCGTTGAAATTTACTCAAGGATCAACACTATTATAAATGGTTTTTCCATCCTAGGCCATCCTATGAATAGACAAAAGATAAACTCAAATATCCTTAGATCTCTTACCAATCAGTGACAAACAAAGGTGGCTACCATTGAAGAAAAAATGTCTCTTGGTGAAATTCCTATTGAAGAGGTCATAGGAAATCTACAAGCTTTTGAAGTGAAACTTGACAAGCAAGAGGAAGAAGAAAGAGTTCAATAAAAAGAAGGATGAAAAAGAGCCCTAGTTGAAGCTACTATTAGTTAAGCTTCTCCATTCTTTCAAGTAGAAGAAGATGTCATGTACTCAAAAGGTATACTTTACAACGGAAAGTCTTCTTCCTCCACCTGGTACTTTGAACGTGGAAAAAGGGTCACTTTAAGGAAGATTGCCCACATGGAAAAAATATCCATCATCACAAGAGAAGGAATCACAAGAAGAAGGAGAAATGGCACAAAAGCTCTAGTGACTCATCCACCTCAAGCTCAAATGAAGACTCTAGTGGAGGATCTAGCTCCAACTCTAGTGAAAGTGGACAATGCCATTTTCCTATCATGGCAAGTTCAAATGAAGATTCAAATGAGATAAATATAATCTATTTAGATAAAGAGTCCATAATTTCGATTATCCATGTTACTTGTGCATCTCTTAAGTCTACTAAGAATAATAGGGAAATGCTTGCTAAGATTATTGATAACTTGCTTGAAGAAAAGGATGATCTTGAACATGCTAGATTTTTCTTGCAAGATAATGTTAAAAATCTCCAAAAGATTTTTCTAGAACTTTAATTGAAAAATAATGGTGTTGAGATAGAAAACAATACTTATCTTAGTCAATTATACTCTCTTAAACATGAAAATCCTAATTTTTTTGATAGGATCAGATTTCTAGAACCTCAACCTCTTATGCCTACGTCCAATGAAGAGCATAAAAAAGTTTTGAATTCTCTCATGCTTGATATTAATGTTCTTAGAACTAAAAAGAGGACAAAGAGTTTTTATGCAAGAAATATGATATGAAAATAGTGTTTATCTTTCTAAGATTACTTTGCTTGGGAAAAAAATGCTTCTTGGCTTGCTAAAAGTAATGTCCTTGAATGTTGTTCTAGTTATACTAGTAAAGATAATAATGTCATTGTTCTTCATATTGAAAAAGACTCTTATATGACCAATGAACTTTTCATAGATATTGAATTTTTGCATGCTAGAGATGATACAAATCAATTGTCTTCCACCATTACTTCTCTTATGGATGATAATCCACTTTGCAAAAGTTTATGTGGTTAAAAGAATCTAATTGATACCATAAACCATACAACTAAACAAATTGGTAGGAATGGTATAGGGTATGACAGTAGCCAAAGGAGCAATAAAGATAAAGTACCTCCAATATTTCATGGATAATCCTCTAGTTCCACAGCTAAGGGCACTTGTAACTATTGCAATGAAATTGATCATTATTCTACATATTGTCCTTTTAATAAAGCACCCAAAATCAATAGGACTTAGGTTGCTGAGCTAACCCCTCTAGACTAAAAAATATGATTTGGGATCATTTCATATTTCTTTTTGTAGGTTATTTTCAAATGGATTGACATGAACTATTGATTTGCAAATTGGTTTCTCAATCCACATCAAGAATAAAGGTGATATGTGTATGGGGCAGCAACAAGTGGAAAAGAAATGGTAAGACCGAGGTAATTTTATTCTTGTCCATTTCCATTTATTTCATATTTTACCAAGTTTGTATGCACTTACATATGGTTTTTGAGTCAAATTTGGTATATTGTGATTCTCATCACTTTCTTGCTCAAAAACTTCCATGGATGCTTTTATAGTGCATTACTAACTTGCTTATACATGTTTAAATATTGTTTAAATTTTATCATGCCTCTAGATATGCTTTTCTGAAATATATGTATTATTTGATAGAAGTTGTTTTCGGTCGAGTTTGTCCTGAGTAAGCTCGACCAATAAGAACCAATGGGTTTTTCAATAGCTATTGTCAGCCGAGAAGTTCATCCCACAAACTCGACCAACAACACTATGTATCAAAATGCAAAAGTCTTTTGGAAGAGAATTTCCCTCTCAACTAAACTTTCTCAAAAAATAGTCTTATATGTCACTCCCCATGGTACCTTTTTATGTTATGAATATTTTGATAGGGGATCCACTCCCTACTAAAATTTAGGGATAAACTATCTATTACAAACACACTAGGAAGGTATGTTGAAATAGATGTATTCTTTTTACTTATCAAACTATAGTAAAAAGAGGCCAAAGTATAATAGTGTAAATATAAACCATGATTGTATTAAATTTATGCAAAGTTACATAATATTCTCCCATAAAGGGGCTTACTTGAAAGTACAACATCAGGGCCTAAGTCAGGGGATATCTAGATATCTTAAATTTATCTCCCAAGAGCTCCACCTAGTAGGCCCATGTCACTAAGTCCGGTCTGCCAAGTCTTAAACTTGGGTTTGGAAGCATACCTTGGCAAGAGGATAGAAAGTAGAAGACATCGGCATAAAGGTTGGTATGTGCATATTAAATATGGCTTGAGAAATATAAGGTATAAAGGACATCAAATAAATATAACTTCCCATAGAAGAGGAAAGTACCAACCATGTGGGTATCAAGAGAATATATATTGCAATAATATGATAAGAAAATAGATTAGTTGCCATTAATAAAACATAAAAGTTGTTCTAGAAAAGCACATATAAAGAAATTAGGGAAGGAAACCCATCTTAATAGTATTAACATGCATGCATGTGAGATAAACATAGGACTAGAATAATATAAATAACAATGGTGCCCAAGGCTTACAACCTTGAAACTTGATAGAGTATGTCACACAACCATCTCCCCAATATATATAAAAGTGGGCACACAATATAGGTATGGGGAACACAACCTCCATCCCCAAAATATAACACATGCACACAACCCAAAAACCATAGTACTTACACTACTCCAGGGCTACTCAATTAGAGACCATGCATAATGTAAGGGAAAAATAGTCTATATCCACAATTAGGGTTCCAACATGAAGCAAAGTACAAGTTAGAGTGAAAAAGAATATCCAACAAAGTAGGATAATCATAAGATCAAAATCAATATAGAATCATTCATAGTAAATAAATTCTTAGATTACATAGTGCGGAGTCTCTCTCTCTAGCCTGGGGGCTCTGTTCCATCTCTAGGTCGTGCGCGGAGCTTGATGGTGGGTGCGGACAGGGCGAGTTCCGCCACCCTATCCTCCACCCTGGGTGGTGACAGGACGAGAGGCGTGGACGGGGTGTCGGATCCTTCTGTGGATTTGGCGGTTGGGCGCGCTTGGGCGGCACTTTTGGCGAAATCTATGGAGGTCGAGGGGCGGTTCAAACCCCTTCTGCTACCGGAGGACAGGAGGACCCCGGTGTTCGTTGAGGGGCATCCAAGGCCGTGGATGGAGTTCTCGGAACCGGTGGTCAAAGCCATGGATGAGTTTCACAAGTTCTCCGCCATCATTCAGGTGCTTGGTAGGGCTGATCGGCTGGACCAGCTTTACGGGTGGATGTTGAGAGCGTGGAGGCCCAAAGGTGAGCTGCAGCTTTCTCCTCTGACGGGAGGGCTTTTCCTCGCTCGCTTTGCCTCTGCGGAAGACTTAGAGGTTGCCCTGGAGCAGGACCCTTGGTTCTTCAAAAACAAGTTGGTTCTATCGCGTAGGTGGTCTCCTGATGCTGACCTCAGGCGTACCTCTCTCACAACTGTGCCGGTGTGGATCACTCTGCCTGATGTTGGTAAGCACTGGACCAGGAGGGCGATCTCGATCATCGCCTGTGGGGTTGGGGAGCCGAAGGTTATAGACTTCCTGAGCAAAGGCAAATATGCGGGAGCGGCACACGTTTGTGTGGAGATCGATGCCAGCAGAAACCCAACTCCGGTGGTGATGGTTACTATGCCGGATGGGAAAGCCCCAGAAGTAAAGGTGATCTATGACGCGCTCCCGGAGAGGTGTGGAACCTGCAAGGTGTTTGGACATTCCCCCGGACAATGTCATGGCGATAGGGTGACCCTGGTGCCAAACCCCATCGAGACGGCCCAAGCTGATCCTCATGCCTCCAGAGGTCGGTACCGGAGCAGAGGTGACCAGAGGAGGAGTAGATCGACGGTCCGACAATAGGTGTCTAAGGCAATTCTGGTGAAGGATAGAATGCATAATGGTGGTGTTACGATGGCGATTGGGGTTAATCATGAAGCTCGAGTGTTCCCGGAAATGCCCGCGGTGGATGCTGCCGTTATCGTTGAGCAGGAGACAGACGGAAGACAAGCTATAGTCGAGGAGGCCGGTGAGATAGAGATACCGGAGGACAGACTGGTGGCCCTGACGGGGGGTGGCTCAGCAGAGATGACAGTGGATAAGGTCAGTGAATCGAGGGGTGATGAAGTCGGGAATGTAGAGAAGATGTATGCGGGACCTGTGCAGGATGAGGTTCAGGCAGAGGAGGAGATCTTCGACGATTCGGTGAACCCTTTCCTGGTAATGATGGACCAGGACATGGAAGAAGTTACTTCCCAAAAATATCAGCACAACACGAGGAGCAGTAGGGGAGGTGACATTGGAAATCGGAAGATAGAAAGAGGTAGGAATGGAGAACGCGGAAAACCCCCTGTGATGGGGGGGATGGACATGTAATCCCAATGACTCTTATGGTGTGGAACGTGAGGGGAGCTTCACTTCCAGGGAAGCAGAGTGTTCTTAGGAAAATTATACTGGAAAGAGGTGCATCTCTGGTGGTTTGTGTAGAAACCAGAATCCGACGAGAAGTGGCTGACATAGTGATGAGGTTGTTCCCAGGAGGTTGGCAGTATTTTTCTAACTTAAATAGCATTGATGGTGGTAAAATTGATGTTGGGTGGAATCCGGTGGTGTGGGATGTACATATGATACATGAGAGTGAACAAATGGTTACGCTGAGTTGCATTAACTCCGGTGGCTTTCATTGTGTGATTTCTGTTGTTTATGGCTCTAATTCTGAAATGGACAGAAGAAGACTATGGGACACGTTGGTGGACTCGACGCAGCAGGCGTTACCTCAGTTGGTGGTTGGGGACTTCAACCAAGTTAGAAAGGCTAGGGAGAAAAGGGGTGGCCTTCCTATACTGAAATCTATTTTGAGTAGATTCAATGATGTCGTCGATGCTGCTGGTCTGTTTGAACTCAACATGAGAGGTGGCCTTATCACTTGGCATAATAATAGAAGACCGGTGAGAAGAATATCTAGTAATCTGGACTGTGGGTTGGTCAATGAAGCCTGGCTAGACTTTTTCCCTGAGGCTGTTGTTAATTTGGGTGGTCATCCTAATAGTGACCATTCTTGGATGGAGATGATTCTTACGAGACGGATACAACCTAATAGGCCTTTCAGATTTATTAATCATTGGTTGTCTTGGCCTTCTTTTGAGGGGGTGGTCTTAAAAGCTTGGGAGGAAAGGGTTGATGGTAATCCCCTTTTTGTGGTGGTGGAGAAACTCAAGAAGGTCAAAGGTGCTCTTCAGGCCTGGTCTAGATGCTTGGTGGACTTGCCTAATCTTATTAAAAAAGTGAGAGAGGTCTTTGATGAGAAGGCATCTAATCTCAGATTTAATCCGGAGGACCACCGCTGTATGGAAGAGGAGACTAATGCTAGTATTAGAGTCTTACAACTGGAGAAGGCGAATGAAATTGCTGGCTGGCAAAGAAGCAGGCTCAAGTGGCTAAGAGATGGGGATTGCAACTCGAAAATTTATCATGCTGCTGTGAAGAGAAATAACATGAAGGACCACATCCATAATCTGATTAATGAGAAAGGGGAACTTGTTGATGAAGTTTCTAAAGTCGAGGAAATGGTGGTGAGATTTTTCACGAAGTTATATAACCAAGAGGCCGATAGTACGTTGAATAAGGTGTCGCCTTTGGATAGAAGGGTTAATGATGTTATGAACTTTGATTTGAATAAGAGGGCAACGGATGAAGAAATAAAAGATGTGACTTTTTCTATTGGTGCTTCCAAGAGTCCGGGACCTGATGGCTTTAATGCTAAATTCTTTCAGAGTTGCTGGCACACTGTGGGAAGGGACATTTGTAATGCGGTTAGATGGTTTCTTGTTGGTGGTCGGATGGTCCGCCAAGTTAATCATGCTTTCATAAGGTTGATTCCTAAGAAGTCGGGGGTTGCTATGATGAATGATTATTGCTTGTTGCTCAGTGACCTATAAGATTATCTCCAAGTTACTGGCTCGCAGATTCAAAGTTATTTTACCGGAGATTATTTCTCCTCACCAGAGTGCTTTTGTGAAAGGTCGTGCTATATCTGATAATATCCTGCTTGCTACCTAGTTTCTGAGAGATTTCCAGATTAAAGGCAGTTCCAAGAAGGCTTGTTTAAAGATTGATCTGTCTAAATCTTACGATCATGTGTCCTGGGAGGGTTTGTGGAGTTCCATGGTGATGTTGGGGTTCTCCAGTCGTTTCATCAGCATTCTACAACAATGTGTTCAAACTACCTCCTTCTCAGTTCTTGTTAATGGTATACCCAAAGGTATGTTTAGGGCATCCAATGGCCTTAGGCAGGGGGATCCTCTATCCCCTCTTCTTTTCACATTAGTCATGGAGAATCTGACCTGTTTGACTTGCAAGGCGGAAGAGGAAGGGAGGATCAAACCGTTTAAGGTCCAGGGTACCAAAGTCATGATCCATATGATTTTTGCTGACGATCTTATGTTCTTTGTTGCTGCCCATATCAAAATCTTCAGGGGTGTTAGAACCATTTTGAATATTTTCACAGATTTGACTTGTTTACACATTAGTGATATAAAATCCAGGTGTTTCCTATCCAAGTCGTGTGATACCAGAAGGGGGAGATTAAAGGAGGCGGTCCATATGGAATTTGGGTGCTTTCCTACTAAGTACCTTGGAGTTCCCATCTCAGTTGGTGTTGGCAGGGGTGTTGATTATCAAAGCTGCTTGGATGATTTACGTTTGAAGGTGGAGAAATGGAGTGGGCTGAAGGTGTCCATGGCGGGCAGAGCCATGCTCATTAAGTCGGTGCTTACCAGTATGGTCAGGTACTGGTGCAGACTGGTGGACTTCCCATACTTCATCCTTGAGAAGTGTCGTGCGATTATGGCAAGCTTCCTTTGGGGACGTGGGCAACACTCGGTGGCTTGGTTAAGGGTCGCTCAACCTCGGCATGGGGGGGGGCTTGGGGCTGATCGATCCGGCTGACATATAGGTTGAGGCCACAGACAGAAGAATGTTTGATTTTTTGATGAAGACTGAGTCTCCTTGGAGCAGATGGATAAGAGGAAGGTATGGCGGAAGTCTTGAAGACGGGATGGAACAACAGGTTAACTGCTCTAGAGTATGGCGTAGAATGTGCTCGGCTTGGCACAACTGCAAATAGGACTATAGTTGGATGAATGGGAACTGGATTGTGACTGCGGTGGGTGAACCGTGGAGGTTAAACCGGAACCTTCCTCAAGTTTTCTGGGACCAGCTGCTGTGGAGTAAGACTCACTTCCTGAAATGGAGTTTTTGCTCGTACAAATCCATTCTTGGTAGATTGGGTACGTTGGACAGAATTAGTAGATGGGGTTATGTGGAGAGCTCGGCCTGCATGCGGTGTCGTCTGGAGGATGAGTCACATCATCATCTCTTCTTTGGGTGCAGGTACACCAAGTATTTATGGACCAGGTGCTCCCTTAAACTTAATTGGGGTGGTAACCCCCCTTTGACTATTCACGATAGCATGTTGTGGATTTTGGACAAGACAAAATATGATAGTCACATGAGGAGGTTAGCGGAGCTCATTTTGACAGGTCTCATCTATCATATTTGGTATGAGAGGAATAATAGGAAGCATGGGAAAAAAGAGAGAGACAAAGTACAATGTTTTGATGTCTTTGTACAGAATCTTAACTTGTTGTGTAAAGCGAACCCGGGTACCCTTGTTTGGGTTAAACCTGAGGTCATCCTGATGTGGGGTCTTAAGTGACCGTGTATAGTATACGGAGTGTTATACTCCTATACTCTTTTTTGGTGGTTAGTAATATTTTACCTTATCCAAAAAAAATTTCTTAGATTAGTGAAAATTGTGTAGGATTATTTTTCCCATAGGAAAAAGAGAGAGACAATTTAGGTTAATTACTCAATATCAAATAATATAGAATGCAATCATACAACATGAGAGAGAGAAATCAAAAATTTCCTAATATGATTTGGAGATGCAACATACAACAAGAGATTGAAATTAGAAATTGCTCAATATGATTGGGAGATGCAACATACCTCCCTTGAAGTTTGTATGTTTCCAAAGGTCAAAATCCTGATTCCATCTCAGTCCACAAGAAACCTACTAAAGGCATATATTAGATTAGTGTTAGGTTTACATTAATTATAAAAACCCAAAAAAGCACCTTTTTATTGTCATTGAATTAGTTTGTAAAACTTATTACATCTTATAATTATATTTTTCTAAGTTCAAAGCATATTTTAATTTTTAATGACTTATAAATAATTAGATATTGACTTTTAGAATATCTAGCCAAGTGAATAAATACTTAAAATTGCATATTTATTATATTAGAACCTTATGATGAAAAATATGCCATTAGTTAGATTAAAATCCACTGATTCTAGGATATATTTTATTTTATTTTATTTTCCTGACTTACAAATTAATCATTGTGGATTTTAGAATATCCAACCAATGAGGAATCTCAAAAAAGCGACCTATAAAATTCATTATCCTCTCATAAAGGGGTCCACAGAGATGGCCCTATAGATTCTTATGACATGGTCCAAGTCCTTTCAACCAAACGCATGACCTCAATAAATTAGAAACCATAGGAAAGTACAAAAATGCCCCTGATGGGAAAAACCTCAACTATACTATTTATGATGCTAACATACCTTAAGGCTTATCAACTCGCCATTTGAATTCATTATGATTGATAAATGGAACTCTTGGCCTCAAAGAACCTAAATCTATAAATAAATAAAGAAACCATTCATCACAATTGAACTCATAGCATCATCAATGTAAGGTCAACTTACTCAAGTGGAACATATAAGACTCATGTGTCATTATTATATCATTTGACTCTAAATATATAATCATTATTAGATTGGGCATTAAAACCATAAAAATCTAGGCTATCACATTCACCTCACCTTATATGGAATTTCATCCTCAAAATTCAATTAATGTCATACTTAAGGTGATATCACAGTGTTCAACTTCGTAAAGGTCACCACTTCTAGGTACCAAAGCTCTCATATTTCTATATGTATCACAATTTGATATGTTCTCGGTCATCTAGGGTATACCTACCCCACCTTATATAGGTTGAAACATCATTTTTTTAAGGAATTGTAGCATCACTTAGTGTCTTAGTCATCACATGTCATTCTTATATTTTGTAATTTACATACTCATAGTCCCTTAAGGATAAGGGTTTTATTCATACATATGAAGTTAATAAGGTACCACTCATGGTTCATATTTCACCCTACTAGTCATACGGTGATTCCAAGGTTTCATGCGATTACTTATAGGAATTATGAGAATGAACATCTTTAATGTGGTTTATGATCAACATCATACCAGGATTTCAACATTAGAGGGGTTTGATCTTCATATTTACATATTAGGATTTCACTATATTTTGTGAGAGTTATCCTCAAACTTAGAAGAATGGATTTAGAAGCATTGAGGTTAAGAACTATATTTTGTGTTCATGAAACTTATAATCCAAAGATTTTTTTTATCTCATGATTTCAAACTTATTTCTTTCATTTACAATATGAAGGGAAAAGAATATAATAAGTCAAGCTTATTACAATTTCCAACTTAGATGTCACATGTATGATAGAGGAAGGGAATATAGAATAGGTTAGCCATATATGAGTGACTCCTCATATAAAAATCATCTATATAGCTCAAGTGAGGTTTCTACCATTATATATTCAGAAAGAGAAGTGAAGAAAATGAAATTTATGAGTATCTTATGCACAAGGCATTTTACTCTCAAAACCAGAGTTCATATATCACCTCACTAGTAGCTAATGATGAGATTCATAAACATATGTCACTCTATCTAGGACCCAACTCAATTGACTTTCTAATTATGAGTCACCTACCCATCATTTTTTTTACCCAACTCTCATATAAAGGATTGAATCATGCAACATGACTCAACTCATCTACTTAGGAGTAACCCAGCTTAGGACACATCATTTCACATATATCTCAGGGTAGGTCCTATGACCCTCTCCTTGTGGGTCTCACTCTCTCTGGAGTTCACCACATATCTTGTCCTAACACTAGAGGTCCTCCTTTGTAAAAGAACTTGAGGCTCATGCATATTCAACTTTATCTAAATTTAGCTCATCTTAAGTAAGAAAGCAATATGCGTTTTCATCACCTGACTTGTCTTAGATTATCCAAAATTTAGACTCAGACCTCATATACAACTTAGATCTTTATAAAGAACTTATACCTCAGACATGAAATTTATATAGGACTATCCTTACTTACATCATCTATCATTCTATTGTCCTTCTATCTATCGCATATCCTTATAAGGCTCTAGACATCTATTATACATATACTCTCTCTTCTAGACTGATGTCACCCCCTTTCACTTAGGTTGCATGAACACTAACTACTCTCCAGTGTGAGGAACACATTTTTATAGTTACATATATATAATAAAATATTATATAGTTTTTCTCCGAGAAAGAAGATGTCAGAGAAAAGTGTCGAGGCTCGAGCCGATTGGAAAATAAAACCAAATTAGTAAAATCGAGTGTCCCACACACAGTAGATAGTCTAGTGCTATGTCACCTAGTGAAATGGTTAGAACGAGATGTAGACTAGTGTAGCTACCTAATACATATGAGTTGTATATGCAAAGGGTTTCAGACACTTGTCTAAACCTAGTTCTCGAACATCTAGGTTCTAACCTAGAGGCTAAGTCAAACCTAGTTCATGTATAACAACTTACTAAGTTTCTAGGTTTTAAAGTGAAAGGTGAAATTTAGTTTTATGTTTCATGGTGAGCAATTGTAAGGTGTAGCTATTGTTCATGCTCTGATACCAATTGTGACGTCCCCAGATTTTGATTTATCCAAACCCTATTGGTAATGAGTTGTCAAAATCCGAAAACATCATCCAATCATATCAGAAAGCGATGTGGAAGCATAATACGCATACATGAACATACAACTATACATACACCATAAAATTCTCAACATTTCACATGTATATTAATACAGGATGACATATTAATACATGAATTACATTTACATATTGAAAGAAGATTTACAAGTCTATGAACATGTATGCTAACATGATCTTAACACAATAGGTACAACCTGGACAATTTCTCACTTCCCGTTCTTTATCCCATGCTATCTCTGAACCTAAAACATACGTGAAACAACGAATCAACACACAAGGTGTCGAGTACATGGGTAGAAAGATACATATATTTATGGTTTTCATAATTTGAAAAGATTTGAAAAAAAAGAAAGAGGAAGATCATAGAAAACATTTATTTATTAAGCAAAATACAACAATTTTTATTCATTTTTCTAGATGAGTTGTTTTATCAAGGTGGACTAGTACCAAAACATAAATATTGGGCCCATCCCTGTGTACCAAGTACTCTAGGGAAACTCCCCGAACACCATGTTCTCTAGGGAGGTGTACTAGCCAACATTAATCCATTCCCTCGTAAGGGGGATAATGAACACCTTAAATAACTACAAAGCATCTACTTATCATTTATGTTTACAAGTGATAAAACATCGAGTACTATATAGTGCTACTACATCCAATATTTGCAAATAGAAGAGAGCATACATACATATCATGATTGCAAGCAAGAAAACCATATTGATATACTTAAATAAAACCCATGTATCTGAGTTTAGAGATTCCTATATATATATATATATTCTGGATCATCTACATCTCTGATCATCATCTGATTAATAGCAATTAATCATCATTAATAAATGTTCATCATATTCTAGGTATTTTAGGTTCAAAATAGGGATTGGCCAAATCTAGGTTTTACATATCTGAAGTGTATTTCTAATATTTGTATACTAATTAAAAGTTCATTTTAAGGGTCTGGTCCAAATTTCATATTTTTCTGATGATTACAATATTTTCTATAATTAAAATGAGTTTTGAAGCATATAAATATGCATTAATTGGAAAATACCTAACATTTCGAAATTATAATCAGATCTGAGTCAAAATTAAGTTTCCAAGTGATATCGGGTCTCAATAGTATTTTTCTCAGATTTTATTTCCAACATTTGCTAATTATACCATGTTAAATATATTAAATTGGTACATCCACTCCTAAATTAAAAAGCATCACAAAACTACTTTAAAAGTCTGATCTAGAAATTTCACATAACACGAGACATTTTTTTGAATCTATGGATATTTTTGGGGGATTTATTGGCCAAGGGAGTTATTTTTAATCCTATTTCCAGTATTCATGGTATTTTTCTAGAATTTGAAGATGATTTACCTTGTGGACCATTCCTGATACGCCATGTGGCTCCTCATGGATGTAATGCTCATGCTGGGACATTTGACCCATCCGGTCCACCCTTGGTTTGCCCATACCCGACCTTCTCTCTCTGCTCTCATGTGAATGCAAGCCCAACCAACACCCCCCGTTCTTTCTCTGCTTTGCGATCTTCGGTTCTGAGACCCATTGGGGCGCCGCTGAATCCTGGAACTCCAGCGAGGAGCCCAAGCTTTGATGATGTGCTTCAACCAAAGTGTCACCTTCATGAGGGAGGTGAAGAGGTTGTTAGTCACCCACAAAGATGGTAACTGCCCTGGATCCATGGGGTAGTCAGCCCACCGGCCTCCCATTGTCACCGCCGCAGAAAGGGGATTTCGAGGTGGATCAAGATCGTATTATATACTGAGTTAAATTCAAAGTTTGATACACCTATTTATAGATTTTGGGAGAATTTATTTTCATGGGCAAGTAATGGTTTTTTTGACAATTATGTGTCATGTTGGCCTTTTTTTCCCTTTGTTTGAGCATGGTCCACATTCTAGTGAGAATGTGATCTTAACCTTCAATGGCTATAATCGGACGACCTTTAGTTGTCTCCTACCTCCGGTTAAAATGGAGCAAAGGATTGACTTCGTCATTGTACTGTTTCCTCCGAGTAAGGAGCAACCCTCGAAACAAATGTGATCATTACTGGCATTTTAGATCTGCATCCTCCGCCGCTTCCCAACCACCTTTAGATTGTGGCAGATGGCGGCGTGTTGGAGGAGAACAGGAGACACCTTCTCAATCATTCTCCATCATCTAGCGTAGGCCAGTAGCCAAAAGAAGGGAGAGTAGAAGGGACTCAAGGAGAGCACAGAGTGAGGGAAAACCCCACCAGGACTCCACAAAGTCAAGGCGAGGACCAACGAAACCATCTACTAACCAGGGATTGTTCTCTATTTCAGATCTCCAATCTCAGTGCCCAGTGCCTAGGAGGAAGAAGGAGAGTTCGATGGAGTAGGCCTAACTCATGATCGGGTTTTGGATGTATGAAGATGAGTTCTCAGAGGTCTTACAATGCCTACGGTTCCATCTCTTAGGAGTTTTAGACTTGGAGGATCTTCATCCTCTTCTCATTCCCAGCAGTAGCGATGGGTGCTAGCGAGCCAACCGTGCTATGAGCCAGTGCCGTCACCACCTTAGTGAATGATAGAAAACCTATCCACCTACCTCAAGATGGTGATGCGCTACTGAATCAGTAAGGTTCTGGATGCTTATAAATGAGAAATTGCTAAAAATTGCCTTCATCCTCTCGTCAAACCATCCAACTAAATAATTGGGCATTATATTGGTCTGGAGTTGTAATCCCTTGATAAGAAATCTTCCCCTATTGGGAACTAGACAAAGAAATATATGCATTGAGTTCCAAATACCAACCTGAACTCAGCGAGCTAAATCTCATGTAGTCGGGCGGTCAAAATCTTCAACCAAGTTCTCTGTGAAGATAGAATCATAGAGGGAAGATTGGAAAGCCTAGGAGAATAGAGGGATCATTAAAAACTCAAACAACAAGTTCAGAAAATCCCATAGAAGAGGTTAGATAAAGAGGAGAAGACATTGGAGCCAAATCTAGCGGGAGAATATGTGTTTTCCAAAATAGAAAACAAAAGGTAAGAATTTGGTTTCTTGGCTAGTATATTTGTTATGTGGCTTGGGATAGAAGGAAAGGAAGAGAAGATTTAGAGGAGACTTACTTTGTTAGTAATTTAGCTAGAATCCCCTCGACTGCTAGTTTGGATATGTCATCACCATGAATGAAGGTTGGATTCATGATCCAACATCAGGGTTCCTCAGAATCAATAAAAGGCGATGTTGAGTTTCCAAAAGGGTGGTTCTCATTTGCAGATAGTTTGACTTATGTAGGATATGGTTTACAGTGTCTGCGATACAAGGAGGGGAAGAGTTGGTTAGGTCCGATTGGGCATTTTATTATCAAGGAAGTTAGGGTTTGTGCTAGGGATAGTTTGGTGCGGAATCAGGAAAGGAAACCATAGGTGAAGTAATATTAGAAAACCATCAATATATGAGGGAGAAAGAGGTGAGTGTAAACCTAAAAACAACCCTCACTACTATAGTGCACAAGAAAGGAATGGAACTGGAGGTGGGAGACAATCTCCACACACTCTGATCTCGATTGGAGGGATGAGAAAAGCATTCACATTTAGTAAGGTCCTGGAAACCAAATCTCAAAGTGTGTGACAGTCTGACAATACAATGTGATGGAGAAAATATGAAACTTTAGGAAATTGGAACAAGAAATCAAAATATGAAATGTTTATCTAAAGTTTAATTAATTTTAGTTTTTAATTTCATTTGATTCTTAAACAAGTTCCAAATAATACCAAATTGGTAACTAGATAAATTAGGACATGTAGAATCCACTTGTGGCATTGATTTTCACTTTTAGGGCTGTTTAACATTTTATCTAAATGTTTTTTGGTTTTAAGATATATTCTCTCTCCTAAATTCAACTAAGATAGATAAGATTATCCAATTGATGTGAAACTTCACACATACATTAATTTTGATATGTACAATCCCAATTTGGGGCTATTTTAATAATTTATATAATACTTTTGTCCTTTTAGATTTTCTTATCTAAATAAAATTAGAATAATTATTATTGTTCAAAAAGTACAAAACTTGGCACCCAAGCTAACTAGGACTGAAGGAATATATTTTGTCATTATATTTCACTTTTGAGATTTCCTTTTATGAGTTATGGAACCATTCAGATATTTATCCCATTACCATTGTATGTATCAAAACATTATATCTTTATTATCAACATGTACTTAGTTGAATCCTATTATCTTATATTTGTTTCCAAAAGAGTTATCTATTATTATGCAAAAATTTCACATTTTACTCATTTAGCAAATTTAGTCCATTAATTCCACTTTAATTTAGATGTTTGCACATAAAAATTATAATTTTTATTCTAATACATGTTTTAAGTACATTATTCCTCTTATTTAACCATTATGTGAATATTATATAATAAAAGGAATGCATGTAACATATTTTATGAATTTATTTATATGTGGACATATAACTATGTAAATGTGTTTTTAATTTTTATCCTTGTTTTATCAAATCTAAGTAGCCAAACATTTTATCTTCTAATCATCGGAATATGATAAGATCTTAGATTTTGGGACGTTACAACACTCCACCACTTAAAAGGATTTCATCCTCAAAATCTAATCATTTGTATATTATCATCTATCTAATCTGCACCCCTGAAAAGTTTTAACCTACTAAGCCAAACTAAACAACATCAAACTACAAGGGTTTACTTATGCATCTTATAGTTGTGAACATTTTTGGTTTTAATGTGGTTCATAGATCATGCATCCAACTAAGAAGCCATATCCAACTAGGGTTGAGATTTAGGTCCTTGTGTTACAAAACTTTCAACCCTAAAGGTTCACATAAGCAACCAAAGGTCATAGTGTACAAAAGGGTAGGTCGACTAAACCTTTACATAATGCCACATAGTCCTAGTCACCACTTCATAGACAAAACTAGGGTTTAGGATATCTATATCAACTAATTCTAGGATTTATTCATCAACCACACATCTCTTTATTATGACTTAGTTCAAGAAAACCTCGATAAAACCTAGAATTTTTTTTATACATATAATATTATAAAGGAAAATAACTTTATGGTAAGAATTTGTGATGTGAAACTGAAATTGAGGCCAAAATAAATGTGAAACCAAGTCACAATTTCCATTTAAGATCTCCCTATCATAATACTTCATCATCCTCATAACATGACTCCAACTTCAAGCCAATCCTCATAACATCCAAAGATACATGCCATAACTAACTTCCATCATAGGGTATGATCAACTATAGTCTCTTTATACTAGGGTTAACAAAATAAGATTCTCGTATGCTCTTCATCACTATGAATATCCTCCATCCCAAGGTCAAATTCCATAATATCCAGAGAGATATGTCACCACTCACCTATATGAGCTTATGAATCACCACCATTAGGGTTTGCTAATCATGATCCTTATGTGTACTTCATATAATCCTAAATCGACCTTTCATCATCTAATTAAAAAACATAGATAAAATCTAGGGTAAACATATCACCAACTATAGGGTGGCTATGCAAGACAAAGGTTCTAATTTGAGAGACAAAATTGAAATAGTCAAATTCCAACTATTATGGGATATGATACCATCTTTTAAGGATTGAGACCTGATAGGGGATGCAATCTCTACTAAGTTTGATGTATAAACCATCTTTTCCAAACAAACTAGGAAGGTATGATGGGGTAGGTGTATTTTTTTACTTTTCAAATGATGGTAAAATTAGGAAAAAGTATACCAGTGGAAATATAAATCATGATTATATTCAATTTATACAAACTTACATAATATTCTCCCATAAAGGGGCTTTCATGAAAGTAAAACATTAGGATCTAAGTAGAGGGATATCCAGTTGTCTCGTATATATCTCCCAAGAGCGCCACCTAGTAGGTCCATGTCATTAAGTCCGGTTTGCAAAGTCCTACACCTGGGTTCGAAGAAGACCCCAACAAGAGGAGAAAAAGTAGAAGATATTAGAATTAAGGTTGGTATGTCCATATTAAAACGAATTGAGCAATATAAGGAATAAAGGATATCAAATAAACAAGGCTTACCATATAAGAGGAAAGTACCACCCAATCGGGTATCTAAAAATATGAACTGCAAAAATATGATAAGCAAGAAGATTACTTGCCATTAGGAAAATATGAACATTGTGTCACAAAAGCACATATAAAGAAATTAGGGCACAAAACCCATCATAATAATATCAACTTGCATGCATGCGAGATAAATGTACCAGTAGAATAATATAAATAATAATGGTGGTTAAGTCTCACAACCTTGAAACACAACCATCTCCCCGATATATAAAAAAGTCAACACACAACCCCAGTATGGGGAACACAACTTCCATTCCAAAAATATAACATGGGTATAAAACCCAAAAACCATAGTACTTACACTACTCTAGGGCTACTCAATCACAAAGAATGCAAAATGTAGAGGCAAGTAAAAGTTCAATTTTGTAGAATTGAACATCCACCACAAAAGTGGGCAAAATAGTCCATATCCACAATTAGGGTTTCAACATGAAACAAAGTACAAGTTAGAATAAAAATGAATATCCAACAAAGTAGGATAATCATAAGATCAGAATCAAAATAGAATCTTTCATAGGAAATAAATTCTCAGATGAGAGAGAAATTTTTTAGGCTTATTTTTCCCATAGGACCAAGAGAAAGATAAATTAGGTTAATTACTTAATATTTAATGATAGGGAACCCAATCATACAATAAGAGAGATAGAAATCAGAAATTGTTCAATATGATTTGGAGATACAGCATGCAACAAGAGAGTGAAATAAAAAATTACTCAATATGATTTGGAGATGCAACATACAACATGGGAGTGAAATAAGAAATTGCTCAATATGATTTGGAGATGCAAAATACCTCCCATCAAGTCTATATATGTGCAAAGGTCAAAATCCTAATTTCATTTCGGTCTACAAGCAACCTATTAATGGAATATATCATATTAGGTTTAGGTTTACATTACTTGCACAAACCCTAAAAATCTCCTTTTTATTATTATTGAATTAGGTTATAAAAATTATACCATCTTATAATTATATTTGTTTGAGTTCATGTCATATTTTATTTTATTTTTATGACTTATAAATAATTAGATATGAATTTTTAGAAAATCTAGCTTAGATATATACTTAAAAATTGCATATTTATTATATTAGAACCTTGCCATGAAAAGTGTTCCATTAGTTAAATAAAGATCCACTAATTCCAGAACATATTTTAATTTATTTTCTGACCTACAAATTAATTATAAGGGATTTTAGAAAATTTGAAAAATGAGTAATCTCAGAAAAGCCGCCTATATCATTCCTTACCCTCTCATATATGGGCTTGGCAGAGATATGCCTACTGAGCCTCACCACGTGGTCTGGGTCCTTTCAACTGAACGTGTAACCCCAATAAAGTAGAAAACATAGGAAATTACAAAAGTTCCCCTGATGGGAAAACAAACAAGATGACAAAAGGGAAGGGTATACTCAAGAAATCGCCAACAACTATCTACAACCTCTCATCAAGCCATCCTGCTAAACAACTAGGCTTTGTATTGGTCTTGAGTTACGATCCCCTAATCAGAACTCGACCCCCTGTTGGGAACCATATGAAGATAACTATGCCATTGAGTTCCTGATATCAACCCAAACTTAGTGATCTGAAGTTCATATACTCTAGAAGTCAAAAAACTCAACCAGATTCTACGTGAAGACAAAATTAGATAGGGAAGATCAGAAAGCCTAATTCAAACAACAAGTTCAAAATGTCCCACGAAAGATGTCATATGCAGAGGAGAATGCATTGGGGCCAAATTTGGTGAGAGAATACATGTTTCTCAAAATAGATAACAAAAGGTCAGATATGGGTTTATTGGCCAATAAAATTATTATAGGGGGTTAGTTAGCGAAAAAGGAAGAGATAATTCACATGAGGCTTACTATGCTAGCAATTTTTCTAGAGTCACCCAGACTGCTCATTTGGATCTGTCATCTCAACTAGAGAAGGTTGAATTTATGATCTAAAATTGGGGTACCTCGAAATCTATAGATGGTGGTGTTGAGTTTTCTATAAGGGTGGTTCTCATTTGCAGATAGTTTGGTTTATATAGTATATGGTTTAGGGTGTCTGCGACATGAGGAGGGAAAGAGATGGTGAGGTCCGATTAAGGGTTTCATTATTAAGGGAAGTTAGGGTTTGTTTCAGGGATGGTTTGGTGAGAAATTAGGAAAGGAAACCATAGGAAAAGAAATCTCAAAAAACCATTAAGATATGAGGGAGAAAGTGGCGAGAGTAAAACTAGAAACAACCCTCACTATTGTAGCGTGTGAGAAAGGAAAGGAACCAGAGGTGGGAGACAATCTTCGCACTCTCAGATCCTGATCTAAGGCTTGAGAAAAGGAGTCACATTTAGTGAGGTTTGGAAAACCAAATCTAAAAGAGCATGACAGTCTGAAAATACAATGTGACAAAAAATCAAAATTTTAGGAAACCAGAATAAGAAAGTGAAATATTTAAATGTTTATTTAAAGTTTAATTAAATTGACTTTTCCAATTCATTTAAGGCTAAAACAAGTTCCAAATAATACCAAATTTGGTACCTAGACCAATTAGGACATGAAGAACCCATTTTTGATATTATTTTTCACTTTTTGGTTGTTTACCATTTTTTGGCTTTGAGTTATATTCTCTCTCCTAAATTCACCTAGGATAGATAAGATTATCAAATTAATGTCAAAATTCACACATAGACTACTTTTGATACACAGAATTCGAATTTGGGATCTATTTCTACTTTTGAAGTCATTTAATACTTTTTTCCTTTTCTCAAATTTTCTTCTCTAAATAAAATTAGGATAATTATTATTGTTTAAATAGTATATAATTTGGAATCCAAGCTATTTGGGACCCAATGAGGATGTTTTTTTTATTATAATCAGTTTTGATATTTCCTTTTGTAAGTTATGGCACCATTAGGATTTCTTGCTCATTACCATTGTATATATCAATATATTATATCTTTATTTATCAACATTTACTTTGTTGAATCCTATTATCTTCAATTCATTTCCAAAGAGTTATATATTATTATTAAGCAAGAATTTCAAACTTTACTCGTTCAGCATATTTGGTCCATTAATTCCACTATAATTTAGATGTTTGCAAATAAAAATCATGATTGTTGTTCTAATACATATTTTATGTGCATCATTATTCTTATTTAACCATTATGTGAAGATTAGATAAAAAAAGAATGCATGTAACATATTTCATGAATTTATTTATGTGTTGGCATATAACTTCATAAATGTCTTTTTATTTTTATCCTTGTTTGCTCAAATCTAAGGAACCAAACATTCTAATATCCTAATCATGGAAATAGGATAAGACCCTAGATTTGGGACCTTACGCATTACCTTTCTTACTGTGAATTACATCTAGGGTTGTCTAAATGCATGTCTTGATTTGCTTTACATACATTTCTTGGACAAGCCCTTAGTTTTTGCTTTTATACACTACCTTTTCTAGCCAGTTGTGTGATAGATCTTCAGCCCCCTCACTTGTTGAAATAACAAAGGTGGAAAAGACATGTGTAATGACCCCGCTTCCTAGTAACCCCCAATTAAAGGAGACTAAGATGTCAGAGTCGTTACCCCAATTTCCCAGATCATAGGTTCAACAAATAATCAGTAATAATTATTAAATTCTACCATGACTATGCTGAAAGCTAGAATAAAATAAAACTTTGCATACCTTTTTCAAAAACTTGGATATATAACTTCTATCCACCTCTGGACTCTATTCTAACTAATCCTCCCTACACTTTAATTCTTAATTTCACAATATGCCACTTTACTACTTGTCCTTTTCAATTTTGTACCTAAAACACCGACAAACAAAATGTCGGTCAACATAAATGAATATGTATATATGTGTGGGAAATAATAATCATTCAATTAATTGTAACAACATATTGCAAGCAATTATGGTTTAGCAAGCAAACTTTACATCTTCAACATAACTTCTCAATCCATACATATCCTAACCTCTGTGTTGTCCCTACAGTGGACCTGGATACTACCCCTCATACGGTAGATCCAAATTAACCCCGGATGATCCTACCTAATAGGTAGATCAATATCTAGGGTTGAAGAGTCGCATGTTACTACCCATAGGTAGCCCAATCACTAATTCATTTGAAGAGTAGCATGGCACTACCCATAGGTAGCCCAATCACTAACTCATTTGAAGAGTCTCATGACACTACCCATAGGTACCCCAATCCCTAACTCATGATTGACTAGACCATGCTCTATATTACCCTTTTCATCATTAGCAAATCTACAGAGGAGGACCAGGATCTGAGCTAGTCATGCATACATATTTATGGTGATGATCATAGTCACTTTATAGTTGCATGAAATAAAAGTCATCCAAGCATTTATTTTCAGGAAACCAATAAAACATCCGAGAATAGCCGTGAAACTAAATGATTAACCATAAGTGTAACCACATACCTGATCCAGAGCAACTTGATGTCCAAGCAATAATATTCAAGAACAATCAAACAAGCAATCAACAATATCTTGAAATCAATGCATAACATCCAAGTGTCATTATTTTATCCAAAACATTCTCAAGATAGGCTTGGATGCCATCCTAGGATTTCTAGGCCAACTTTAGGGTTTTATTAGGGTTTTAGCATCCATAAAGCTTTTATCACTTTTAATACCCTTTTAGTTCACAAACTCTAATTTCAACATCATAGGCACACTTATCATCTTTGGTTTCTTTCAAATAGACAACTCATATTTCATTATAGTTCAATTCATATATGAAATCTATTTATCCCTAACTCCACATTTATCCATTAGAAAACCCTAATTACCATATGAAGGGTATTTATCCACAATTAGAAACTTTTATACTCAAAATAGCTTAGAATCATCATATCTCAGCTTTATTCATGGATTTGAACAATTAAAGCCATTAAGGGTCATAATTACCAAAGTTAGGGTTTCAAGGCCCATTAAAGCATATTTATGTACATGGAACACTAAATTAATCAAACTATGGATAAAGATTATCCTTTTGGATCTAATGTGTCCTTTTTATAATCAACATGTTAATACCAACTTTAAACATATATATAACCCTTCCCAATTCATTAATCATCATTGATTAGGGTTTCTTTATCATTAATGCATTAAAGTTGATAACTTCATTTACTTTTCGAATTGCAAGAGGAATTATTATCCAAATCTATTTTTAAAACAGTCCTTGTATTTTTGTGAGCAAAATCCATATATTATATGCATCCATCCAAGCTACCGTTAATTAAATACAAATTTTACAAGATCTACTTACCATGGCCAATGAGAGGCCACCACGTCAGCAAGCCGTTCTAAAAGAATAGAGCGTCGGGTCAGGGTGAATATCACTTCTACCCCGCTCCTTCTGGCCTAAAGCCACGCACACTGTGAGGGTAGTTTGGTCATTTCTATGCTTTCTTCGTCAACCTCGTGACAGAACCCCCCGCACAGCCCAGCGCAAGCCCGCGGTCAACTCTGTCGTTAACCCTACGATCTGTTGCTCCTGGGCACATGGTGAGGGCATCCCCACCTTCGTCACTCCTCCCTGAACTCAAAGCCCACCTCTATTGCTTTGTTACTTGCCTGAATTGCTCGGATGATAGAGCTCTTCTCCGGTGAGAAGGGTGGTCTGGTCAGGGTACAGGTTGGGAGATTTTCCGCGATTGCTAGCACAGAACGACTTGGCTCTCCCTCACGCAAATGACTACATATTCAGGGGTCATGTGCCTGGTTCATGGCCCTCTCTATATATAAGGGTTCTCAACTGAGCCTTCCACCCAGTTTGGGGAAATCTTGCCCAGACCAGGAAAGTCCCTAATCTTAGGTCCATCTGATGAGGAAATCACTCCCAAAGCTAATGGGAGGGCTTCCTCCTATGCACATTATCTCTATTTCATGCAAATCTGAAAGGAAAATTGGGCTCCCTGGACACTGCGTTCTAGTATCCTCGTGAGACTGGGATTAGGTCTGAGCCATTGGATCTTAGATCTATGGTCCTCATTTAATCCAAATATCTAGATATCCAATTGTCATTGTGACATTATCCATTCACTTTAGGAATCTTTAAAAAATCATAAATCATCATTCCTTTATTCTTTTTCAACCAAATTTTAAAGGAAACTTCCTCTTGGCTTTATCTACTCACATACCAAATTTGAGTCCCAAATTTCTAAAGAAAAGGGCATTATCTTCGTGTGCAAGTTATCCTTTAATAAATCTTATTTTAAGCATATTTTCTCTCTCTTAATCTTTTATTGTTTTTACCACTAGAAACCATGTGGAGTCAAAATCCCATTTATAATGTTTTCCATTATCCATATTTCCACATATTTCTTATATTTTCATCATTATCTCAATTTTCCTTCTTAATAATGCTTTATTTGATTTTATCTCTTTCATCTCCTATTATCTTTGCAACTTGGACTCCTTGGAACCTAAGAAATCCTAAGAATTTGAAATGATTTTTGAAGGATACTTATTATCCTTCTAGATGCATCTACATTCTTCACTTCCCATTATCTTACTTATTTCTTTATTAAAAGATTTCTTTTTAAGGATTTCTCTTTATCTTTTATTTCCTTTTTCCTCTTTTTCTATTTATTACATTAGAAATCACATGTAAATGAAATTTACTCAATTGTGTCCATAAATGCCACTTTCTAGAGATTTCTATGTATTTCTCATAAATTCTTTGCTCAGTATTCCTTATCTTGTATCTTTTTCTAATATTTGGACTTTTCTTCTTTTCATCTCTTTAAATCCATTATTGGATTAATCTTATAATAGGAACCCCAAAATTCCTATCCAAAGGGATATTTGCAAAGAAATCCATCCTTTGAAGCAAAGCATACAACCTTTTCCATGAAGTCCAAATTCATAAAATTAATACATTTCAATTATGAAAACATATGCAAAATTGAGTTTGTAACATCCTTCCCCTCTTATAAGAATTGTGTCCTCAAAATTGCATCAAGCATACAAACAATTCAGGATAAGACTTTTCCATGTCCATCATTGGCCCCTATGTTGCTTTACCCTATCCATGGCGCTTCCAAAGAACCTTTATCATCACATATTCCTTTCTCTGAGTTTCTTTCACCTTGGCATGTATAATCTCACAGGCGACTCAAAACATTTCAGCCTCCCTTGGGGCTCACTAGGTTCATTGCTCAACACATGGCTTGGGTACCTCACATAGTGCTCTAAATTGGACACATGGAACTCATCACACATCACATTATCCTGAGGGGTAAGGTTATACACAAGCATCTCCACAAATCCATCTCAAATGGACCCATGTATTAGGGACTCATTTGTCTCAGCTCTAGCTTAGAGGGGTCAGATTTTCATATCACATATTCTCCCACAGTGAACTGTATGTCAGTCTACTTTGCAACAGCTCACGACTCATGTCACCCATGGGCTCTCTTTTAGCCATTGCACGATCAAAGTGAGTTCACATGCACACATTGTGGTCCTTTTCCGACCTTCACGAGGTCCCTCCACCAACATCATCTTAATGAAGTGGTAACTGACACAACCTCTCTTACAGAGCTTCTTATATCCTGATACTGGCTATGGTGGCTAGCATCACAACTTTCATAGGATGAGAATTGTCCCCATATATCACCCTGAGCGAGCACATATGCTCTCATCAGACCCTCTAGTCTGGATCATGCTAACATCAGTTAGGGGTGAGATGTTGTACTAACATCGAGTTCTTCATGTATCTACTTCCACCTCATGGAAGTGAATCTTTAGGTCATACTCAATAACCTTTGAACTCGCATCATTGTGTAGTTGAACCATCTCTCTTATATGTAGTTCAACCAGATCTATCTTCCGACAATACTCTCTCTTTCTCTTTAGACTATGTCATCTAGGTAAGGCGATCTACCATTGCACTTTGACCTTCTTCAGTCCATGGGAGACTTACTTTGACATCCATAGTGATGAACTCACATTCCCTCTCAGAGACTTTAATCCTCTATATCCACTTAATGGGTTATTGGCATTCGTCCTTCACCTGGTGACATGCATGGCGACACGCCACATGCAACTCTGTACATTTCTTAGGCATCCAAAGTACTACTACCACTTATTATCTTAGTAGTGCTATGGTGTATGATGAACTTAAAATCATGATTTCCTGTATGTCATGATTCCTCAAGGTTGATTACTCAGAAACACTAAAACACTCTAGTCGGGGTTTCCTCACCTCCTTTTCCATAGAAGTGCATCTGAGGTTCTACAACCATCCTTCCTTCATGACAAGCCCTAGGCTGGCTAACTAAGCAACCACTAACTTGATCAACGATCTTGTTACAACTGAGTGTTAGCCAAACATATCTCACAAACTTAGGGTTCACCTAACCACCTTTTCCAGCCTGTGCACTAGCTAAACTAGATAGCTGCCTCTCCAAAAGAGCATCCATTACCACTTAACATCCTTATGTGTTAGGTAATGTTGAAGATATGCACTTCCATGTATTCCACTTACTATCTCATCTTGGACTCTAAGTCTATCTTCATCAAGAAAACTCAGAGCTCATCCTCTTGGTTATCGCACTCAACCTTGTATAGTTCATATATTCCACATAGCTCATGATAAAAACATCCTCATAAGATGACTACCTTAGTTCTCTTGATGTTTTTAAACCATCCACATATTGTACACTCCACAAGGGTACGTTATTACCTCTATCCTCATACCTCATAACAATGTTTCCTCTCACATTATCTTTATCCTTGGTGTATGGCATGCATATTTCCCTATCTCTCATCCCCATAACGAGAGGAAATAAGCATTTGGTGGCCATCCAAACACAAAGTTCTTCCCGTTCCAAGAGTAGAGATGTGCATCCCACATCACCGGTACACCTTCCAATCTAGGTTGAAATGTGCATCACATGTTTCCACATCATGAACATCTTGATATCAAGTTTACTTCCTTGGAAAATTGGTCTCGAACTCACTTGGGTCATCATACCATCCTTGGTCATCTACTCTAGGTCTATAGGGTGTCGACACTTTTGGGGTCATCCCTCTTCCCTTATGCATCCAAAGAGTGTCCTCCTCATCTGCCCTTTGGGTCCCATGAGTTTGTGAAGGTGATCAATCTCCTAACCCATGTCCCTCAGACAATGATAGTTGTTACCTCCCGACCCTATGGTCATGTGCAACTAGGGATTTAGGCAATTCCTACTCCCATCGGGCTTATCCCTACCTGACCCTAGGATAGACTTAGGATTCAACATCATACATGTCCAATGTGAAACCTTACACAAGTCTCCATCATCTCTCTTAGCATTCATGGTCTGACTTACATCCTTTCATAGGGGTCATGGTGACCTACCTACTTTGGTCAGGCCCCATACTGGTTACCTCCATGGTAACACATCCACATGCACATAGAGATGGTTATATATGGGTACGTAGGTTCATTCTCATACTATGTACTCTCCACTTAGCTTCTCAAGATCCTACAGGACCTCTTTGAGTGACCTCACCCAACACAACCTGGTATATACCCTACAGAAGGGTCCTTCTCCTAGGATGGGAGAAAACTATCTCTTAATAGAAACAAAGGTCACAAACATCCTTATGTCCAGTTTTTACATCCTTATGTCCAGTTTTTACATCCACATGAGCATGTTGACCCCAAACAAGCTACTAAGGCACATAGCTACCCAGCAGACCACTTACTAAACCATGCTAGGTCTCCATGATAAGTCCTACTTATTTCTATTCCTTTATATAGGACCATCATATGCCACCAACCTATATGTGAGAGGTTCATCAAACATACACCTTAATCCAAGGGGTTTCCCATTCCTCTAATCATGAGGAGTGCCATGCTCAAATCTATGGAAACTCCATTCTCATCATGAGCATCAGGTACACCCAGTACTACTACTTCCCCTCTTAGGTTTAGGAACTCTAGGTTGACCTTTTTAATGTCCTACTGCATGCTCAACCCTATGACTACGTACCAAGCATGTTTAAGGTATGTCATGCACTTCCTATTATCATTCTACTTGAACAACACCTCAGAGTGGAGTCCTTCTCAAGGAGAACCAACTAGGTATAAGGCCTCACAACTTGTTACCAATCCTCCTCAGGGTCTAAGGAACTCTTCTTCCTATCCTTATAAGGTTAGCACTTATGTCCTCTGCTCATAGGTACCAGCAGCTTCATCATTCTTCATAGGGTTTGGTTCCTTTAAAGGAAACTAAGATACCATAAGCCTCCAGGGATCATGCATGAGGCAACCACAACCATTCACTTAGGTCCCATCATCCTCAACTTCTCAGGGTTTCCCCTAACCCGAAGTCTAAACTTCCAACCTTCTAGCTCGGGTCCTGCTCTCTCTCTACAGCTTAACCCTACAACAACCTTACTACTAGAGGTCCTCTCTCTAAGGTGGATCAAGCTCACCAGCATACACCTACATGGGTGGAACCTATGTTTGCTCTAGATTATCCATATCTCTTTATGCTCATCTCATAAGCTATCCATCATACTCTCCTGGCCAGGGTTTTAGCCTGCTATTAGCACTACTGACGTACTCTGGGTGCATACTATGCCATGATCATATAAGCTCATAGGGTTTCTATATTGTCATCACTAACCTCATCAATGAACGAGTTATCCTTCACTCTAACTTGCACGACCCTTCCCAGAGTTGGGTCGCCAAAGGTACTAGGTCAGCTATCCTCACATGGTTTGTAATATCATAGGTTTCCAAAACCAAAAGCATGTCAACCCACACACGTGGTCGACCATGACATCCATCTCATCATGCCATCTCTCTCTCACCAACCACCACTTAGGGTTAGGGCTAGCACCATCCTCAAAGGATATGCCAAGTCTCTACCTCTTCCTGGAGGCCTCTGCCTCCAAGACTTAACTCCCCACTCATCCTCCTAACAAGGAGGTCTAACCTCAAGTCTCTCCTGAGGGCAAGACAACACATGTCATACGACCTAAGCATGCAACTAGCCTTTAGTTTATGTTTAAACTATTAAGCTTATGTCTGTGACATCTTATTTACATGCTTTTCATTAATTTTATGGATGATTCCTTAACCTTATCATACATACCCTGACCTCAAGAGGGTGAGGAAGAGAGAAAAACCCTAAACCTTAGAATCTTAACAGAATTAGGGTTGAGAAGGGATGAAAATAGATGAGAGATACCCAAAGGTATCTTATTTCGAGTCAGATCCTAAGACATTGGCCAGGCAATCACATAGATCTGGGAGTCCTCATATTCCGACTAGCGGTGTAGAGGAAAAATATTGCCAACCCCCAGACATGATCCTTTTCTAGACACCTCTATCTTTTAGAAAATCCTCTAATAACTCCCTTGGTTCTATGGAATTTGTAAAATTTAATAATTACTAAGGATTAAATGAGGAACCAACGCTCTAATACCAAATGTAATGACCTTGCCTCCCGTTAACCCCCAATTAAGGGAGACCAAGAGGTCAGAGTCGTTACCCTAATTTCCTGGATCATAGGTTCGACAAATAATCAGTAATAATTATTAAATTCTACCATGACTATGCTGAAAGATGGAATAAAATAAAACTTTGCATACCTTTTTCAAAAACTTGGATATCTAACTTCTATCCCCCTCTGGACTCTATTCTAACTAATCCTCCTTGCACTTTAATTCTTAATTTCATAATATGCCACTTTACTATTTGTCCTTTTAAATTTCGTACCTAAAATGCTGACAAACTAAACGTCAGTCAGCATAAATGAATATGCCGATATGTGGGGAAAACAATAATCGTTCAATTAACTATAACAACATATTACAAGCAATTATGGTTTAGCAAGCAAACTTTACATCTTAAACATAACTTCTCAATCCATACATATCCTAACCTCTGTGATGTCCCTACAGTAGAACTGGATACTACCACATACGGTAGATCCCAATTAACCCCGCATGATCCTACCTAATAGGTAGATCAATATCTAGGGTTGAAGATTCACATGGCACTACCCATAGGTAGCCCAATCACTAATTCATTTGAAGAGTTGCATGGAACTACCCATAGGTAGCCCAATCACTAACTGATTTGAAGAGTTGCATCGCACTACCCATAGGTAGCCCAATCCCTAACTCATGATAGCCTAGACCATGCTCTAGGTTACCATTTTCATCATTATCAAAGACATAGAGGAGGACAAGTATTTGAGCTAGTCATGTATACATATTTATGGTGATAATCATAGTCACTTTATAGTTGCATGAAATAAAAGATCCAAGTAGTTATTTTTAGGCAGCTGATAAAACATCTAGGAATCACCGTGAAACTAAAGAGATTAACCATAAGTGTAACCATATACCGGATCCAGAGCAACTTGATGTCCAAGCAATAATATTCAAGATCAATCAAACAAGAAATCATCAATATCCTGAAATCAATGCATAACATCCAAGTGTCATTGTTTTATCCAAAACATTCTCAAGATAGGCTTGGATGCCATCCTAGGATTTCTAGGCCAACTTTAAGGTTTTATTAGGGTTTTAGCCTCCATAAAGATTTTATCACTTTTAATACCCTTTTAGTTCACAAACCCTAATTTCAACATCATAGGCATAGTTATCATCTTTGCTTTCTTTCAAATTGATAACTCATATTTCATTATAGTTCAATTCATATATGAAATCTATTTATCCCTAATTCCACATTTATCCATTAGAAAACCCTAATTACCATATTAAGGGTATTTATCCTCAATTAGAAATTTGTATACTCAAAATAGCTTAGAATCATCATATCTCAACTTTATTCATGGATTTGAACAATTAAAGCCATTAAGGGTCATAATTACCAAAGTTAGGGTTTCAAGGCCCATTAAAGCATATTTATGTACACGGAACCCTAAATTAATCAAACTATGCATAAAGATTATCCTTTTGGATCTAATGTGGCATCTTCTTGGAGTCACAGGAGGAAGGTTCGGCGCAGCTCTGGGCTCTCCACGGTAGCGGATGAGTAGGGACGGGTAGCGCCGCTGAGGAGATGGATGGATATATGGTGCAGCAAATCGAACTTGTCGACTCCTTCTCGCCCGTGAGTGGCAGAGGGAGAGGAGTGGTGCCCTTCCATCCTGTGATCAAGCGCGCTGCTCCGTCACCGCAGGGTGGGGGTCCTCACCTCCGCCTCTTCTCCTTCTCGCCGACTTCTGTGCTGAGTACTGGCTCAGGGCTACGACGGCCTTCTTCCTCGACTGTCCTGTTTCGACTGATGTTCGGTCAATGGCGTTGGGTGGGTTCCTTGCGGCCCCATCCCTGGTTCTCCTCGGCTTAGGCGGGTTCCTATTCGGGTCCCCCCTGGCGTGAGTCGCCTTTTCAGGTTTTCCCTCCGGTATGGGCAGATGCTTGCAGATGGCGTGGTGGTGTTGGTTCCCTCCTCGGGGAATATCCATGGAACATCCTTAAGATGTTCGACGGAATGCTGCTTGCTTTCAGTAGTGTTTGTAAGCAGCGTTTTCTGGTGGCATGAAGGACCCCTGCATGACAACATAGGTTGCTGCTTTCGAGGATTGAAGCTTGAAGGATTCCCTAAACTTGGCATGTCACCACACCTTGTGGGTGGTTTGATTGTTAGTGATGATGTGCAAAGAGGCAAAGGTTGACATCAATCTTTACTTCTTGATCGCTCTTCTATGCAGGAATGCTCAGTTTCTGCTGGATCTATGGTTCAGGCTGCTTCCTAAAGATGTGTGATGCATAGAGATCCTTTTTCAGGTGTTATCCTAACATGGATCGTGGTTTCTAGTGACTAGAGCAGATCTGCAACTTCAACAGTTGATTCTGGATTGAATAACGGTTGTATGAGCTATGTCGAACTTCTTACCATTTGTGGGTGTGCTTTTTTGTATGTATGGCATTTTGAGATAGTTCTTCTTCTGGTAGGAATGTCTGGAACTAGTTGCTTGGAGTTTTTTAGGTCTCCTTCTTTTCCTGGTTTATCTTGAGGATCCAGTGTTTCCCCCTGCGTGGGGCACTGGTTTCATTGCTATGATTTATTTTGCTGTCTGATGTAATGGGGTACCATGTGCCCAAAGTTTTGGTAATATATAGCAACACGCATTTTAGACCGACCAAAAAGAATATGTCCTTTTTATAATCAACATGTTAATATCAACTTAAACATCAATATAACCCTTCCTAATTCATTAATCATCATTGATTAGGGTTTCTTAATCATTAATGCATTAAAGTGGATAAATTTAACTACTTTTCGAATTTCAAGACTAATTAGGATCCAAGTCTATTTTTAATAGATTCCTTGCATTTTTCTGAGCAAAATCCATATATTATATGCATCCATCCAAGCTACCGTTAATTAAATACAAATTTTACAAGATCTAATTACCATGGCCAATGAGAGGCCACCATGTTAGCAAGCCGATCTAAAAGAATAGAGTGTCGGGTCAGGGTGAATATCACTTCTTCCCTACTCCTTCTGGCATAAAGCCACACACACCATGAGGGTAGTTTGGTCATTTCTGTGCTTTCTTCTTCAACCTTGCGACAGAACCCCCCGTGCAGCCCAGCGCAAGCCCGTGGTCAACTCCGTCGTTGACCCTGGGATTTGCTTCTCCGGGGTGCATGGAGAGGGAATCCCCACCTTTGTCTCTCCTCCCTGAACTTGAAGCTCGCCTCTATTGCTCCGTTACTTTCCTGAATTGCTCGGACGGCAGAGCTCTTCTCTGGCGAGAAGGGCGGCCTAGACAGGGTTCAGGTTGGGAGATTTTCTGCAATTGCTAGCGCATAACGACTTGGCTCTCCCTCACGCAAATGACTACATATTCAGTGGTCATGTGTCTGGTTCATGGCCCTCTCTATTTATAGGGGTTTTCAACTGAGCCTTCCACTCGGTTTGGGGAAATCTTGCCCAGACCAGGAAAGGTCCCCAATCTTAGGTCCATCTGATGCGGAAATCACTCCCGAAGCCAATGGGAGGGCTTCCTCCTTCGCACATTATATCTATTTCATGCAAATCTAAAAGGAAAATTGTGCTCCCTGGACACTGTGTTCTAGTCTCCTCGTGAGACTGGGATCAGGTCCGAGCTGTTGGATCTTAGATCTACGGTCCTCGTTTAATCTGAATATCCAGATATCCTATTGTCATTGTGACATTATCCGTTCACTTTAGGAATCTTCAAAAAATCATAAATCATTATTCCTTTATTCATTTTAAACCAAATTTTAAAGGAAACTTCCTCTTGGATTTATCTACTCGCATAACAAATTTGAGTCCCAAATTCCAAAAGTGGCATTATCTTTGTGTGCAAGTTATCCTTTAATAAAGCTTATTTTAAGCATAGTTTCTCTCTCTTAATCTTTTATTGTTTTTACCATTAGAAACCATGTGGAGTTGAAATCTCATTTATAATTATTTACATTATCCATATTTCCACATATTTCTTATATTTTCATCATTATCTCATTTTCCCTTCTTAATAATGCTTTATTTGATTTTATCTCTTTCATCTCCTATTATCTTTGCAACTTGGACTCCTTGGAACCCAAGAAATCCTAAGATTTTGAAATCCTTTTTGAAGGATACTTATTATCCTTCTAGATGCATCTACATTATTCATTTCCCATTATCTTACTTATTTCTTTATTAAAAGATTTCTTTTTAAGGATTTCTCTTTATCTTTTATTTCCTTTTTCCTCTTTTTCTATTTCCTTCATTAGAAATCACATGTAAACGAAATTTACTCAATTGTGGCCATAAATGCCACTTTCTAGAGATTTCTATGTATTTCTCATAAATTCTTTGCTCAATATTCATTATCTTGTATCTTTTTCTAATATTTGGACTTTTCTTCTTTTCTTCTCTTTTATATCCATTATTGGATTAATCTAATAATAGGAACCACGAAATTCCTATCCAAAGGTATATTTGCAAAGAAATCCATCCTTTGAAGCAAAGCATACAACCTTTTCAATTAATTCCAAATTCATAAAATCAATACATTTCAATTATGAAAACATATGCAAAATTGAGGTTGTAACAACATGTCTTTTGAAAAGGGGAGAACACATATATGTAGAACATATATGAGTATAAGGCATATATTCTATAATGTTATGAAAGCTAACCATGCAAGAAAAATAGAACCAATTGAGGAGAGTATGTGAATTCCATTAGAATAAATTGAGGGAGAGCATATAAACCCCATTCTATTGAAACCCCTAGGTTTCTCTACAGGTATGGTTTTACTTAAATGATTTTAATACATTTATGGAATGGTTTGTCATATTCAAAAAGGGGGAGAATATTGACTCAAGGTATAAATTGACTAAACCCTTTTTTTGATGATGACTAACCATTCCACTTATTTGTATCTAAAATTTCTACTTGAGTTATCTCAGATTAGATAAGACACAATCCAACTTGTGCATCCTAAGTTGGAGAAATCAAATAATATATGAATAAAGATCACGATTGAAGAATAAATAGCTTTCTCCATAGATCTTTGATGTGAATCACTTGTCATGATTGAATGACTTGTAGTTAATCTTAATTGAAATTTAGAGAACTTAAGTTGAATATATAAACAATTTTCGGACATTTGTCAAAAGTTATTATAGGTTGTTTTGTCAGTCGAGTTTGTCCTAGTACAAATTAGTTGATAGGCACTCTATCTCTTGGCAATGAATAGGGTCGTTCGAGTTTGTCTTGGTGGAAACTCAACCAACACCCTATAATTTGACTTGTCATATAGTGTCGTCAGTCGAGTTTCCCAAAAGGTAACTCAACTGACAACAATGTAAGATAAATTGCAAAAAAGTGTTTCGAGTCATTGGAGTGTTGCAAAACTCAAAAATATATATATGTTGGAACACCCAAAATGGATGGTATTCAATCCCAAGTGTCTCTACTGGCTAGTAGGAAACCTCAAATATAAATAGGACCCCTTTGTTTTCATCTCATGGTTAGCCAAGCACTATGAAGGTCCTTATATTATGCTTGAGAGATATTTGTCTCCATCCACTCTCATGAGCTTAATCACTTGCAATATACATTATAATGAGTAGGAGACTCGTAAGAGCTAGTCCTACATGTATATCTTGTGAAGCTCTCACTTTCTCCACCTCCCAATCTCTCCTTCTACCATGAATATGAGGATTCTCTCTCTTGGTTAAGAGAGGTGAAGAAGAAAAAGGGATGGAGTCCCTTGGTGAAAGCTTCTCCTTTGCCAAGGTGAAGTTAAAGGAAGAAGATCCAAGTCAAGAGTGGGTAAATCCTTGAAGTTGGAAGACTTGTTGCAAGAATGAGTAAGTTCTTGGAGAAGGACGAAGATTCATTGCAAGAAAATATGGCTTAGTTTATGTTGCTTCTTACCTAAATCTATTACTTTCTAAGTCCTTGGTAAGGTAGAAGACACTTGGTCATGGATATGTAAGTCCTCTATAAGGTTGTTGTCTCCCTTTTCTTAAAGGGAAGGCTAGGTACCCTTGACCCTAAAAAGGGAGGTCTTATCTTGCAACTCTTATAATGGAATATAAGGAGTGAGACATGGTTAAAAATACTAGAGGTTAACCTCTCTCAGTAGTGCACGTACATCTCCTAGTTTGGAGGTTGGAACCACTATAAATAACTTGTGTTATTTTGTGTTTGTTCAGTCTCTCTCTCCCTTTCTATGCATGTGTAGTTGCACTAAAATTTCATATATGTGACATTATCTTGGGATATAACTTGAAGGTCTAATTAAGTAGTTTTTCTCTATTCACTCCCTTCCTCTACAGCCTATTATATATTCAACAATGTAGGAATTTGAATATAAACATATGAAACATAGGTAATAAATGGTCACATAAAGGAATATATATATCCTTAATTAACCTTTTAGGGGAGGTGTCCCGTGTTGGGGTGGGTCAACCCATGAATGGGAAAGACTTATGTGGGAGGCATAATTCTAAACATGTGGGGTCATGTTGTGGAAATAAGGCTTACCTCATCTTTTTATCTAGGAAGGAACCATATATTAGGACCTTACCTAGAAGGGGGAGTTAACCAACATCAGTTTAAAATCTTAGGTAACCTTGAAAATCACCTAAATATTAAAGGATTAGATATACAAAATATGAAAGCACATATATTGACTATATTTATTTGAACTAAACACACTCTCTCATAGAATATTTAATGGGAACACTCCCAAGAACTTTTCACACTTAAAAAAATTGATGGGACAAATCAAATGTAGGAATAGTCACCATGAAATCCATTTTCAAACTGACCCTACAAGCCCAATGTAGGGACAATGAGAAAAAATTGGTATACCCAATGAGCCCAGTATAGGGACAAAGGGGAAACATTAGCATAACCTACGATCCCAATTCTATGACATAAGGAAAACACTACACCCTAAGAGATTGAGGAAATCTGGGTTAAAGAATTATACAAAAATAAAGTGTTATAATATTGTTAATGCATTGAAATGAAGTTATGGCATCTCCATAAGCCCTAGGAAGGGTAGTGTCCCAAGTCAATCCTAAGGTGAATTAGGGATGCTTAAAGGTATACAAGATCCAATGGGCTAGGAGATGATCCTGGTCTAAGTGCATAAGGTCATAGGGTCAGGATATAGCATCCATATATGCACAAGGGCCGTGGGGTAAAAGGATATCACACCAACAATACATATACCACGTAAGGGAATGGATAGGGATAATGATACATGAAAGATAGATATAAGGAATACAAGAAATTAGGTAATGATGTTTTAAATGGAATATTATAGGGATTTGTGCATAGACTCAAGAGTTGACACAGGCATTGTTCCTTGAGTTCAAGAAATTTGAGGAATTTGTGGAGTTAAAATATATATCCATGAGTTGGAGTCAATGTTGAGGGATTACTCAACCTAAAATTTGAAACTACAAGATAAGGTGTGGATATACCATATCTCCTCATGGAATAGGATTAACTTTGTGTTTGAACTATAGAAAAATGTTCATTTCATCTTATTCTAAGTGTGAGAGATAAGGTAGACACATGTCAAACATGTAACTTTTATAGGAAGTGAACACCCTAGGTTGATATTAATGACATAATCTAGGGTTTTTATTTGTTACCTCACCCTTACTCGAATACAGATGAAAACATTTAGTAGGTTTGAGACCTAGATGAAAATGTAATCACCAAGTGATAATATCAATCAATGAATGAGGATGTTAAAATTACCCTTGGATCGAATGAGAGTTCCAACCTTAGTAATATGTGAAATTTTGTATCAATAGAAGTTATTATAGATAATCTAGCTAAAACCTATTCAAGAAGGGTTTCCAGCCCTACGATTTTGAGCTATTATGGTTATCCTTCACCATAACCTTATTGATTTGAATTTTGGGAACAAAATTCCTTTTAAGGGGAGGTGCATTTAAGATCCTCAAATTTTTTAAGTTGGATTCTAAGACAATTCATTGTAGTACTATCTGATTAATGTTAGAAGGATATGAATCCAATTGCATTGGTATGATGGATCTAAGCCCTAGACTTAGAGTGATTCTCCAATTTAAGATAATGTAGTTTTGAGCATATATGTTAAAAGAAGGCTAGTATGAGGTGCTATGATGATAAATAGGATATGAATCCAATTACATTGGTATGATGGATCCAAGCCCTAGACTTAGAGTGAGTCTCCAATTTAAGATAATGTAGTTTTGAGCATATATGTTAAAAGCAGGCTAGTATGAGGTTCTATGATGATAAAAGCCTTAAATTCATAATTAAGAGTGTAACAACCCTCATGGACCCTATGAGAAAACTCAGGTATGGGCCTTGGGCCGTAAAACCCAATACAAAACCAAAATAGTTAATCAAAGTTTACATAGGGGTCTAGGGATATAAATAAGAGATTTGGTATTTGGTTCTCATAGTAATTACCCATGATAATTATAGTGGACGGATAATAGAAATATTAGATTATGGAAGAAATTCCATAGAGTTATAGGATACCTAATGATCTAGATAATAAATATAAGAATCATCTAGTTAAAGCTTAGAGACAAAGTTTCAGGGAGAAAACCAGTTTTAACTGACCTTATCTTTTGCCTAGGCCTATATGTTAGTTAGCTGACAATTATCCCAAATTAGGGTTTTAATTAAAAGTAAAGTAATTTTAAGAAATTAGGGAAGAGCATAATCAGAGTCGGACTCCCCAACAAGGGTATAACTGTGGGGGAAGGAGTCAACATCCTCACCTAGACTCTTATGAGTTCCACGAAAATAGAAACCCGACCTTCCTCGGTATGCCTCTCCCTATTAGAATCCTCTCTCTCTCTTCTAACCATCCCTTTAGATACGAGAGATCCCAATAAACTCAACCATATCGAGTTTTTCTCATTATCAACAAGAGTGGTTATAACGTTAAATTTTAGGAAAATGAAGGATCATAGAGAAACCTGGAAACCACCTCTTCTACTAGTATCACACCTATATATGTTCACCAGAGGTTGAGGAGAGTCTCCCTAATAATGAACTATGACTCAATTGCTCCTAAAGACCTTAAAACTATCTGGCCTCAAACTCCCTTCATCTCCAGCTACCTCCTCCCCTTCCCTATATACTACAACAATAGTGGACAATTGGATTGGTCAAAAGCTTCTTGGGCTATCCATGAAGCCTTCTCAATAGGCATCCAAAATCTAGGAAGTATGGAATTCTCAACAAGCATGAAGGTTCTCACTAGAGGAGCCTCCATCAGTCATCACAACACATTGTGAAGGATGGAAAAGTCTCAGCAAGCTTCCAGGATCTCGGTCAGACAACCAAACTTTTGGTAGCTTGGGTAATTCTTACACCTTCTTCCTTTGGTTATCTACAAACCTTACTGGACCATAGATCCCACCTTCGGACACCTCTTGCACTGCCTAAACCCTTGATGAGTCTGGTAGGACTTGGTTAAGGTGAAGCATGTCACAAGTAGTAGGGATGGGGCCTAGAGCTGAGCTCAAGATGGAGGATGACTCCATGTCTAGCTATGTCTGACATGAGATGGGAAACAAGAATCCCTTTAGGGATTTACATTTCTTCCCCAAGTGTATGGGCACCCTGTTCATAATGCCAAGGGTATTTTGGTCCTCTCATGTTTCATTAGAGGTCCGACACATGTAGAGTAGGTGTTGAGATGGCCGAAACCCATTGGTTGGAGCCGGAACTGTGTGTGTTTGAACAATAGGTTACTTGTTGATATGGAATGTTGTTTTTGGTCTAATTACATTAGTCTTGTTTTAATTTTAGAAATTAAATGGTCGCTCTGATGATATTGATCCTATATTCAAAATTGATCAAAAAATTGAGTAGTATCCAAATAAAATATGTTTGCTACCTAATTATGATCATAGTGCTAAAGTATATTTTGATCTAAGAAAAGTGTCATTTTGGATGTCAAGTTTAATCTTTTGAGTTTGTTCTAATATAAAATCAATCAATGAATATGCTTGGGGTTTTCCAAGTACTATTTTTAGTCGAGAAATTCATCCTAGAAATTTAGCCGATGGAACTGTGTAGTGAAAACGAATAAGGTATATTGTATGATAATATATTGACTTGATTTTCTCAACCAATACTCTATCCTATTGACACAACCATTTATTATGTTATTGTTATATCCATATTTTCATTATATAAATTGCATATCTTGCATACAAGACTATATTAATGATTTCTCAAAAATTGACATTTTAGCATCTTGCAATTACTTTTCTACAGTTGTTATGCATGTGATGATTATCTCATCGATATCCTTAGTTGTGATTTACTTTATTCCATTGTTATCTAACTTGATGCATCTTTCTAGTTGTAGATTCTCTTATGCAACCTTGAGATTCTTGTGAAAATCATGTGTATATTTGTGATGATTATTTTCTAGTGAGTAGCATCCATATATCAATTCTTGAATTTCCATATTAACTTTCATGGATATTTCTTCATATACTAGTAGTATGTTATAATTAGTTCATACTTTCTATGACACAGATTCGACCAGTAGTTACTCTTCAACAAGTGGTAGTCTTATAACAAGTGATATCATCTACTAGTATTGTGTTTCAATCAATCAGTATCCAACTTATGTAATGCTTTTATCTTTCTTTACATGTACTCAAACCTTATTCTTTGTAAGGCATATCCATTAGTTTGAGTTACCTTTTTGCATATGTGATTATACTTTATAGACTTGCATCTATGATTTTTCAACTATATATCTGTATTTGTATTATCTACATTTGTTAGGGAAGTCATTTCCAATTTTTCTCTTATACACCCCCTAAATTTTTGATATGACAAATGGGGAGAATTACATCTTAAGTGTTTGAGGACAAATATATTTATCTTGTGTTATTGTGAAAGCTAATATTGCATGAAAATAGCATAAATTGAGTGGGATTATATGAACTCAATTACCATAAATTGATGGGGGAAAATATGAAATCAATTTCCTGAAACCCCTAGTTTCTCCAAAGGTATGATTTTTCTTCAAAGATTTCAATATATTTATGAAAAGGGGAAGAATAATTACTTAATTTCTTAATATTGTGTTTTGATGATGACTAGACCACTCTAATCAATTGTGTCAATGTATCTGCTTGAGTGATCTCAAAAAAACATTCTCCAAATGAGTAAATTGTAGATCCAAATTTGGAGAAATCAAGTCGTACGTGCACACAGATCAAGATCGAACAATAGATAAAATTTATCCTTTAAACTTTGTTGGAATCATTTATAATGATTATATGACTTGTAATTATACTCAAAAGTGTTGTAGTATGAATTAGGTTGAATTAATATTGTATTTAGCATTAATTGGGATTTTATAAATAGGATGTTTCATTGGCTGAGATTATCCTTGACTAAACTCACCCAACAAAATTGTTTTTCCCAATTAATACCATCACAGGAATTCTCAATCACAAAAAATCTCGGTCGACGAGAAAAAGGCTAGTTCCATGAAATTTCACCAGTTAAGGTTTCAAGAGACTACTTGGTTGATGGACCTGACTTGACCTTTTCTTGTTGTGCATCAGCCAAGTTTTAACAACACAAACTCAACTAACAACATTGTATTTTTAAAGTGCTATATAGCCATCAAAGGGGGTATGTAGGAGAAAGTATATCTATTGTACACCCTTGACAATGGATAGAAATTTATCCAAAATAATCATAATGACTCAGAGGCATCCTCAACTATAAATTGGACCCATTGAGGTTCATACAATAGTTATCCAGATTCCCCATAAGGTACCCATGCTATATGTAAAAGCATTTTCCTCAAAAAACCCTATTATGAACTTATGCACTTACCACATCCATTAGAGTGAGTTGAATATTTGAAATAAGTCTAGCCTCACTGTATACATCTCATGAGGCTCTCACCTTTATACCTTTCATTAACTTTTCTATCATTAGAATTGTGATTGTCTCTATCAGTCTTGTCTCTCTTGGTTAGAAATAATCTACAGGCAAGGAGGAGTTTGAGGGAAGTGGCATTTAGAAAGAGAAGAAATCTTTTTGATGGTCAAAGTTTCTTCTTTGTGAAGGAGAAGTCAAAGGTATATGACTACATAAAAGTGAGTAATTCCCTTGGAAAGCTTAAAAAATCCTTGGCTAAGGATAGGTAACTACCTTGTAACGTTGTTGAATCCCTTAATCGGAAAAGGGAAGTTAATTTGCCCTATAATCTTAACAAAGGTGATCTCGTGGTATAGATCCAATAATATAGTATAAGGAGTGACTCAAGATTGCAAAATCTAGAGGTTGACGTCACTAGGTAGTGGATCTACTTACTTTAAGAAAGAACTACTATAAATGTAGCCTTGATTTTTTAATTTTTTAATATCTCTCTCCCTAGCGTTTAATAATACTTGAGATTTTATGTTGGAAAATAATTCTAAGGTCAAATGAATATTTTTAAGTAGTCTTAGATCAATTAACCCTTATTCATCCCATAGGTCTAGTACATTAAGAACAAAAATCTTGTCTGGCTGATTGTTTTGCATGTCTGTCATATCTTGGATGTAGAGAACTTTGAACCCAAGATCTAGGATATCACTTATTTCTTGTTGAAACATTGATTAGAAATTTGAATTTATGTTTCTGGAAGCAAGGGTATGCATCTCTAGGTAATGTATCGATCAGCTTAGACTAATACACATCTTGGAAAAATCTATGTTTCCAAAGGATTTGCTAAGACATGGTTTAATAACTACATTTTCTTTGCTAACTATATTTGTAGATTGTCTAACCTTAGATAAAATTTGATTAATGTATTAAAACTAGTTAGATTATTATTAATGAAAATCCTAGTTGATTGTAATTAGGATTTTTGGGTAATGATTCATTGCATTCATTTGAATGATTATGAAACTTGAACCTATTTTAGATTGACGAGGTAAGTAAAATGACTTGGTAGTGTAAAATCTAATAAAACACATTCTTGTACATAAAAGCTTGGTTCCTATAGTGAAGGAAAATACCAATGGATTGAAATAAATTGTATCCATCTACATATCATGATTACCCAAAATAGTTCTAAATAAACTCAACCATTTAGTGGTTCTAGAATCCAATTTATCTTTATTGGATAAGAAGCTTTCTTAGGAAACATGTTGGCTGAGAAATTTTCTTGGATGATCATCACCAGTCGGAAGATTTTCATGGATGATCACATAATATAAAAAATAAAAATAGGATAAAATGTCTTTTAAAATAACACATTTAAACCATTTTATGTGAAATTAACTCATACCCAGAACCTCTTATTCATCTTCTAACCCATGACAACTCAAATATCATAGTGAGAGAAGGGTATTTTGGGGTTTTGATAGAGATTTTTGTTGGAGAATTAAATCTATGGGTTTACCTTCTTAAGATTGGTGAAATTAGTAAAATTTATCATTCTTATATAGGATTAGTTTGAGTTTCTTTTATCAAATGCATGATTTCTAAAATCCCAACGATTTTCACCAAGACGTTCCCAAATTGTATATTTGTTGCATTCTTTCTCCTCCTCACTCTTTTTTAGGATTCTTGATTTGAAAGAAGGAAGAAAGGAATAATATGTTCAAAGTTTAGTTAAGTTTCAAGAACCATTGTTTTTAGGATATAAAATTGAGGTGTTTATCACCTAACATGAGTGGTTTAATCTCTCTTTAGATGATTAAACATCAAACATCCTAATCCTATCAGAATAAAGACCAACTTAGTTAAATTATTTGTATTTTTTAGGTTGTTGGGTAATAATTGAGGATAACATGTAGGAATTTCTTACCTTGTATTGAAATCTATTATATTATGAGAATTTCATAATTTAGTGTGTTTCTTATGCATTTCGTTCAATTGAAAGTAAGAAATGTAGGATATGTCTTGTTTTGATACTATGTACATTGGAATAAATGAGTGAGATGGTTAAAATAGAATTGTTATCGATAAGAATTGACCTAATTGCATCTTTTACTTAATATTTCATGAATCTAATTGATATTTAATGGTATTTAGTTTGAAGATTCTAAGAGGAATGTATTTTATTTAGGGTAAGTGTAGAGAGATTCAACCCAATAAAGAAAATTGGATGATGTATTCTTTGAAAATGATCAATTAAATGATCATTATATAGATGCATGGTTTCTATATATTAATAATGACATTGGTTATCATCCTATTTACATTGATGAGATAATGATGATGTGGATGCAATTATGTAATGAAGCTAGTATCATACAAAACCCTACAATCTACCGATAGAGTGAAAATTGGAAGTGAACTCTAATTTTGAGTTTGGTCACGTAAAGGGAAAATAGTACTCCTAGTTGGATGTTATTACTTAGATTTAAGGAAAGAAGTCTTATTAGTATGTTATAGAATAAATATCCCTTTATGGTGTATTTATAAGGTTATGTGTATAGACTCACATAAATGCAAGTAATTTTTTATAAATTAGAACATTCTGGGTTAAGAAGAAATATATATTGAAATGATAGTAGAAGTACTCTTGACCTAATTAAATCATTATCATAAATATATACTCAAGTGAAAGAATATTTACACACTAAACAACATGCCATGGGAACTGAAATGTAATGGAAGAATACCAAAAGGTGGGAGATGAAGTGGATAAAGTGGATTTAATAAAAAATGATGAGTAATTACTTCAAAAGTAATGATTAATCACTTTATATTATATAAGGCATCCCAAATAAGTATGTTATTTTCTTATACAATGGTAATTGGGAAATGTTAGCTTGAATAGTTACAACTAAAATAAGGATATGAATGGATTTAATTGGGAAGTAACACTTTCACACAAAATGATAGGAGAAATAGAACAATAGGTGAATTAGTAATTAGTTAAGTATGATCAATCAAATAAGGAAATCAATGACTGTGGTTAGTATCCTAATCATAATCCTGTTGTTATGAGCTAATTAATATTAATGAATACTATTATATATTGAAAGATAAAAGAGTATACATAACTAGATTTAGGTGATTTTTAATTGAAAGAAAAGAGTGTTCAAGGTGGTTGGACTTAGTCCACAAGAACGAGGTCTTGGATCGTGATGGAATGATCAGAACACGTATGTAATGAAAATGTTCTATTTTCAATGAGATCCAAATGAGATAAGTCATTTGTTTTATAGTAACTATGTTTGAGGCACGGAACAATAAAGCAAATTAATGTACTTCAATTGTAGTTGGGTATAACACTTCTAGAAATGTTTAATATTTAGTAATAAATAAATTAAAATATGAGAAATGGGAAAATGTATTTGGAGTTACAAGAAACGATGAATGTTTGAGGAAAACTGGTAAGATCAAACACTTGAGTATGATATTATGTTAAGGCTACGAACTAGAAATAATGATTCATATGTTATGATGTGGGAGTGGGAAAGAAACCTATGTGTTCTTATTGAAGGATTGATGTGTTGATTCTAACAAATAGTGATTCTTGTCCTACTTCTTTACCTTAATATGATTCATTTTTTCTATTTTAAAAAGGATACACCCAAAATTATATGCATATATATAGATATTCATACATATATATACATATATATATGTGCACGTACATATAAATGTACAAACAAACACACATACATACATACATATATATATACGCACACACACATATATAAATATAAAAATTTATATATAGACAATCTAGATATGCATATATATATATATTTGTGTATGTGTGTTTGTTTGTGTGAGTATGCTTGCATTCTTGTCAATCTGTGTGTGTGTGTCTACAATGAGTTATAATATTCTCATGATAAGTGTGAGGATTAAATGACAAGTGAAACGATAAACTCATCTAGTTATTTTCTATAGACACTATGACTAAAAACATCATTATTAAAGTTTATGTTACAAGGTATAGATTATGAAGAAACTTTTATTGTAAATGTGATATATTATGAGATGTAATGTGTTGTTATGTTTGTACCTATCTTGTGTACCAAAGATAATAATATGGTGGTATGGAGGTCCAGTTCCCTATCATATCCTATTTAAGAAACCCTACATTGGATAAGGGTTTATTTAAGCTATCTTAGAGTGATCTACAATGTGATGCGTCATTAACATAAGAATTGGATGTGGAAAATTCTATATGGTGAGGTATGATCTAAGTAGTTCCCTAAAAATAAATATAAGAGAGAAAGATGGATAGACAATGACATGATTGCATACTACTCCATTTACCACAAATTATTGACCCTTTGGTGTTTAAATGCATTTTCAATGTATACAACTTGTTAATATGTTGTTATAAGATGAACCGTTGTCTTTTATTTAGTTTATTTAGTATGATACATGATTAGTAATACATATTAATATGTAAACCCCACCATATGTTATCTGGTGGAAAATCTATTTATTTGTAATTTTATGAAAATTATTGTTTGGTGCCATGACTTTGTTGGTCCTCATCTTCAGGAAACATGATATGATTCATGATATAGCTAGTGGGTGTCACATTCATGGTGTTAATATCACATAAATTTATCTACTTAGACTCATCCTATGGTATGATTCATTCTTATGTAAGACTCGAACACTTGTAGTAAGATTTCAACTTTAAACTATATTATGGTTTCTAATCAGTTGATTGTTATACCCTTATAGGATAATTAAGTCATTGAGATTTATTCAATAGATTCTATTTTTTATTAATTTGTTTATTATAAAAAATAAGAAGAATTTCATGTTAAAACCATCCAATATATATGTAAAATAATATATGTAAGTTTCTTTTTATGCTCAATATGCCTAATTTACAACTATTATATATAACTCGTCTACAATGAGAAGTGTCCACTCACTAGGTTCTATATGAGATTCATGTTAGTTGTTTGAAAAAAAATAGGTATAATAAAATCCATCTGAGATGCATTACAAATAATATGTAAACAATAATAACTCATATTGAAATGTCTATGCATTCTCACTTTCCCAAAAGGGGTTGTATAGCAAGATTGGTTTTTTTATATATAATATAAAATAAATAGAAAGTGTATAAATAGTAAGATGAAATTTGGTGTTCATAGATTCAAATAATATTGGTTAATGAACAGATATGTGTATTTTATCTAATTTGAGGTTTGATTTCAAGATTTCACATTAAAGAAAAATTTATATGGGTTTCTTTATAACCATTTAAATTATGTTTTTCATGGATCTAGTTTATCTTTTTTCTAGAGGATTAACAACTTAGAGGTTTATCTAATGATTAGTATAAATGCTAATCGAAAGGGATGTATCTACAAAAAATCACAAAGGAACTACCAAGTGTCCAAGAAGCGTTAATAAGATAGTAGTGGTCATAAAGGATACAATCAGACAAAAAAGATAAGAGGAAAGGTCATATTATGGTTCAATGGTAAGGAAAATTGTCAAAACACATGAATTAGGTTTTCAAGATAACTTGAAGACATCACAAACAGATCCCTATGGTTCAGTGTCATGAGAAACATGAAGTACATCAAGAACTGATAAAAAATATCTCCACCACAATTTAGGTGTGTCAAAGTGTAAGATGACATTAAAGGATGATAGAAAACATCCAAAGGATAAAAGGATTACATCTAAGTCAAATGTATACCGATATGGAAATTAGGGTTTCATGAAACAATACTTCCATTTTAAGAAAGTGAACAAGTGGAAGAGATATAGAGGTAGAAAAGAAACCTTAAATAGGAAAATGCCTCAGCTCAACATAAATATAATATACAAGAATAGTGCCCAAATGAATTAATTTATAGGAACAATATATGTCAATTTACTTCATCACCATACAAAACTTAACACCAAGGTCATACAACAGCAAACATGAATTATATAAAGATTTCAAATAATTTTATAGAGTAGTCATCACCTTATAAATCAACAAGATATATTAATTTATGTGAGAACCCATCATGCTAAATGAGATTTCTCAAAACTCAAAACATGATTGATCACTAATTAACCAAATACATTAAAAAGGGATAACTAAAATTGATTTAAACATTCCAAACATGTTCAAGAACATTTGTAAAGAAGACCAACATTCTATATATATTCATATATTTTGCTAAGTATCGTTTACAACTACTCTATGTTCTTAGCCACAACATATACATACAAAAGAACATTACCCACATATATCATATGTACAACCGTCAGAATGCCATTGAAACTCGATTTGGTTGAAACATTATATACAAACTTTCCCGCCAGACCTAAGAGTACAAGGATGACTCTAGGACACACTAGACATCTAAACAACCTTCTCCAAGGTCCATCACCCAAAGCTGCTACTCACTTCCATTGTCTCCTTCCGCTACTCCCATTCACCTAAAATGATGTGGTTACCCATGAGGTGAGACCCATGTCCTTGAGAGACATATAACTCTCAACAATTATTATCATTTATGATAGATAACTCAATTAAGAAAGTTATGCAGATTAAACAAGTGAAATTGATACAACAGATTATATAGTAGAATAGAAATACCAAATATAAAACTTTTTGGGATTAGTTCTAGTGAGAGTCTTATTTGTAGAATAAAAAGAGTAACATTATTCTCAGGTGATCAAGCGTAGTTAACATCCTGGGCATAACTATCATCATGAGTCTAATTAGCATCATGAATGTGGCTTAAAAGTATTAGCATATATATAACAGGATAAGGATGCCTACATCATAAGTAGAGTTAACAACATAATCATAACTATCTACATAAGCATGACTAGAAGTATAAGAATATCTAACTACATAGGCATGTCTACCAACATGAGATGACTATTATTATAAAACATGACAAAAAATTATAGTATATCTAAGAAGATTAGCATGGCTACTTCTGTTATTGCACTAAACATCTTCTATATGTGAAAAGAGCAAACAAGGTTTAACATCCAATGTGAAGCATTGTGTATAACCCTAACATATATACTACATGGCTAGATTACATCTTTTATTAAGCCCTAGGGAGAGTGAGGTATACCACTCAAACTCCAACTAATGACTGTTAAGTCAAAATCAGTTCAATACAAGATCTAGGAGTACTGGCATCCTAGGATCTCATCCACCCCCAGTCAGTACGGGTCCTCCGCAACAACATAAATTCAAGCTGCAAAACAGCCTAGTCCACCCTTGGTATATAGGTCATGACACTAGTGAACAACCTAGTCTGACCTTATAAAGGTCAAGGTACTAGTGAAACTGAGATACAACCGCAATCATTCTCCTGCCAAGGTATGGCCACAGCCATGCTCAAAACACATCACATATACTTAATGATATCATTTGAGATACAACCTCAATCATTCTCCTATAAGGGTATGACCGCAACCATCCCTATGAACATGCATATACTCAACAATATGTGAGTCTGAGCTTCCACTAGAGGAATACTCATTTCACCATCCAGCAAGTCCTGACACCAGAATGGATCTACAACACATGTCACTACATGATTAAGGTTTCACTTGATTAGTTGAGTCAATTGGGTGAAGTAAGGCTGCATCAAATAAGTGGGCATATAAATCCTAATTCATTTCTAGAAAGCATTGATACATAACAAATCCAGAAGATTTGAAATGTGTGAGACATATTCCTAATCACAATATCACAATATACAAGTTCATTTCCATCCATGAGACCATACTTGTCATCACACTATCACATGATACAAATCCTTATCCCATTATCCCATGGTACCAACCCTTGTAAACATAAATAGGATTGCACCTCCATAACAGTTCGAGACAAGCACAAAGGTTATTAAGCTCATACAAGAACATTGTTATCTTTTTATACCTTATAATAAGGCTCATACTTGTAATACACAGGTTCACCATAACATTGCATTAAAGAGCTAAAAGATGTTCACATGATAACATAGTAGGATTATCTTAGTATTAAGAGAATTAATTCATCATATCATCATACAAGAAGGCTAGGTATGATTGACCATCATCATACTTATAATGCACAGGTTTAGCATAAGAAAGTATCAACCATAAGGGTCATGATAACCACTGATTAACACATTAGGGTTACAACTCACATTGAGAGACTATTACATTGTCATAAAATTCACACAAGGAAGCTAAGTATGATCAATAACCATCATTGGATTACATTAAGGTTAGGTTCAACAAGTTATATTGTATGAACTACATGTAATCTACACGTCTGAAATGCAAGTGCACAATACAAAGTAGTATAGGCTAAAAGAGGCATGAATATCGAACACGGGGAAACATACTCTAGAGACTACTACTAACTATGATTTGATCATCTAGACCGATGAAAAAGGTTATTGAATGATTAATTGACTAATTGCATAAAGTAAAACTAAATTAATTGGTTTGTGATCAACGATGGAATGAATTCCTTAGGATTACAATTTTACCACAGCTCACATTGCAATCAACATTATTTCATTATTATTTATTCCTCCTATCCCTAGACAAAGGGACTTGTACCCAGAATTACCCACTCTTGTAGTGTAATTCACTACCTAATCTAATATAAATCCCACTCTCACAGAAATTTAAGTATTAGTTAGGTGCTTTACCCAATTCTTTAGGTTATTCCCTTCACAATTGTAAACCCTCTCTCAAGGCATGGTATAAACTATGTAAATTTATATTTCATCCGACTCTTAATACCTCTCTCAAAGCAATTAATGATCTAAAAAATCATCTATGGTGATCAAACATAGATAATTCATGAAGCAATCAAAGATTTATGTATAGAAATCAAGAGAATATGGATATTAATTAATAATTGTCAATTACAATGCAAAACTGGGATACTCCCAAGTCCTAAGGAACAAAGGGGATTAGCCCCACATTATTTCAGTTAAACTACACATAGAAAGATAGGAAAGAGATGAGAAAACCATCAAAGAAGTAATGAAAACCCCTGGAGAAGATGATCAAGATGACTCATTCTACAGTATTACCTACATACTCACTGTGGTATTGATAGTTTATAATGGATCGTGAATTTGACAAGGTGTCGGTACTACCGACACCCAGTTGTTAGTATCGACTTGTTACAATCAGGCCAGATTAAAGATCATTGCTAATCCAACGGTCGAGACTTAATGGCGTCCTAAGTCAATTACATGACTTAGGAAAAGTGTGGCTAGACCTATATATCACGTCATATTTAGTTGTATGACAAAGGGGAGCTGAGAAAATAGAAAGGAGAGGAAAAAGCTACGTATCAGGCAGTTCGAGCACTTTCAGTGGCTAGATTTGTAGTCAAAAGAAGGCAAATCATTACGCCCTAACATTCCATGTTAGATTTTTGGTAAAAGACGGGACCATCGACTTGGATGTTGGAGGCACCGACATAATTCTAGGGTGCCCCTATTGAAATGTCAGTAGTACCGATTCTTGTGTCGGTACCACTGAGTTGATTTGATTCATATCATGTTCCTCTTATAAAAATGTTGGTACCACTGACATATCAGTCGACAGCACCGAGCTGATTCATTTCTTGCCAATTTACCTAAAATTACACAAGAAAAAATATCAGCTCAAAAGGTAATGATAAATCACTATAGAATAGTCAAAATATGAATATTTCATGCAATTGAGTGTCATAAAATCTCAATATATGTGGTGCAGTAGTGCAATTTCAATCTTCTCAAAACTCATCTGGTGTTATTTTCCAATTCTAAAGATAAATAACATGCTCTCCCATAGACCAACTTAAATGAAGTTGTCCCTATAGGTGTTTCATAGGCTATTCTATATGCCCAAAGAACATCATTTAGTTGCAAGCTCCAATCGGTCCTATTGGTTGAGACTATCTTTTTTAAGATCTTCTTAATCTCCCTATTAGACACCTCAACATGTCCTTGTGTTTATGGGTCATATGTGTTCCTACTCTGTGTCTGATAACACCCAAATTAGCGCATATTTTCTATGCATTTTATCTATAGTTTTGTGCCACTTTAGTCTTAATATGCACTCTTTTGTTCATGTTTTATGTTTTCTGTCTCTCTATTAGATAATATAGTGAAAATAGCCAATAATGTAGATAATTATCCTGTTTTAGACTTACAGGCACCGAAACTAGCCAATTTTGGGACTCTCAAGTACCGAACCAGAAAATACAAGAATTCCAGCAGCTGCATGGTCTGGCCGATACGGCTGCGCCGCCCGATACGACCATCGCATGATACGGCCGTCGCCTGATACGGCTCCGTCACCCGATACGGCCGTCGCCCGATACGGCTCTGTCGCCCGATACAGCCTTCCCGATACAGCTTCCTGACACTCCCCCTGCCCGACACGGTCTCCGAGCGACAGTCATATTTGCCCACCTGATGCCTCAAGATCAAAGCCACGGATGAAGGATACGTGGACCAATAAAAGCTACAACTCCCATCAGCTCGGTGCCTATAAATAGCAGCTGCCTACCTACAAGAGTGCTCTCTCAAAGAGGAGCCAGAGGGAGGACCCTACAAGAGCTAGTTCCTAGACCAAGGAGCTAGTGTGTCGAGTTCCCCAAGAGTCTACCGACCGATACGCCCGCCGCCCGACAGGCCCGCCGCCTGACAGGCCCACCGCCCGACAGGCCCGCCGCCCGATACGGTTTAGAGAGAGAGAGAGAGATGAGGAGTCCAGAGGGACAAAGAAAAGACCCAAGCTCCGAGATCCGACCCGCATAGAGGCCGAGGAGGGAGAGCCACCTCTCCTCTACGGGCTATATCTCTTCCCTCTTCTCTTTCATTCTACTGCATTCCTTTATTTCTTGTACAAACGATGTTTATCCATCTTTGTTCGGTGCCAGCTATGCTTGTCTATGGCTAGTTAGCTCCTTATTGGCTATGTGGCCCGATCTGGGCATGTTTATATACTTTTTCCTTAAGCAAGTAGATTCATATCATATCTAGTATGTTGCATGTTCTATTTTCTCTTTCCAAGTTATGATTTCTAGTTTGGTTGATCTCTTACTCGCTTAAACTACTGTTTCTTCCTGTATCGAGAGATCCGTTGTAGGAATAGCTAAGAGATGATAGTTTGGATCCGAACCTGAGAGGGGGAAGATCTGAGGTATTCTGTTCCTAACACCCCGGAATATCCTAAGACCTGAGAGGGAACTTAGTATATTCTGAGGTGTTGATATGTCATTCCTTGAGAGAGGGTCGATGACATATCATTAATGGTTTTAGTCACGCATCGCGAGAGCGAGTGGGACAACCCACAGGACAGATGCCACTGTGCATACTAGATGCTTGCTTGGGTGATCAAGGGTCGTCTATGCCCTAGAATGAGTGCATAGATTGCCCCGTTTGTGGTTACAGAGCCAAGAACTCTCTTTCTCTGATTAGTAGACTCACGAGCTCTGTTTTGTTTTCTTTTCTTTGTTTTGTTTTATATCGTGACAACCTACTAGACTAGTTCTAGCACTTACTTTTATCGACTATCATCTTGGCTTATCTGACTAAAGAATGAAACCTTTGGCGTCCTAAACGTCACCGCGTCCCTGTGTTCGACCCCGTATATCTACTTCGACCCCGTAATATAAGTTGCGGGGGCCTAGAAGGTTTCGGGTTATAAATTTAAAGCTTGATTCCTTCCTTTGTCCCGCGTTTGTTTCCGGACGCGTGAAAAAGGCTGGTCAACTTTTGGCGTCGTTGCCGGGGACGTGGTTTTCCACGTTTACACGCCTAGTAGATTTTTGTTCTGTCACTATAAGTCTGTATATACATGCATAGTTTTCTTCTTGCTTTACACATACTTGTTCATATATACTAAATCACTTTTCTTTTTCTCAAACCTTTTTCAGCCATGGACCTTGCTTCCGCAAGACAAGTCATCTTGTCCACCTGTCCTCTCAAGTTTTTCCGCAGTTTCGACTGCTGGCAAATAATTGAAGGACGTGCTCTGCAACTAGTCGAGTTATACTCACCTCCACCGTCGTCATATGTTGAAATTCCAACAACGGAGACCGCCATTCAGCCCTCAACCCCCACGCTATCATGGGATCAAGAACTGATTAAGACGGTGGAATTAGATGGAGAAAGTGTCAAAGCACCCACCTCCCTAGTTCCTCATCTCCAAGAAAACATCGATCCGCTCCAGCAGTTATTAGACAAGCAGGAGCATCATCTCAAAGTAGCCACAGAGGCTGCAGAACGCAGTAGAAGTCTACTTCAAACTGTTGAACAAGGATTCATCCTAAAGCATCAGTTTGATACAGCGGGTTCTCCTTATATGTGCATGGCAGAATCAACGGGTCTCAAAAGCATTGATGCTCAAGTACAACAACTTCATGATAAAATGTTGAACAAGGCAGGAGGCTCCAAGAGCTCATTGATCTGGTTACAATTCAGTTACAACTGCCATCACAAGACAATAAAGATGTTAGTCATCAAGACCATTCCATTGGGTCTGAAGTGGAGTATGCACCATCATCCTATTCAGACCATCAACTGGATTCACCAGGATTTTTCTGTGAAGACCAACCCACTTGGGGAAGCCCTTCATTCTATCTAGATGACCCAGCTGATGAACCAATGGAAGAAATGAGTCATAGACATGAATGGGTTTATGATGACGATGATGAAGACTCGAATAGCCAATCGACCTCACAACCAGAAGGTTGGTTTGAGGAACCAGAGTCAGATACTGAACCAGACCAGAGTGACATTTCTCATATTGAGACTTGTCATTTCGCTTTGAGCAGTACGCCAACCATGGTTTGGGACAATTTGTTCGACGACGACGACGACAGCTGCTCGACATGGAGCAGTGAGTATAGTAACGAAGACGAGTTGGAGCAGCATGAGCCATCATGTGCCACCATCCCTTTACAAGGATTGGTGGACGTCAAGGGGGTAGGATGGACGATTCACTACAACATGGCTGCTGAGCATGAAGACACCCCTGACTCCACGCCAGATGATAAGCTTGGGGTGGTAGAACCACAAACAGATTCTTCAGGGGGTACTTTTTGCTCAGAAGATGATTGGATGACTCAGACGGTACATGAAGATTTATCTGAGCATCCAACCTCAAGTGTGGAGATGGAGAGAGAGAATATGAGCCCTCAAGATAACGTCCTACCTCTCTCATCTATCTCATCTTGTGTCGACATCCCATGACCTTCATTTTCAGAATCATATAATGAAAGGTACCCTGAGGATGATATGCCGAAGAATTCATCCCAGTGCAGCTCAAGTCAATTCCAGCACAAAGATGACTTCACCGAGTTGCCGATTTTCACTTCCCTTCTTCAGACTCAGCATGGCCAACACATCCACCAATTCTACTCCTACTATGTGGCGGAACCCGTCGGCAAGACACATGTGACACTGGTCCCAAAACTTAGGATTTGGGATCCCAGTGTCGGTATCATGGAGCAACCACCCCCTTTTCTCTTACCCACCCTCCCGCCCTTTTATTACAATAATTTTTGCTTTTCATGTTCTTGCTAGTTAGTTTCTTTCCTCTAACTATTTTATATCCTTGAACCCATGCATCATCTTTAGAACTTCAATAACTATAGTTAAAATCATGCATTCCTGCCTCACTATCTCAAGTTTAAGTCTTGCTCGAGAACGAGCAAATTTTTTAAGCTTGGGGTGGTAGGCTTCGCCCTTCTTTCTCTTCACCCTTCTTGCATGCATGTCTATTTCCTGCATTTAATCTTAAATTTTCAAAATTTTCATCTTTTTAGCTTTGCAATTATGGCTATGTGGTGCGAATCTCACAGATAAATGCTTGACATTATGCCTAGATGCACAATTTTCATCTTAAAAATTGCTTGACCTTTTGCTTGACTTGCTCTTTGACTCTTTCCTTGAGTTTGGTAATAAATCTAAGGTTATGTCCCTTTTTCATAGCTTAAAGCTGAATTCCCTTGATCTGTGTCGTGAATGGAAAATCCATGGTAAAGGACCGTTGGAATGAGCTAAAACATGATTAAAGTCTCCTAGCTGCGAATTTCACAAGCTTGCCTCTATTCTAAGGATTCTTGAATCATAATTGCTACTTTTCACACATGTATCAAGTGGATCATGATGAGTTTTGAGCCATGATCAAGGTGAAGTGCTTTTCCTTGATGGACTACATGCCTTCTCACATTAGATCGAGTCAAAAAGATGAAAATATAAAAATGTGAAAAAGAGGCTTGGCCGCCCACAAAATCCCAAAATATATATATAGTTCTCACCCAAGCCTACAAATAGAATGCAGATGATAAAAGCCTGAGTGTGAACAATAAATGAGTGCTTGTTTTCTCTTTTAGGAGAGTTGAGGATGGTGCCCAGTCAGTGTATGACTGCGCTCACGAACGCGGGTATGTCGCGCCTGGTAGTATCACTCCAAATGCTCATTAGAGAGTCACTAGGAACCCCTAGGTGACCTATGAGATCATCTCAGTAGCAGGGTTGGTTCAAGCGCAGTATGAGGAGTTTGTCTCACTGCTTTGGACCAACTGGTTTGGACTACAGGGACTGTTGCTCGCTACATGGACCAACCTAACGCAGATCGGGATCCTCAGAAGTCATTAGAGTCTTTTTGCTTTGTTTCTTAGGACATGAATAAGTGAGAGGTGTGGTATTCCTGATTGGTTTGCATGGATTCATGGTGATGGCTCATTGCTCATCACCCGCGTGATCACCTGTGTGACAACTCTTTCATGTTTAAATAATTATGATTCAAACCCTCATGAGTATCGGCAGGCTGTACTTAACTCGCTTAATCTTGCTTGGAAGCTCTTTGATCTTGCTTTGGCAGGATTGTGCCTGAAAGGTGGGGGTTTGTTCTGAAACAACATGGATCAGGAGGATTGATGTTTTAAACTATTTTTCTTAACTTTAGCATTTATTGCCAAGCTTAATTTGGATGTTATCTTTTTGTTCTTTGGAGCCCAGTCTTGCTTGAGGACAAGCAAGTTTTAAGCTTGGGGTAGTTGATAACACCCAAATTAGCGCATATTTTCTATGCATTTTATCTATAGTTTTGTGCCACTTTAGTCTTAATATGCACTCTTTTGTTCATGTTTTATGTTTTCTGTCTCTCTATTAGATAATATAGTGAAAATAGCCAATAATGTAGCTAATTAGCCTGTTTTAGCCTTGCAGGCACCGAAACTAGCCAATTTTGGGACTCTCAAGTACCGAACCAGAAAATACAAGAATTCCAGCAGCTGCATGGTCTGGCCGATACGGCTGCGCCGCCCGATACGGCAGTCGCCCGATACGGCCGTCGCCCGATACGACCGTCGCCCGATACGGCTCCATCGCCCGATACGGTCGTCGCCCAATACGGCTCTGTCGCCCGATACAGCCTATCCGATACAGCTGCCTGACACTCCCCCTGCCCGACACGGTCTCCGAGCGACAGTCATATTTGCCCACCTGATGCCTCAAGATCAAAGCCACGAATGAAGGACACGTGGACCAATAAAAGCTACAACTCCCATCAGCTCGCTGCCTATATATAGCAGCTGCCTACCTACAAGAGTGCTCTCTCGAAGAGGAGCCGGAGGGAGGACCCTGCAAGAGATAGTTCCTAGACCAAGGAGCTAGTGTGTCGAGTTCCCCAAGAGTCTACCAACCGATATGCCCGCCGCCCGACAGGCCCGCCGCCCGATACGGTTTAGAGAGAGAGAGATGAGGAGTCTAGAGGGACGAAGAAAAGACCCAAGGGCCGAGATCCGACCCGCACAGAGGCCGAGGAGGGAGAGCCACCTCTCCTCTACGGGCTATATCTCTTCCCTCTTCTCTTTCATTCTACTTCATTCCTTTGTTTCTTGTACAAACGATGTTTATCCATCTTTGTTCGGTGCCAGCTATGCTTGTCTATGGCTAGTTAGCTCCTTCTTGGCTATGTGGCCCGATCTGGGCATGTTTATATACTTTTGCCTTAAGCAAGTAGATTCATATCATATCTAGTATGTTGCATGTTCTATTTTCTCTTTCCAAGTTATGATTGCTAGTTTGGTTGATCTCTTACTCGCTTGAACTGTTGTTTCTGCCTGTATCGAGAGATCCGTTGTAGGGATAGCTAAGAGACGATAGTTTGGATCCGAACCTGAGAGGGGGAAGATCTGAGGTATTCTATTCCTAACACCCCGGAATACCTAAGACCTGAGAGGGAACTTAGTATATTCTGAGGTGTTGATATTTCATTCCTTGAGAGAGGGTCGATGACATATCATTGATGGTTTTAGTCACGCATCACGAGAGCGAGTGGGACGACTCACAGGACAGATGCCACTGTGCGTACTAGATGCTTGCTTGGGTGTTCAAGGGTCGTCTATGCCCTAGAACGAGTGCATAGACTGCCCCGTTTGTGGTTACATAGCCAAGAACTCTCTTTCTCTGATTAGTAGACTCACGAGCTCTGTTTTGTTTTCTTTTCTTTGTTTTGTTTTATATCGTGACAACCTACTAGACTAGTTCTAGCACTTACTTTTATCGACTATCGTCTTGGCTTATCGGACTAAAGAACGAAACCTTTGGCATCCTAAACGTCACCGCGTCCCTGTGTTCGACCCCGTATATCTACTTCGACCCCGTAATATAAGTTGCGGGGGCCTAGAAGGTTTCGGGTTATAAATTTAAAGCTTGATTCCTTCCTTTGTCCCGCGTTCGTTTCCGGACGCGTGAAAAAGGCTGGTCAGTGTCTCACTCCGTACTTTCTCAACAAGGCTCCCAACTTATTATTAGTAAAGTGAGATCCCCCATCACTTATTATCACTCGTGTACCCCAAACATGCAAAATATATGGTCTTTAATATATTTGTGTAGAACCTGAGCATCATTGATGCAGGTTGCAATTGCTTCCACCCATTTTCATACATAATTAACTGTAAGCAATATATATAAATTAGAATTAGAAGATACAAAAGGACCCATGAAATTGTTTCCCCATAAATCAAAAACCTCAACTTCCAAAAAGATGTTTAGGGGCACTTCATGTCTCCTAGATATATTTCTTGTATGTTGACATGCATCATAATTACACACATAATTGTAAGCATCCTTATAAAGAGTTGGCCAATAAAATCCACACTCTAAAACATTGGTTGATGTTCTTGAGCTAGTTTGGTGTCCTCGGTAGGTAGGGAGTGACAATGTGCCAAGATACTCTCCATCTCACATTCCGGCACAGACTTTCTAAAAATCCCATCCCTACACTGTTTGAGAAAGATGGGGTCATCCCACACGTAGAATCTCAGAGAATGGAAAATTGTCTTTTTATCTTGATGTCCCCAGTCTTATGGCATCTTGCCACAAGACAAGTAGTTCACAATGTTTGCAAACCATGGGTGTTTAGACTTTATGGAAAACAACTGCTCATCGAGAAATTCCTCAACTATGGGTATATCTAGTTCCTTCTCATCCACACTTTCTAGCCTAGACAAATGGTCTGCCACCACATTATCCATCCCTACCTTATCTTTGATTTCAATATCAAACTCCTATAGTAGTAAAATCCATCGTATCAATCTAGGCTTGGCACCTTTCTTCTACAGCAAATACCTTATTGTTGCATGGTCAATCCACACAATAACCCTTGTCCCAATCAGATATTGGTGAAATTTTTCAAAAGCAAAAACTACCGCCCAAAAGCTCTTTTTTCAGTTGTTTTACAATTAAGTTGGGCATCATTTAGGGACAATGTCTGGGTTCTTGTCTTTTCATTGACCTAAAACAACCCCTACCTCATAATCTAATGTGTGACATACAAGCTCAAATGGTTAGCTCTAGTCTGGAGCTTGAACCACAGGTGCAGAGACCAATTTCCCCTTCAACACCTCAAATGCCTTCAAACACCGCTCATTAAAATTAAATTTAGCATCCTTTTCTAATAATTCTGAAATCTACTTTGCTATTTTTCTAAAAATCATTAATGAAGTGTCGATAAAAACTAGCATATCCTAGGAAACTCCTAACCCCCTTCATCGATGATGGTGGAGGTAGCTTAGAGATGACTTTGATTTTAATTGGGTCAACATTCATTCCCTTGTTGGACACCTTGTGTCCCAAAACTACTCCTTCACTCACCATCATATGACATTTCTCTCAATTCAATAATAGGTGATTGTCCTCATATTTTTGCAAAAAAAATTCAAGACTGTCACGACAATCTTCAAATGGCTCTTTATACACCAAAAAATCATCTATAAACACGTTGAGACATCACTCTACCATATTAGAAAAATGACAAGCATACATCTCTATAAAGTAGTTGGTGCATTGCAAAGGCCAAAAGGCATCCAATGATAAGCAAAAGTGGCATAAGGGCAAGTGAAGGTGGACTTCTCTTGGTCTTGTGGCTCAATGGAAATCAAATTATGCCAACAATACCCATCAAGAAAACAAAATGAGAGTGGTCAGAGATCCGCTCAAGAATTTGATCAATGAAATAAAGAAAAAATTATCCTTAAGAGAGAAAACATTCAAATGATGATAACCAATACAAACTCACCACCCAATCACCAATCTAGTAGAAATCAATTCACTCGCAGAGTTTGTTGTGACTGTTACCCCCCTTTTTTAGGAACCACTTGGGTTGGACTAACCCAATTTGAATCGGAAATCACATAAATTATACCTCCCCATAGAATCTTTACTACCTATTTCTTTACCACCTCACTCATTATTGGATTGAGATGCCACTGAGGTTGTACTATTGTCTTGGGTCCTTATTCAATTTGGATCTTATGCTGGAAAAAGATAGGGGAGATCCCCTTAAAATATGCCACTAACAACCGAAACACTTCCAGGTGGTACTTCAACACCATTAGTAATCACTCCTCATCAAGAATGGTTAGTGCGGCTGAGATGATGACCAGAGGCATCTCATTTACTACTAAGAAAATGTATTTTAAATATAGTGGCAATGGCTTCAACTCAAGATCTAGAGAACTCTACAAAGATGGAATCAACAATGGTAGAGTTGGTCCTAGATCCACATAATGCCAAGTGTAATAACATGGCAATGCCTTATAAAACAAAACACACTCCTATAAAGAACGACATCGAGTCTAGTCATTCACCAAATTCATGATGCATGCCTCCATAGGTAACTGTGGGTATGCTTGAGCAAGAGTGTAAGAAGTCACATCTTCAATTTTCACTAGGCAAGCTTCCTCCTCTTCATCATCAGGATATTGAACCACCTTGGTCTATGAAACTTCTTTGGTATGATCCATGATGTCCATTGCAATGTGCCTTTCTATACCTTTGTCATCACATGAGCCATGTCTAGGAATGTCTTCCCTAGAAGTAGAGACACCTCTCCTTGTACATGTCGTAACATGTGACATTGTGCCTTCTTTTCAGTTGTTTATGTACAATTGGGCATCTTGATTTCAAAATGGTCATCCTTGATACCGAACATCAATCTTCCTTTGCCCATCTCTAGGATCATATCTATTGTAGCTTGAAATAGCCTTCCTAAGAGTAGTTCATTGCCATGATCATCTTGCATCTTCATGACTACAAAATCTACTGGAAACACAAAATTTTCAACCTTGACAAGAACATCTTCACAGATACCATATGGCCCAACCACTGAATTGTCTATTAGAGATATGGTCATATTGCTCTTTATGAAATCTTTCGTCCCAATTTCTTGGAAGTGGTCAAGGGTATGAGATTAATGCTTGCCCCTGAGTAGCATAAAGCTTCCCCGAACTTTGTCTTCTCGATATAACATGGTATATTAAAATATCCTAGATCATGTCTCTTCAGTGGCAATCTCATCTGAATGAGAGCACTGGATTCCTCTTTTAACACCACTACATCTGAATCAGCTATCCTCCCTTTTTATTGATTATGTCATTTAGAAACTTGCCATAGGATGGAATCTTCTCTATTGCATTAATAAGAGGGATGTTGACATGAAGCTTTCTGAAACTGTCCAAAAACTTTGATATTGTTGGTCAACATTCTCCCCTTCAAGTTGTTTGAGAATGGCACTAGAGTCACCAACTTCCTTTGGTGAGGTGGGACATATGCCTCTTTCCTTGTCTCCTTTGTTTCATCAAATTCTTATTCAACTTCATTCTCTTGTTCTGTAGTGTCTGCCTTAACTAGATCAGTAGTCACTACTGGAACTGTGTCAGTTGCATTTTTATTTGCCTCTGGGATTGTCCACTTTGTATTCAGAAAGTGCTTCCTGCTGCACAGCAACACTACCTTCACCTATTGGTTATTAGATGATATATCAGTATTTCATGGGAATCCATGTTGGATGGGTTTCTTCAAGGAAGACACTTCTGCTTCTATCTGAGAGATCTAATTCTCTATGTTGTAGATTTGTACTCCTTGGTTCTGCAATTCCCTTTGTGTTTGGCCAATGATCACCTCATTCTAACTGACCAACTTGCCTACCATGTCCTCATTTTGTCTACCTTGATGGGGTCCCTATCCTGCTATTGTGTACTACCTTGTTGTAGTTTGGCCTATTATGCTTGAGATAGTTCCTGCTAAAAGTTTTTGGGATCCTTCCAAGAAATTTTAGGATCCTTCCTCCAAGATTATTCATTGCCACCCTTGTAGTTCTGCTACTTCATATACATGCATTCCTCTTCCTCACCTCTAGAGTAATTTCCAGTTCTAATCTAATTTCTTAGCAATAAGGTCCAACTTCTGAGTCAATGTTGTGATGACTTTTGACTCTCCAACACTTTTAATAGTTCCTAGACATTCTCTTTCATCTCCCCATGACTAATTTTTAGCCATATTCTTCAGAATCTCGTGACACTTGGATGGCTTGTTGTTGAGGAAAAATCATGATCATGCACAGTTCAGTTTGGTCCTTTCTCCTTGGTGCAACCCATAATAGAAGGTTTTTTCTTGGCTGTACATATCGATCTCATGATCAGGAACCTTTGTCAACATGTTCTAGAACCTTTCCCATGCTTCAAAACAGGACTCTTCTTCCTACTACTTGAAATTGTAGATCTTCCTAACCTACTCACTTGTCTTCTAGGACGGAAAGTAATGATCAAAGAAGACTTCTATCATTCCTTCCCAGGTTTCCATTGACTGTAAAGGTAGGTTAAGAATTATCCACTCTTGCAGCATAATTCACTACCTAATCTAATATAAACCCCACTCTTGTAGCAATTTAACTATAAATTAGGTGTTTTACCCAATTCTATGGGTTAATCCCTTAAAAATCATAAACCCTCTCTCAAGGAACAATATAAACTATATAAATCTATAATTCATCCAACCCTTATTCCCTGTCTCAAAGTAATTGATGGTATAAGCAATCAGCTATGGTGATCAGGCATAGATAATTCATGAAGCAATCATACATTTATGTCCAAAAATCAAGAGAAATATGGATATTAATTCATATATGTCAATTACAATGCAAAACCAGGCTACTCCCGGGTCCTAAGGAATGGATTAGCCTCACATGATTTCAGTTTCTATACACATAGATAGAGAGGAAAGAGATGAGGAAAACATCAAAGAAGCAATGAAAAACCCTAGAGAAGATGATCTGGATGACTCCTTCTGACGAATGTGGTGATTTGCCATCTTCTGACTACAAATTTGGCCATCGAAAGTGCTTGAACCGCCCAGAGCATAGCTTTCTGCTCACCTTTCTTTTTTCTCCAGTCTCCTCTATTGTGCAACTAAATATGAAATGATATCTAGGTCCAGTCACACTTTTCCTAAGTCATATGATTGACTTAGGGCATCATTAAGTCATAATCATTGGATTAGCAACAATCTTTAATCTGGCTTGATCGCAACAAGTCAGTACTACCGACTGGGTGTCGTTAGTACTGACGCCTTATCATGAAATGGGGTAGAGAAGGGATGAAGATATATGAGAGAAGACCTAGAGGTATCTTACTTTGAGTCATATCCTCATATTTCATCCAGGTAGTCACACAAAATTCGGGAGTCCTCGTAGATCGACTAGTGGGGCGGAGGAAAATATTGCCAGCCCCCGAATCGTGATCCTTTTCTAGACACCTCCATCATCGGAAAATCCTCTAATAACTCCCTTGGGTTCTAAAGAGTTTGTAAAATTTAATAATTATTAGAGATTAAATGGATAACCATCGCTCTGTTACCAAATGTAAAGACCATGTCCTTACAGAAACATCCAAACAATTTAATTTCATTACAATCGATAAATCCTCGAGAAACATCGGGAAACATAATGTGTGTACTCATAATTAACCACATACCAAATTTGGAGATCTTACAGGAAATAAGCATAATCCAATCTAATCAAGATGTCCAATCAAGCAAGACAAGCAATCGATCAAGCAATCTTGATCCTGAAAATACGTGTAACGCCTAATTGTTACCATCACATCCCAAAACAAGCTCCTTATTGACTTGGGATACCTTTCTAAGGTTTCTAATTCCTAATTAGGGTTTCCTTAGGCTTCTTTAGATCCATTTCTCAACTTTTCCTCTTTTAAGCCCTCAAAACCCTAAAACAACATTTCTATGTTCAAAACCCTAATTACTCAACTATTCATATTAAAGCCTCGTTATTACCAATTTGTCTTAGGTTCAAACAAATTTCATCTTATGCATAGGATCTTGAAATATAACTCATTAAAATTCATAAACACATAGGTTAGGTTTTCTAAGCCCATTAACATAATTTATATACAGAAAACCCTAAATTATGCACAAAGATCCTCTTTTTAGATGTATATATTTCTTTTATTAACAACATGTTAGGTTTGGCTTAAATTATCCAAAGAATATCATTAAAAACCCATCAACATCAAAATTAGGGTTTCTTATTCATAACTACTTTAAAAGTAGCAACTTTATGTACTTTTCAAATTTCAAGCATGATTAAGCTTCAATTGTATTTTTAATAGATTCCTTGAGTTCTTCTTATCAAAATTCATATATAATATGTCTTAATCTGAGTTACCAATTTATTTCTAGAATTATTCTAAATTACTCACATCTCGACCAATAAGGTGTCGCCACGTCAGCAAATCGGCCTCCTTTTCATTGGCAACTTAGTCAGGGCGCGCAAATACCTCCGTGCCCCTATTATAACAAAATAAACATTCACACGCCAGGGGATGTTTTGGTAATTGTGCGGCCTCACACTCTGTCTCTGTTCGCGACCCAGCGTTGGCAAACGGTCAATCTGAAGGTTGACTTCGTGATCCTAGATCCATGGAAGGCAACTAACCGCATCAGCCCTTCCGATTCCCCTCCACAAACTCACTCATAGCATCCACATCGCCAGGGTAGGGTGAGAGAGAAGGTAGCACTTGACCATGGAAATAGGGGAAACAGAGTTCCCCGCCGCCACCTGGGCGTACCGCCCCATGGAGAACTGGTGCCTGCAACAGCCTTCGTGCTACCCGTCGGGATCTGTCGGGACTCCTTGAGCGTGTAGGTGCCTTCGGCCGATGCCAAAGGGGCGTGGATCACGTTGGCCCTAAAATGCCCTGTCGGGTAGGTTTTATCTGTGGACCAAGGAGAAAGATGGGCATGGCTATGGAAGGATGTCTTGCCCTCTTAACTTTCGTATACCTCCCCTAATCTTGCATGAGGGCTATGGTCCTTATATAAGCAGGGTAGGGCAAGGTAAGTGCCCATCGGTTTCCATGGAGTCCCATCTCCAGGAGGAAATTGGGGAAATCTAGAATACACACAAAAATAGTAGAAGATACAATTAGGAAGGTGCAGTTTCGTCTCCCAAATCCAATGGGAGCATTTCCAGGAAATTTCGTAGACCAGGGAGAGAGAAAACTGGGGAGGAGAAACATGCACACTGTATCTGACTTTCCTTGTTGGATAGGAGGAAGAAGGCAACCGATCGACCTTTAGATTTGAATCTAAGGGCTGCCAGGCTGCACGACATTAATAAAGGTTCCCCCCCTAGATTCTTTTTCTAATTTAAATGTGACAATTTCATTCATTTAAGTTATTCCTCTCCACTTTAGGAAACCTTCCAAAAATCATATCTCCTAAATTGCTTATCCATTTGATCCCAAATTTTAGAGGAAAGTCCATAATGAATTAAACTACTTGTGTGCCACGTTTGGGACTCAAACTCTAAAGTATGAGAGACATTTCTTCATATGAAAGTTATCACTTAAAAAGGCATATTTTACACATTTTCTCTCTCTTACTCTTGTATATTCCTTATTTGGATTCCTTTACCAATAGAAACCTTGTGGATTCTAAATCTCATCCATGTTGAGTCAATCACACATCTTTCCACATATTTCTCATATTTTTCTCATTACCTCAAATTTCCTTCTTAATAATGTAATAATTGATTTCTTCTTTTTCTTTTAATCATATTGGACTCATTATCATATTATGATCCACGAAATCACATGCACAAAGGAAATATTGCAAAGGTAATCCATTCAGTACATATAATTCATACAATTCCCATAATCATACATTTTTTGGGGAAATTACATTTCCAACCATATGAACCCAAAAATTCGGGTTGTAACATCCTTCCCCTCTTATAGGAATTTTGCCCTCAAATTTCCACTAAACATATAAGTAATTCAGGATAAGACTTTTCCATGTCCATCATCAGCTCCCATGTGGATTCATCATCTCCATGCTGCTTCCAAAGAACATTTATCATCTTATATTCTTACATCTGAGTTCTTTCACCTTGGTATCTAGAATCCTCACAAGTGACTCAGGATATATCAACCTCCCTTGAAGCTCAATAGGTTCAATGCTCAACACATGGCCCGGGTACATCACATAGTGCTCTAGATCAGACATATAGAACATGACATACATCATATTATCTTGAGGGGTAAGGCTAAACATAAGCAACTTCACCAACCCATCTCAAATGGACCCATGTATCAGGGACTCAACTTTCTTAGCTTTAGCTCAGAGCGGTCAGGTTTTCATAACACATATTCACCCATAGTGAACTGCAGGTCAGTCTGCTTCGCATCAGCTCATGAATCTTCTCACCCATGGGCTTTCTCAGCCATTGCTCGATCAAAATGACTTCATCTACATACATTGTTGTAATGACCACATTTGTGCTTAATTGGTAAACTAGGGTTTACCTGAATGATTACATGCTTGATTAGATCGAACATCGTTTAGACTTGATTAATGATAGTAGATCAATTGTGATGTTTCAAATCTAAGAAGAAACTCTAACTATGATTTTAGTTTGAAGAATTAGGGTTTGAGAAATTTAAACCCTAATCGGCAAAAATTAGGGGTTTGATAGTACATGAATATAGAAATTGATCAGGATAACAGTGTGGTAAATGATTTTTCATATTTTCTAAAAATTTTTTATTTAATTGAATTTTGGATATGATATGTATAACTCAATCATGCATATTTTAGAAAAAATTCAGAATAATTGAGTGTTCTTTGAATGTGTTTCTCGGTCAAACTATACTTTAACCAAAATGTTGACAGAGTGCTTTTTAGCAGTGTAGTGTTTTATTTTTAGTTATTTATTAATAAATACAAATTATATGAAATTTTAATTTAATATCTGAAAATAAATAATAAACTAAATGTAAAATTTTCATAATTTTTGGATGCATTTAGACCTTATCATTAGATGAATTACAGTAACTGACATTTCTATAGAATTCTAGATAGTAGTGTACTATTCAATTTTTAATTATTTAATGGATGCTTGGAATGATATCAAAATTTAACTAATGGTTTTTAACTCAACTATAGACAACCTTATAAATTATGATAATTTTTTGAGGAGGTTTGATCTCTGAAGTACACGAATTTATAAAAACCTTTTCATGACAGAAAAAAATTTGCTGAAATAAGAAAAAGTATAGTAAGGGGTGAAAGTGCAATTGACCCAAGCAGCTCAGTTGATCTATATGGTCAAGATAACACACAAGGATCTCTCATAATTCTTGATTCAATCCAGAGAAACAAAATCCTAGAGAGAGAGTTAGGGTTTGAAAGGAGAAATTGATGGAGATGCTGACCTAGGGTTTTGCAGTGCGAGGAATGATGAAATCATGTAAGTTTAGCTTCTTTGCATAGACTTTAATGGTGAATCTTCTCTCATATGTCAAAATTCTGTCCCTCCCCTGATTGGATTTGAAATCATATCAAATCAAGTCCTTTTCTCACTCTTTCTCTCCTAATCTTAATTTTTAGGGTTTCCGAATTGAAAGGAAAAATAATCGGGTGAATTGCTAGGGATTTGATATGAGATCAAAATTTTCAGATATGGGATACGTTTTTAAGGTGTTTTCACACCTTAGGGTGAGTAAGAACTTCCTTTAAACAGTATATTGCAAAAAAATTGGTTAATTCATCCATAATCTTTAATTGCTAGTATGCGACTACAAACCCTGAACTGTCTATTTGTTCTAAGTTGTTGCAACATGATATGAAATGGATTCTTCCTCTATTCAGATAAAGTTAATATGATAAATCATATTAGAAATGTATCCAATACATCCTAATTAGAATTCCTTAAGTATTCGTAGAGGTTATAAGAGTAAACTGAAATATAGGGAATTTGTCTATGACTGAAATTTGTTGTATAAGTAAATAGAGAAAGTTTCTTATCTAGATCCCCTTGGTTATGAATGATTGTTTATCTAAATTCATAGTACATATATGTCAGATACTATCTTGGATTTTGTTCAAAGTGAATGGTGTTTGTTTGATATCTCAGTAAAGAGGGTGAAACCCTAGATGCGAGGAAAGTTGGATATTTGCGAATAGATATCATGAAATCTATTTGAAGGGATTTTCTTGACATGATAGACTTTATTTATTCAATCTTATTATTGATGCATGATATCCTAGTGAATGGCATGGAAACCCAAATTCAACTCAGTTCCAAGGTTTCATACATATATTGATTTTATATGATTTGTTGATAGTAGTCTTTATTCAATGAATGTTTATGTCACATGAAATCTTTATGGGAGCCATGCAAATAAGTTGTTGCCTAGTGAGAGGTGACAAGATGTGTGATGGCCTTGTGAGCCATGAGAATACTTGTAAAACCAGTGACATGAATACCTTGGTCTAAGGACCTAGAGGTAATGGTTACATGTTCCAGAGGTAACAATGCTATGTAATGATCTAAGGGTTTGAATACCCAAATCTAGTAATCATGATAATGATGTGAAGGGATGAGAATTCCCAGTAATGTGATAAGGGATTGAGATCCCAGGTATCATGTGTTGTAAAGATTTGAAAAGTATGTGATAGATGTATTACACCTTTCTTTGTAGCATTTGTTGTGATTAAATGAAGCCCTAAGGGTAGGGTGTTCAATGAATCAAGTTTTGTGATATCCATGTTCTCAATTATTATTAATAATTCTTGTCATGATAAGTAATTAACACTTAATTGAGTTATGAGATGCACAACTCAAGATTTGGGTTGATATGCACATTCTTTGAGAAATTACAGATAAGTTGCAAGTGCTATTGACGATTACTCATATGTCAAGTAATTAACTGTTATCAGTGTAATAAGATGATAAATTGCATGATTCTAGTGTGTATGTGCCAAGTGGACATGTAATTTGTTTATTTAAGAATTTTAGTCTGTCTGCATGTATAATATGTTGATTACTCACTATATTATAGTGTTTTGAATATACTGCTCTGCCAAGTTTAGAATGATATACATGTTGTATTATAACTTCAAATAAGTAGACGTGACACCATAGAGATACCAAAGTCAAGTATAAGTAAGATAAGGGTACAATATAGAAAGAGCTTTCTAGGAATAATAAAATAATAGACTTAGGAGCCCTAAACACCATAGAACCCCTATGTGAGGTCTGCGCCTTAGGGGTGAAATGACCTAACCCTGGAAGCGTCCAGTATACGGGGGTCGGAATGTGCTATCAGGTGGCACGGGGGATGAAGTCCAAGTGGAAGTCTCCTTAAATTATAGTTTGTAGTGTCCAACATCAACCAAAAATCCTGGTGGCACTAGAGTACAGAAAAGCCTAGAGGTGGCTTGACTCTTCTCCTGTGTGCTCAGGTTAGAGGAGTCCAGTTTAGGCCAGAGAGCCATTTCCCTATTGCATACCAGGAGAGTAGTCAAACTTAGCATTTCTCGGGTGTGTCCGCTAAGTCTTGTACGGTGTGATCGTAGTTCACTAAGAGTCTTCATATGTAGAGTACACTACATATGATCAGGGCATAATAAAATGAATGAGAGGTCATATAAGTGTGTACAGTTATTCAATTATTCTTTGTATGTTTCTGAATTATTAGTTATCTTTATGATCAATCAAGAATTTCATATATTGATTCACTCTTATGGATATTTAGAGTAACTTGCCATATTTATGATTGTCAATTATTAGACTCTCTAAATCTTTCTGCTATTATAATTGATATCAATTTCTCAAAAGTATATCTATAATTATATCAGTGCTTTAGACTATTTCTTTGAAGTACTCATTCATTGAGTGAGTAGGCTCACCCCTCTACTTAAAATTTTTAGGGAAATCAAATGGACTTGAAGAAGGTAATTGCATCAGAGTAGATCTGCCACAAGAGTTAAGTCTGAGTATAGTTAAGTTCAGTCAGTCCCTGTCACTCTAGGTCCTTGTATAGATGTGAGAGAGTTGTAAATGATGTTTTGTATGTCTGTTTCCTTTATAAGAGAGAATGCAAATGATTGTCATGTCGTATGTACATGGAAGTGTGAGGAACATAATGAATGTATGGATGTGTATCATTAATTCTGAGATTACATTAGAGAAATAAAAGTTTAATTCTCTTGTAAAGTTAGTTTATGTGGTTCAATGTGAGAAAACAAAGAGTTTGAAAATGAAGAAAAAGTTAAGGGTGATCTTTGTATTACGTTAAATCCTCAATTTATACCCTAATCTCATGATTAGTGGTAATTGTGAGATCGGGGTGTAACAACTTGATATCAGATCTTAGGATGAGTTGTCAGGGACCATTAAGTTAGTAAGTTAGAGTCATAAGTGTGGCAGATAGGAGATGTTATTATGTTAGCTCTGGGGATTCGAGTATTTGGATATCCTGGCCCAATTTTTGAGTACTTGGATCAACCAGTATCAAGCTACTCTGTCTATTCTTTCATGTATACCCTTGCCAGGTAAACAGTGGAAGGATGGTATAGAGAGGAACCCTAGAAATGTTAGGGTTAGAAACAAGATAAGTAACATGAATTAAGAGCATGAATATAAAATGAGATAGAATTTTCATTTCATATTGTTGTTTTATTGGAGATGAATAGAAAAGCTCTTATGTGTTTGAATTCAGATATTCAGTATTTTGAAATATATATGGGTCTTTAAGATTTGTTGTACACTATGCAGTTGTAGCATTTATTGATTACATTCTTTGTATCAAGTAGACTAGAAATGATCTTTGAATGAGCTTTCCTAAGTGGATAAGTTTTCTTCCACACATTTGAGATGAATAGGAGTTGAGTAATCCTGAGTAGCTCTTGGATTCAAGACTGTAGGTTTGGCCTGGTCTGGCTGGCAAGATGCATTACTGGGATCTAATGACTCCTATTAGTAACATAACAAGAATAAATTCTGGATAGATTAGATCCAAATTCTAGTATGAATGTATATACTCTAATATTTTGAAGTATAAGGGAAAGACTGGGATAACTAAGAATCATTTGGAACTGATATCTGAAATCCAACTTTGGGGCCTCATATGAGAAACCCTTATTTGGGAATAAAGGAACGCGACATAAGGTTCAGATTAAGTTTAATTATTAGTATTATATGAACTCTAAATATGTAATATGGAAAAGATATGAGAAAAGTATGTAAGGGGCCAAGATAGTAAGAATCAATCATGAGGAATGGATTATATAATTGAGTGCAATGTTTTTATGTACTCCAAAGCAAAGGGAAAATAGAAGAAAAGAGTTAAGTATTCAATAAGTACATAGAATTGAAGAGTCTTCAGAAAAGTTAAAGTGAAGAGAACTAGATGAGCATGTAAATCATAAAACTAGGATAAGAAACTTAGTTGAAACAAAGAGAAATGTTGGAAATAATGAGCTTGATTAAAGAATGAGGGTTATGATATAATTGCAAGTATGGAATGTATACCTTTATTGTGAAGTTAATACATTCATCCTACTGCCTTTGGATTCTAAGTCTTTACAGATGAACAAACTAGTTTCTAAAAGAAGAACAAAAGTGTAGCTAAATAAATGAATAAGTCATACAAAGGTAGACTATATTCAGGAAGGAAAAACTTGATTGAAAGAGAAACTATGTTTCACCCATGCATGAGCCGTTTAATTTAAAATGAAGGATATGTAATGTATTAAACATGAGTTGAAACTAGTAGAGAGATTATTGATTTAGAATTTCAACTTCACATTAGTAGAAGGATAAAAAGAAATATGTGCAACATGGTATACATGATCATACACATGAATAAACAACATGATCATAAGAGAAAACTAGAAGTTAAAGATAACAGGTGGAAGAGTAGTATATGGTAAGAGGATTATGGAAAGTAAAGAAGGGTTTGAAACATGGTGGAGTAATATAGATTATAAAAGAAAGAGGTTAGGAGATTCAATCAAGTGCTAGTTAGTCAAGTATCCTTGTTGATAACTAATCAAACCTACATACGACAAATGTATTAATGGGATGTTTAAAGATAAGAATTCTAAGTCTCAGAACCATCTTCTCTTCCATATATTACTTAATGAGAGAAATGTGGGAATGAAGTGATAAGAAAATTAATCATATCTGATGCATAACCACCATGGTAGAGGCATATAGTGAATGTAATAATGACACACAATATGATGATAAAACCCTAGAAGGATAAATTGAGAATGTAATCTATCTGAATGGCCAATTAAGATGAAGGAAATTCAATTGATAAGATAAAGAAGACTTTAGTAAAAACTTGTGAGATCTAAAGTTTGAATTTCAAATTAAGGGAGCAAAGTCACACCACAATAACGGCATGCTACTGATAAAGGCCAAACCCTAGAATGTTTAGATTTGTAGTAGTTCAAGGGTTGTCACTAGTGATTTGACCTTGAATACTAGCATCTCTATAAAACAAGATCATGAAATTTGCACTAAGAGAAGTAAACTAGCACTGATAGTAATCCTAGCTAATCTGAAAGGTAGATAAATAATATGGAAATGATTTAGAGAAAATGATAAGAAATAGATTTGAAATATAAGAGGTGTGTTTTGAAAAAAAGGAGAAATACAATATGAGTGAAGTGTGATATGAAATAAATTCTTGCAGTAATAGCAAGAATGATGAATAATCTATTCATACCTTGTATGTTTCAATTTTAGGGATGTTTAATCTACATGATTAAAATGAGAAGGATAAGTAGAAAAAAGTAAGTAGTAATGAATGAGAAGAGAGATAAGAGAAAACAATGGCTTTTAGTAATATGTGAATTTGTTTTTAGAAGTATAATTTGTTGAAGGTATATTAAGGGATGTAAATTGGTTCTACGTATGATTTCAGTGTACATGTATAAGCAATATGTTAATTTCAGGTGTTTGATAGTTGTAGTCATTCATACCAGTAATCCATCTTAGTATTGTACAATTGTTGTATGGTGATATGGTTCAAATGATGATAAAACAAATGGAGGGTTACCCTGAATAAGTTAGTCTTACCTATTCACTCATATGAATAGAAGGGATGATAACCATATTGTATTGATATGTAACCCTAATGAGGTATAGGTTGTTATACCTAGCTTTAATATAACTAAGTGATGGTAATTGGGTATGAATAGTCCTTGAATGACTAATACAATCATGGAGTACTTTGTTACTGTTGTTGAAACCCTAGTATGCTATAACCCGATGGTTACACCTTGAATTATGTGTGGGTTCATACTTGAGAATAATATGGAATGTGATGGTAATGCTTCACCTTATGCATCCATGATGCAATGCGGATGTCGTGAGTAGTATTGTACAATTTTTGTTGAATATAGTCTTCCAACTCATGACTGCTTTGCTATTTGAGTAGCACAATAGTAAGATTCAAAACAACACAATGAATTCTCTTTTGTGACTCAGAGGTAATATAAAACAATAGTACATATTGATCCATATGAATTGAGATGGTTGGATCAGATTATCAATGTCGAGGTAACACCTCAAGAGTATGAAAATATTGAAATGGTTGTTTCTCTCTCAATCCTATGATTGATTGTGGAATAGAGAATTTGTTTGTTATCATTGAGAACTGTTTTAACATGTTGTGATTAGAAAAGAAATGAAGGACTTAATGTTGAAAACTACATTCAAGTATGAAATACAAGAATGTAATGACATGTAAGATTTTAGAAGCTTAAAATAAACTTTGAATATACTTTATTTGTGTAATTATGTTTCGGGAACTTTTTTTAAGGGGTGAGAATTGTAATGACCACATTTGTGCTTAATTGGTAAACTAGGGTTTACCTGAATGATTACATGCTTGATTAGATTGAACACCATTTAGACTTGATTAATGATAGTAGATCAATTGTGATATTTCATATCTAAGAATAAACTCTAACTATGATTTTAGTTTGAAGAATTAGGGTTTGAGAAATGTAAACCCTAATCGGCAAAAATTAGGGTTTTGATAGTACATGAATATGGAAATTGATCAGGATAGCAGTGTGGTAAATGATTTTTCATATTTTCTACAAATTTTTTATTTAATTGAATTTTGTACATGATATGTATAACTCAATAATGCATATTGGAGAAATATTTGAGTGTTTCTTGAATGTGGTTCTCGGTTGAACTATACTTCGACCAAAATGCTAACAGAGTGCTTTTTAGTAGTGTAATGTTTTATTTTTATTTATTTCTTGGTAACACCAAATGATCTTAAATTTTAACTGGAGATCTGAATCACAATAATAAAGAACATGTAAGATTTTAATAATTTTTGGGTGCATTTAGACCTTATCAGTAGACAAATTACAGTAACTGACATTTGTGCAGAATTCTGGATAGCAGTGTACTATTCGATTTTTAATTATTTAACAGAAGCTTGTAATGATCTCAAATTTTAACTGACACTTTGTAGATCAATTCTACACAACATGAGAAATTTTCATAATTTTTGTTGGAGGTTTGATCTCTTAAATACACGTATTTATAGAAACCTTTTCATGATATAATTTTTTTTCTTAAATAAGAAAAAGTATAGTAAGGGGTCAAAGTGCAATTAACCCAAGCAGCTCAATTGCTCTATATGGTCAAGCTAACACACAAGGAGCTCTCATACATAATTATTCAATCCATAGAAACGAAATCCTAGAGAGAGAGAGAGTTAGGGTTTGAAAGGAGAAATTGATGGAGATGCTGACCTGGGGTTTTGTGGTCCGAGGAATGATGAAATTATGTAAGTTTAGCTTCTTTGCTTAGACTTTAATGGTGAATCTTCTCTTAGATGTCAAACTTACATCCCTCCCCTGATTGGATTCGAAATCATATCAAATCAAGTCCTTTTCTCACTCTTTCTCTCCTAATCTTCATTTTTAGGGTTTCTGAGTTGAAAGGAAGAAGAATCGGGTGAATTCCAAGGGATTTGATATGAGATCGAGATTTTCAGATATGTGATACGTTTTTAAGGTGTTTTCACACCTTAGGGTGAGTGGGAACTTCCTTTAAATAGTATATTGCACAAAAATTGGTTAATTTATCCATAATCTTTAATTGCTAGTATGCGACTACAAACCTTGAATTGTCTATTTGTTCTAAGTTGTTGCAAAATGATATGAAATGGATTATTACTCTGTTTGGATGAAGTTTAGATGATAAAATCATATTAGAAATGTATACAATACATCCTAATGAGAATTCCCTAAGTATTCACAGAGGTTATAAGAGTAAACTGAAATATAGGGAATTTGTCTATGACTGAAATTTGTTATATAAGTTAATAGAGAAAATTGCTTATCTAGATCCCCTTAGTTATGAATGATTGTTTATCAAAATTCATAGTACATATATGTAGGATACTATCTTGGATTTCGTTTAAAGTGAATAGTGTTTGTTTGATTTCTCAATTAAGAGGGTGAAACCCTAGATGCGAGGAAAGTTGGATATTTGTGAATAGATATCGTGAAATCCATTTGAAGGGATTTTCTTGACATGATAGACTTTATTTATTCAATGTTATTATTGATGCATGATATCCTAGTGAATGGCATGGAAACTCAAATTCAACTCAGTTCTAAGGTTTCATACATATATTGATTTTATATTATATGTTGATAGTAGTCTTTATTCAATGAATGTTTATGTCGCATGAAATCTTTATGGGAGCCATGTGAATAAGTTGATGCCTAGTGAGAGGTGACAAGATGTGTGATGGCCTTGTGAGTCATGAGAATACTTGTATAACTAGTTAAATGAATACCTTGGTCCAAGGACCTAGAGGTAATGGTTACATGTTACAGAGGCAACAATTCTATGCGATGATCTAAGGGTTTGAATACCTAGATCTAGTAATCATGATAATGATGTGAAGGGATGAGAATTCCCAGTAATGTGATAAGGGATTGATATCCCATGCATCATGTGTTGTAAAGATTTGAAAAGTACGTGATAGATGTATTACACCTTTCTTTGTAGCATTTGTTGTGATTAAATGAAACCCTAAGGGTAGGGTGTTCGATGAATCAAGTATTGTGATATAAATGTTCTCAGTTATTATTAATAATTCTTGTCATGATAAGTAATTAACTCTTAATTGAGTTATGATATGAAAAACTCAAGATTTGGGTTGATATGCATATTCTTTGAGAAATTACAGATAAGTTGCAAATGTTATTGACGATTACTCCTATGTCAAGTAATTAATTGTTATCAATGTAATAAGATGATAAATTGCACAATTCTAGTGTGTATGTGCCAAGTGGACATGTAATTTGTTTATTTAAGAATTTTAGTCTGCCTGCATGTATAGTATGTTGATTACTCAGTATATTATAGTGTTTTGAATATACTACTCTATCAAGTTTAGAATGATATACATGTTGCATTATAACTTCAAATAAGTAGATGTGACACCATCAAGATACCAAAGTCAAGTATAAGTAAGAGAAGGTTACAATGTAGAAAGAGCTTTCTAAGAATAATAAAATAATAGACTTAGGAGCCCTGAACACCATAGAACCCCTATGTGAGGTTTACGCCTTAGGGGTGAAATGACCTAACCCTAGCAGCGTCTAGTATACAGGGGTCGAAACGTGCTATCAGGTGGCACGGGGGACGAAGCCCTAGTGGAAGTCTCCTTAAATTATAGTTTGTAGTGTCCAACATCAACCAGAAGTCCTATTGGCACTAGAGTACATAAAATCTAAGAGGTGGCTTGACTCTCCGCCTATGTGCTCAGGTTAAAGGAGGAGTTCAGTTTAGACTAGAGAGCCATTTCCCTATTGTAGACCAGGAGAGTAGTCAGACTTAGCATTTTTCAGGTGTGTCCGCTAAGTCTTGTATGGTGTGATCATAGTGCACTACGAGTCTTCATATGTAGAGTACACTACATATGATCAGAGCATAATAAAATGAATGAGAGGTCAAACAAGTGTGTACAGTTATTCAATTATTCTTTGTATGTTTCTGAATTATTAGTTATCTTTATGATCAATCAAGCATTTCATATATTGATTCACTCTTTTGGATATTTAGAGTATCCTGCCATATTTATGATTGTCAATTATTAGACTCGCTAAATCTTTCTGTTATTATAATTGATATCGATTGCTCAAAAGTATATCTATAATTATATCAGTGCTTTAGATTGTTTCTTTGAAGTACTCATTCACTGAGCGAGTAGGCTCACCCCTCTACTCAAAATTTTAGGGAAATCACATGCACTTGAATACGATCATTACATCAGAGTAGATCTGCCACAAGAGTTAAGTTTGAGTATAGCTAAGTTCAGTCGGTCCCTGTCACTCTAGGTCCTTGTATAGATGTGAGAGAGTTGTAAATGATGTTTTGTATGTTTTTTTCCTTAATAAGAGAGAATGCAAATGATTGTCATGTCATATGTACATGGAAGTGTGAGGAACATAATGAATGTATGGATGTGTATCATTAATGTCGAGATTACATTAGAGACATAAAAGTTTAATTCTCTTGTAAGGTTAGTTTATGTGGTTCAATGCGAGAAAACAAAGAGTTTGAAAATGAAGAAAAAGTTAAGGGTGATCTTTGTATTATGTTAAATTCTCAATTTATACCCTAATCTCCTGATTAGTGGTAATTGTGAGATCGGGGTGTAACAACTGTGGTCTCTCTCTGACCTTCATGAGGTCCTCCCATTGACATCATCCAAGTGAAGCGGTGACCGACACAACCTCTCTTACAGAGCTTCATACGTCTCGATACTAGCTATGGTGGCTATCATAACAAGCACACTCTGCTAAGGGTAGGGACTGCTCCCATGTATCACCCTGAACAAGCACACATTCTCTCATCAAACCCTCTAAAGTCTGGATCATACTCTCTTGACTGTCCATCAGTCACGGGTGATATGTTGTATGAAACTTCAACCTAGCATTGAGTTTTTCTTACCCCTACTTCCACAACATGGAAGAAAACTTGAGGTCATACTCAAGAACCTTTAAACTCAGATAACAGTGTAATTGAACTATCTCTCTCTCTCTTATATATAGTTCAACCAGATCTATCACACTAACAGTGCTCTCTCTTAGGAAAGGGATTAGATCAACTTGGTAAGGCGATCTACCATAACCCATGTCACCTCTTGACCTCTCTTGGTCCAGGGGAGACCCATCACACTATCCATGGTGATATACTCCCATTCCCTCTCAGGGACTCCTCATTATCTATAACAACTCACTAGATTACTAGTTCTCGGCCTTCACCTTCTGGTATGCATGCCGACAAGCCACATGCAACTCTATATACCTCTTCATCTCATGTCTTCAAAGTACTACTACAAACTTTAATTATCTTGGTAGTACCACGGTGTATGATATACTTTAAAAAACATGAACATCTTGCATGACTTGATTTCTCAAGGTTGACTCCTCAAAAACCCTAAAACACTCTAGTAGAACCACCTTCTTTCCTGATAGGTGTATCTGAGGTTCTTATATCAATCCTTTCATCTCATCAAAGTCTGGGCTGGCTAACTAGGCAACCACCAACTTGACCGACAGGTCTGGTTGTATTAGGGTGTTAACCACATAGGTGTAGTCCTCTAATGGTCACAAGGTCCACCTAGGAACCGCTTTCAACTCTCTCCACTAGCTATAAGACGGTTGTACACCTGAGCTATATTCAGTTGAGAACATCTCATTACCACATTAGTTTCCTTATGTACTAGGTGATGGTGAAAACATAAACCTTCATTAACCCCACTCATCAACTATGTCTCGGGTTTAGGTCTAACCGAGTCAAGAAAACTTTGAGATCGTCATCTCAGTTATCAAACCAAAACTTACAACTCATAGATTCCAAATTACTATGGATAGGTACACTCCCTTATTACCCTTGCTCTTTATATGCTCTAAAATAACCTATCCAATATATTCTCCAAAGGGTGTGGTACCCCCTTCAATCCTCAAACATCATAGAGACATTTCAACTCATATCACTTTTATCCTTAATATATGCAATACGTTTTGCCCCAACTCTCACACCCATAACGAGAGGAAATAAGCATTTGGCTACAGTCCAAATATATATTTCATCCCATTCCAAGAGTAGATATGGTGCATCACACATTGATCTTATCCTTTAAGTTGAAACATACATCACACGTCTCCACATCATGAATATCTTCAACCTATGTTTACATCCATGGAAAGGTTATTCCCAAACACTCTTGGGTCTACATATTACTCATACATACATAATCCTTAGTCCTTTCCTTAAGGTCTCAAGGGTGCCAATACTTTTGGGGTCATCCCTCTTCCCTTATGCATCTAGGGAGTGCCTCCCTCATTTGCCCTTTGGGTCCCATGAACTCATGAAGGTGATCAATCTACTAACCCAGGTTCCTCGGGTAAATATAGTGGTTACCTCCTGACCCTATGGTCTTGTACATCTAGGGAATAGACAACTCCTACTCCCATCAGTCGTATCCCTACCTGACCTGAGTATCGACTTAGGATTCTATCATGGTACATCTCAAACTTGAATCCTAACCCGTATCTTCATCATCTCTCTGGGCATGCATGGTTAAACTTACATCCTTCCATAGGGATCATGGAGACCTACCTATCTTGGTCTGGCCCCATAAAAGTTACCTCCATGGCAACATATCCTCATGCCCCTTAGAGATGATCGCACTAGGGTCTATAGATTCATGATCTTACTATGGTCTCTTACACTTAGCTTAACAAGATCCTATGAGAGACCACTTTAGGTTACCTCGAACCTAAATAAAAGCTGGTACTCACCCTACATGAAGGGTCCCTTCCTAGAATGGGAGAAAACTATCTCTTGATAGTAACCAAGGTCACCAAACATCCTTACTCCAAGGGTTTACATCATCATGTATATGCTTAGCACTATTATGCTACTTATACACGTAACTTGCAAGAAGGCAACCTACGAAACATGCTAAGTTCCTTGGTATGTCATACTTTTTCCTCATTCCACGAGGTTGGACCAATATCATATGTACATATGTCACCAACTTGTGTGAGTGGTTCATCAAACATATATCTCAGTTCGAGTGGGGTTTCCTTTTTCTCTCATACATGGGAAGGGGTGCCAAGCTCAATTCCTATGAACTCGATCAGCATCATGAGCATCTTGTGCACCAGGTACTGCTACTTCCCCTCTTTGGTCTAGGAACCCCAGGTTCACTTCCTATGCATCGGTTGTCTAATTACATGCTCATCTGTTCAACCACAAACCAAACATGTACAAGGTATGGCATGAACTTCCTACCATACTACCATGTGAACAACACCTTAGATTCCTACACAAGGACAATCAACTGGGTGTGAGATCTCACAACTTGTTACCATACCTCTTTAGGGTCTAAGGAACTCTCCTAATACACCTAAAAGGTAAACACCTATAACCTCTGTACATTAGTTCATGAAGCCTCTTTCTCTTTCTAGGGTTTGGTTCCTCTAAAGGAAACCAAGGTACAACAAGCCTCTAAGGATCTTGCATGAGGAAACCACATACTTCTACTCAGAGTCATCTATTCCAATCCATATTATATCCAACTTCTCATGATTCCTCATGTCTCGGAGTCTAGGTTTCCAACCTTCTTCATCGGGTCTTTCTCTTTCTCTAGAGCTATAACCCTACATCTGGTCCTACCATTGGAGGTTCTCTCTCAGAAGAGGGGTCAAGATCCTAGGGCTACACATCTACCCCTACCTAGGTGAAACGTATGTTCAAAACTTATGTCCGTCCAAGATTATCCAAAGCTCTGCATGCTCATCTCATAAACCTCAGACATAACCTATCTGGCTTAGGTCTAAAACCCATTGTCAGCCTTGTTGCCACTCTCTTATATGTAGGTATGTGCCTCTTCCTGTTCATATATGCTCATTAGGTTGTGGGCTTACCCTGTTTTCTTTGACTAAACCTTGAGTTTAGATGTGTGCTAATCACCTGAAGTTGTGATTAAGGTTTGTTTGTGCTTTGTTGAGAGGTGGAGGTGCAACTTGCAAATTACCTAAGTTTTAGGGTTGGTGTGCAAGTTTTTCACCTTGAGAGATGTCTTTCTCTCTCCTTGCATCCTCTAGGGTTGAGAGGATGGGTTGGGCTCTTTGCCTGAGTAGCTTTGGGCTTTTTTGAGCTTTGTTGAGCCTTATTGAGGCTTGGTATTGGGTTGGACCTTGGTGTATCGACCAAGGGAGTGTTGGTTGTATCGGGACAGGAGGTGTATCAGCCATGGTGTGTTGGGTTTCCATCTTAGGAGACACACACCCTTCATATAGCCTCATTTGGGTCACCTTCTTTGGACAAGTGGTTGTTGCTTTGCTAAATGGGTGGCAACTCATGGGTGTGTGTTTTTGGGGTGCTAACATGTGGCACAATCCTTGGAAAAGTGTGTTAGGGGCGGGTGCCACCTTGCCTTGCTCTTCCCCTTCACCCCTTAGCATATAAACGACCCCCCCTTGCTTGCTAGGTCTCTTTGGTTCGTTTAGTTGCTTCCCTTCCTTTGGTGGCCGAGCTAGGAGAAGAAAGGCGCAAGTGGTGGCCGATATAGCTGGTGTCTTGGGCGACACACCTTGCTATATTATCCCTTTCCTTCTCTTGAGGTGGTGCCTTGGAGCTTGGAGCTTGGTGCTAGGATCTTGAGGCAGGTTACATAACTCCTAACCCTACTATACTACTTCTTTATCATGTTTCTTTGCTATATGTTTCAGCCATGTCATCTTCTAGCTATGTTTCTTACTTTAATGGTTATAAGGTTGCCTTCAATGTACCCTAGACCTTGTTGAGATGGTTTCCTTGGGTTGGTCGAACCATTGGATGTGGAATTCTTTGGGAAAAACCCCTCTCTCACTTAGTTGTTGAGAGGTGAGCCTAGGGTCTCCTAATTCAATGGTGAGTGGAGTTTTGGGTTGGATGGCCAATATGGTGATGGACCTCCTTGTTGCCCGATAGGTGATGGAAGTTGTGCAAAACCCCTCTCTCACTTAGTTGTTGAGAGGTGAGCCAACTATCTTGATCTTTTAGGGCTTCTTGGTGGCAGTCTTGAGGTTGAAGATGACCAACCCGTCATGGCCTTTGAACCCTTCCATGATACCCTAAGTTGTGTTCTTCCCGATATCCCTCTTCTAGGGTTGAGCTTGGGTGATATGCTAGGTGAACACCTTGTTGACCTCTTGACAGATATGGACCTTTACCCAAGATGTAGTTGGGTAGTATGTCCTTGTCCGATATGGTGTTTCTGGATATGGAGTCTTGGTTTGTGTAACCTTGATGGGAGATATGGTTCCTTGACCGATATAGAGTCTTAAACCCTAGCTTGGACGATATGGGAGCTCCTTGGGTGCCATGGTGGGCTGCCCATGATGTCACTTGATGGATGATAGTGGTGTGCCTTGGGGAATATGGTTTTGGTGGTTTCCTGACATGGAAAACCCTAACCCTAGAGGGTGATATAGGTTCTTGGTCGATATGATGATAGTGCTACCCGATACACTCTTGTACATTGGTGCCCGATACTCTCTTGTGGATAGTTGCACAATATGCTGGTTTCCCCATATGTGGCTTGGTGCCCAAGGGTTTTGGTGGTGACCGATATCATTTGGGTGAGGGATGGTGCTCTACCCAAGATCCCTTTAGTAAGGGTAGGCGATACCTTCGGTGAGGGTAGGCGACACCTTTAGTGAGGGATGTGCCTAACTTGGTAACCCTAAGTTGGTGAACTTGTTGTCTTGAGCCCACCTCTTTGTTCTGATGATGAGATATGATAGTTGGGTTGTACCCAGTAATGTGGTGGCTACCTAAGGTTGATAAGATGACAAGATCATGGTTGTATTCATGATGTTATGAGATATAGGGCATGGTGGATGCTCACGGTTTGGTAACAATAATATAAGTTGTTTGACATACAATCTAAAACTTTATTCTTCATGTGTTTATAATAATGGATGTTGTTCCAATCCTATGCACCTTAAATCTCAATGACATGATATTCATAATATGTCCTCTAAAGATCTGTATTTGCTGACCAAGTTATCTCTTCAGATATGCATTCTAACCATGCATGTATTATCAAATGAATTCATAGCCAGGTGAGAGCTATGAGGTGTATGAATTTTGTATGACACAGAATAATGATGTTCCTTGTTGATGAGAACATGCACCATCAGTATGATGAGAAAGGTCTGGTGACCTGATAAAGACTGAGTGCCTGATTGAGGTGTTATCCTCTGATGATGAGATAAGGGATTGATATCCCATGATGATGTATGATGATGAAGCCTTGAGGTGAAGTGGCATTATGTGATGAGGGATTGAGATCCCATGGCAATATGATAATGATAGTAATGGTGTGACACAATGTTGTTTATGTTTTATAACCTAGTTGCCTCAACAATTCACTTAAAATATACTAATTAATAACAGATGAACATTTTATGTAGTTTGCCCTGGCCATAGATCCATCATCGTCAATAGCTGGTGATGGTGAAATAGGTTTATCTTGTAGGATTACCTGGAGCACATATTGTTGAATATGCGGGGTTTCTCCTAGCCAAAAATAGGAGGATTCGAGTACAACTTCAGTTGTAGACTCAGTATGGTTAGAGCATGGTGAACAGGCCCATGGCTCAGTGTGATAGTGTAAGGACCCTAACCTATGTTTAGGGTTTACCCTATTTGCTTTGCTTAACCTTGGTGCTTTGTTGCTTGCTAATCACCTTTAGTGATGATTAGGGTTTGGTTGTGCTTTGTTGAGAGTTGGAGGTGCTACTTGCAAATAACCCCAAGTCTAGAGTTTGCGAGCAAGTTTGTCACCTTATGAGGTGTTCCTCCCTCTCCTTGCTTCCTCTAGAGTAGAGAGGAAGGTTTGGGCCCTTTGCTTGAGTTCCTCTGGGCTTGGTGGAGCTTGTTGGGCCTTGTGGTGCCTTGATTTGGCTTGGTTGGACCTTGTGTCGGGCAAAGAGGTGGCTGTGTCGCCCAGGGTTGTGTCTCCCAGGGGATGTGTCGCCCATGTTGGAAGTGTGTCGCCCAAGAGCCTTTGACCTTCTTTGACCTCGTTTGTGTCACCACTAGTGGACACTTGGTGCTTGATTCTTGCATGTGGCAATGACCTTGGACATGTGTTTTAGACATGATGGCAATGCTCATGGACAAGTGTCCCTAGGTGGGTGACACCTTGCCTTTCTTTGCTTTGGTTTCTCCTCCATCCCCTTCTATATATGTGTTTCCCTTTCTTTGCTAAGGATCCTTTAGTATCCCTCTCCTTGGTGCACAACACACTCCCTTTCTTGCAAGTTGGTGGCCGATACCCTTGGAGTCTTCTTCTTCCTCTAGTGGTGGTCGAACCCTAGAGTGCCTTGATCTCCTTCTTCCTTGGTGGTGCGTGGAGCTAGGAGCTTGGAGCTTGCTTAAGGCGGGTAACATAACTCCTAACCCTAACTACATTACCATCTCCTATGTTCTTGTTTTTGTTGTTTACGATTGGCTATGTTGTTGTTAGTGGGTTCCTTGCTTAGTTTCACCATGTTGGCCGAACCTATGATCTAGGGTTTCTTGGTGAGCAATACTCCTTTCTCTCCTTGGTCTAGAGGAGTGAGTTTGAGCTTCTAGTAGCATGGACAATACCCCTCTCTCGTTTAAGTTGAGAGGTGAGCTTATGTTCTAGTTGCTTGAGCAACACCCTCCTCTCACCATGGACTTGAAGGGTGAGCTTGGTGATAGTTGTGAACCTTACTAGAGTTGTGCCTTGTGTTGCCCGATGGGTGATAGGTGGTGTGCAAGACCTCTCTCTCTTAGTTGATTGAGGAGAGCCATCTCCTTGATCCTTTAGGGTATGGTGCCCTTGTTCTAAAGGTTGATGATGAGCTTGGGGAGGTGCTTCCCGACAGTCTTCTTGACCTAGACCCTTGGACGATATGTTGTGGTGGTGTGGGACGACACACCTTGAGGTTGTGACGGGCATCACACTACCACCCTGCTTGGTGACGGTCGATAGGCCATGGGTTGGTTGGCTGATCGATAGGTCCCTTGTCGGTTGTGTGAGATACACCCTTGAACGTTACCTCTTGTGGAGTATCTTGCCCGATACACACCTGTCTTAGCTATAGCTTGGCGTTGTTGCGCTTGAGGTGAACGTTGCTAGCAGTCCTGTGACAGGCGTCACCCTGGTCCTATGTGAGTGTCGGCCATCAGCACGACACCCTATTGCTCGTTATGTTTTCTTGCTTAGCTGCACGCTTGGTTTTTGTTTCCCTTGATGCTAACACAGTGTTGCGCGTCACACGCTTGGCCGATATGTGTTGACCGACATGAGCTGGGCGATAGGGTGAGTACCCTACCCGATACAACCTATAGTGAGGGTGCCCTGCCCGATACCACCTCTGGTGAGGGTGGTGGATGCTTTTAGTGAGGGTCCTACCCCTTATAGAATCGATATGCTGATCTTGCACCACGTTTGGTTTTGATAGTAACCCTGGATGTGCACGATATAGTAGACCACATCTATGCTAAGCCTTGCACATGTATCTGGTTAGTCATAATGGTGACTTTTGATATTCTTAGTAGTAATTGTTATGGTAAATCTTGTTTATGTAACTTACATGTCTTTACATATGCATGCGATCATCTTAATATTATGTATAATGTTGAGCAAATGATAAGCATGTAGACTGCCTTGCTTAATGATGTAACCTATGCTCATGATCACAAGTTGAGGCATGATGGATAAAGTATATAATCATTAATGTCACCCTTTATTGATAGCATGTTTATTCTATTAAATCTATGATTATTATGTATACTAACCATGCAGGTGATGCATAGCCAAGAAAAAGGGCTATGAGGTATATATATGATGAGTAACATTGCTTTGATAGTTACTCTTAATGATGAGATGACATGTATGATGTGTTTGGCTAAAGTACTTCGGGATTGCTATCCCATGTTGATGATGTAAGCCTTGAGAGGCAGTGGCACTATGTGATGAGGGATTGAGATCCCATGGTATGTGATGATCCTTGAGATGGATCTAGATGATTGGCAAGAGGCCAAGTGATAACATGTAATGTTGGATCCCTGTAATGGATTAGTATGATGTGAATTGCAGTAAAAGCACAATGTTGAGTTTTATGATTGATTATTCTTGTTATAGTTTACATGTTATATAACTTGGTTGAATCTTGCAATCCATATAAAAGATACTAATTAATCACAATGGAATATATCATGTAGTTGCCCTGGCCATAGATCCATCATCGTCAGGAGCTGGTGATGGTGAAACGGGTTCTCCTACGGGTTAACCTGGAGCACATATTGTTGAGTATGAGAGGTTTCTCCTAGCCTAAAGTGAGCAGGTAAGAGTGCAACTTCAGTTGTAGACTCCAGGGTGCGGATTCAGGCCTGTAGCCCAAGTATGTGAAGAGCATGGTGAACAGGCCCATCGCTCAGAATATGTGATATGGGAGCATGAATGCGTTCATGGTTTAGAGCACGGTGAATAGGCATGTGGCTCAGTTTCACTAGCGCTGATACCTGTACCAAGGTGGGCTAGGAAGAGGGTAGCCTAACCCTGTGGCTGAGGCCACTTCAGCATGAGACTACGGTCCTGCTTGTGTCATACTCGTGCACTGACCACGAGGTGGGAGGTCATGGAGTCCGACTCTTCCATTTGACCTTGTATGGCACCGGCTCCGGGTTTTTCAGCCGTCGGTTGGACTTGAACGGTACGGTTCACTTCCTCATGGCATAATAACACGTAATCCAGCCGTATAGTATTTACTGTTTAAGGCAAAACACGGAACATTGGTTGAGGCCTTGCTTGTGTAGTTAATCTTGTTATATCTTGTAGTTAATTATATGTCTCTCATGTTATGGGGTAATACCTTATAAATCTTATCTTGAAATACTTTAGTATATGCCTTCCGTACATCTGGTAAGCTTGACGGTATGAATAACTTTACTTTATAAACTGCTCTTGTTATACCCTTTATCAGATATCTGCTATTGTTGCTTTATCTTTATGAGGTTCTGTAGTTTCGGCGGGGAGTTATGTTTCTCACTGGGACTGTGTGTCTCACCCCGCTGGTTTACACCCTTTTTAGGTGGTCGAGCTAGACGTGGTGGTGGTCGCGGAGTTGCGGCCGAGCAACAAGAAGAGCAGTAGAAGGCAAACGATGGATATGCTGTTGTTTTGGATGTTTTGTAGTAGAGTCTTAGAGTCATCCATGTACTCTCAGGTCCTTGGGAGCGTTTTGATGTTGTTTCACGATGTATCGATGTTGATGTTTTGTATATCCTGGTGCTGGACGGATGTGGGCCTTTATGTATGTGTAAACAGGTGATGAACTCATGTGATGGTTAGACAGTTGTTCCTCTAAGATGTGAACACGTATCAAGGCTTGTATATGTTTATATAACCCGTTTCCTTACAGGATGAGGACTTAAATGTAATAGTTTCTCAGTTTATCAGCTTTCTGCAATCGGTTTTAATTAACCCGTGTTTTGATAATCTGTGGTTATGGTGATTTCCGCACGTTTTCGCGTAACACCTCGCTGTCTGTATGATAGTGGGATGTGTTGCCACAAGTTTTGGTATCAGAGCCCTAGGTTCGCTGAGTCTATAGGGATTTAGGACTAGGTTGAGTCTGTTGTTGTGAGTTTCCAGATTTTTCTTACAATCATCTTCTGCCCTCAGTGGAAGAAAATCCAATATGTCTGGAAACCATGAAGAACATGCTCCTGAGCATAGCGATGCTGCATCAGTTGATGGAGTTGTAGGGCAGGCACATGAAGATCGGGTGCCTGAGGTCCCCCAACCTGACCCAGCCATTCTTGAACATCCTGTCTATCAACAGCTTATGGGGCAGATGATGGCTACGATGAATCTCATGGTTGAGCGATTTCCAGTGCCTCCTCTGAGAGCACAGGCTCCCCATGGAGAGGCATCGGGTATTAGGAAGACCTTCGAGCGGCTTCGCCGAGTCGGAGCTTCGCATTATGCTGGAACGGCTGATCCAGCGGATGCAGATCTGTGGTTGACGAGTCTTGAGAAGGCTTTCTGGATCCTCAACATCCCCGAAGCAGACAAAGTAAAGCACGCTGTCTACCTTCTGAAAGGTAGTGCTGGTCACTGGTGGACCATCGAGGAAGAGAAGCGACCTGGTGAGGTGATCGGTTGGGAGGTTTTCTGGCGTGAGTTCGTTAGTAGATACTTTCCGAAGACGTATCTGGATGAGAAGATTGGCCAGTTTGAGCTCCTGCGCCAAGGAGCAATGAACATCACTGAGTATGAGGCCAAGTTCATGGATCTGTTGAGGTTTTGTCCTCATATGGCAGCAACAGATGAAGAGCAGATCAGACGCTTTGAGAAAGGTCTGAGTGCTGAGCTGACAACACCTGCTTCTGCGTTGGAGAACAGAGAGCAGTTTGCTATGTTTGTGGAACCTTTCCGGAAGATTGAAAGGTTAGTCAGGGAGAAAAAAGAATCTATGACCAAGAAGAGGCCTGCTCAGTTCCAAGGACAAAGGTTTGGTGGCTTCAAGAAGCCCAGGTTTTCAACACCTTCTGTGATGAGATGTTCCAGTGTACCGTCGCAGTGGTCTCCGAGTAAGGGAAGAGGTTATGTTTCTTCGCCGTCTAGGGCACAGAGTACAACTTCAGTGGCAGTGATAGGGCCATTTTGGCCATGGTTCGAAGATAGGGTATGCCATCGGTGTGGACAGACCGGGCATTTCAGGTTGAATTTCCTAAGCAGAGATGTTGAAGTGACACAGCAGCCGAGGCAGAATCTTCAAGGGTCAGATAGACAGCAGCCCAGTAGTAGCAGAGGGTGAGGACGCAGTCAAGCGTCGCAAGTCAGATCGTCTGCTCAAGGAAGCAGAGGACGCGGACAGCAAGCAACGGCTCGATTCTATGCTATGAGTCAGCCGGAGGCGATAGTCAACCCGTGAGTAGTGACAGGTTAGATGGAGTTATTTCATTCTGATATGTCTTCTTCTTGCTTTATATCTGTTCTGGTTGACCCGAGTGCTACACACTCTTTTATTGCCTATAGTATGCTTGAAAACTGTCGTTTACCTATTAGCTGTAAGAAGGGTAGTTTGTTGCTAGAAACCCCTCTTGATGGTTCCTTGATGCTTCGAGAGGAGTGTCCATCTTGTGTCTTGTCTTTTTTAGGACACTGTATACAAGTGGATCTTATACTACTTGATATGCATGGCTTCGATGTCATCCTTGGGATGGACACCCTAGAGAAGTATAAGGTTGTTTTGGACTGTGGTTCCAAGCAGGAGGTGTTTGATGATGCTGGAGAGAAGTGGATCTTCCAAGGTGATAGGAAGATTCTTCCTACGTGTCTGGTATCAGCTATGGTGGCAGAGAAGTTGCTACGACAAGGATGTGAGGCGTTCTTAGCTCACATGATAGATACCGTTGTGGATACCAAGGAGAAAGGTCCTAGTCTCGAGGAGGTGTCAGTTGTCCGAGAGTTTGCGGATGTGTTTCCGAATGAGTTTCCTGGTGTTGCTCCACCCCAAGAGATTGATTTCGAGATCAATCTGGTTCCAGGAACACAGCCAGTTGCACAGACATTGTATATGATGGCTCCAGTAGAGATGGCAGAGCTTAAGAAGCAGTTGCAAGAATTGTTGGAGAAAGGTTTCATCTGACCAGTACGTCTCCTTGGGGTGCTCCAGTGTTATTCGTCAAGAAGAAGGACGGGTCGATGCGGTTATGTATAGATTACCGACAGTTGAACAAGGTCACGATCAAGAACAAGTATCCGTTACTGAGGATAGATGATCTGTTCGATCAGTTGCGTGGTGCGACAGTGTTTTCAAAGATCGATCTACGGTCTAGATATCATCAGTTGAGGATTAAGGCGGATGACATACCCAAGTCATCTTTTAGGACAAGGTATGGTCACTTCGAGTTCGTGGTTATGCCGTTTGGGCTAACCAATGCACCTGCTGCTTTCATGGATTTGATGAACAGAGTGTTTCGTCCATTCTTAGATCAGTTTGTTGTAGTCTTTATAGATGACATCTTGATCTATAGTCGGGACAAGAAAGAGCATGAGCGACATCTTCGTCTAGCGTTGACTCTTCTTCGACAACACCAGTTGTATGCCAAGTTCAGTAAGTGTGATTCTGGTTGGAAGAAGTGACTTTCTTGGGTCATGTGATATCTGCAGAAGGAGTCAAAGTAGACCTAAAGAAGGTGGAGTCCATTGCAGATTGGGAGCAACCAAAGATGCCAACAGAAGTTCATAGTTTCTTGGGTTTAGCAGGATACTACCGGAGGTTTATCAAGGACTTCAGTGTGATTGTGTTGCCAATAACAAAGTTGACTAGAAAGGATGTACCTTTTTTCTGGGATGACCGTTGTCAGCAAGGTTTCCAAAGTTTGAAGAAAGAGCTTACCAGTGCTCCAGTATTAATCCTGCCAGAGCCTGGAAAAGGCTATGTTGTTTTCTGCGATGCTTCCAAGAAAGGTTTAGGCTATGTGCTGATGCAGGAAGATCATGTGGTTTCTTTTGCTTTGCGATAGCTTAAGAAACACGAGGAGAACTATCTGACCCATGATTTGGAGTTGGCAGTAGTGGTTCATGCGTTAAAGATTTGGAGACACTATCTGTATGGGGAAGTGTGTCAGATCTTTACAGATCATAAGAATCTGAAGTACATCTTTTCACAGCATGAGTTGAACATGCGAAAACGTCGATGGATGGAGTTAATCAATGATTACGACTACACTATCGAGTATCATCCTGGTAAGGTGAATGTGGTAGCTGATGCGCTTAGCCGAAAGTCTTCTTCTCTTTCTTCAAAGAAGGCACAATTGAGTTCCCTGGTATGCCATAGACAGGATATGTTTGTTTCCTTACGGTAGATGAATGTACAGATGGAAGTTTCCGTGTTAGCTGGACTTTTAGCACAGATGCAAGTCAAGCCTACACTGAGACATTAGATCAAATACACACAGCAGATAGATGATGCGGTACAGTTGATCAGATCAGAGTTCGGCAGCAAAAAGCGTGATGGGTTCCATGAGTCCGAGGATGGGCTGGTTTGCTATCGTGATAGGATGGTGGTTCCCGATGCTGATGATCTGAGGAAGTTAGTGCTCGAACACTACTATAGAAATGGCTTATAAAGTCACTTTTCAAGGTGTCGGTTGTATAACTAAACCGACACCTAAACTCTACAGTGTCGGTTGATAACATAAACTGACATCCAATCTATGAAGGGCGACCAAACACGGGTACCACTTTTATTAAGTGTCGGTTACTTAATTAAAAACTGACACCTAAAATTAACCGCCAAATCCAAAATTTCCTGCGAAAAAAATTACCTCCAAAATTTGACATATGGCGTCGGTTGATAAATAAAAAACCGATGACTAAAGGTTATTTGCAAGATAGAAATTGGGCACATTTTGGTCGTCGGTTTTACTACAACTACCGACGCTTATGAGTTTTCCCGCGCTGTCCGCGGGGAATTTTTCACACCCTTTAAGCGTCGGTTTGAAGTAGAAACCGACGACTATGGTCATAAATTGAGAACGATTTTTTTAATCGGCATATGAATATAGACGTCGGTTTTTTTGTAGCTTAAAACCGACGACTATAATCAAGTATAGGTGTCGGTTGTTGTTCAGAACCGACACTGTTAGTGTTAGTTGTCGGTTGTTTTGAATAACTGACGCCTATGGTACAGTTAATAGCCCCGCAAACAGAACTTTTCCCCATTGTTCTCTATTTCATTGCGACTCTAGCTGCTAGGTCTGGCGATTCCGCTCCCCCTCATCGCCTCCGTCGTTGCCCCGGCCGCCGTTGCTCCCCCACACCACCACCACTCGCCGTCGGCGCCCTCGCTGCCGCTCCTGCTGCTCTCCCTTCCACCGCCGCTCCTCGCCGGTGCTTCTCCTCTCCTTGCAGCCGCCCCCGATGGTGGCTGCTGTGCTCTCTTCACCGCCTTCATCGCCGCTCGTCTTCTCTCCTCACTGCCGGTGCCGGCTGCCAGCTGCTGCTAGGTCTTGCTCCGGCCGCTGCTCTCCTCTGCCCTCAAGGTATGCCCGCCCTGCCTTCTTCCTTCTTCCTCTGCTCTGGCGTCTGCTTGGGCGGTGCCAAGGCACTCCCAAGCAGCTGCTGGGCATTTTTTATTTTTTTTTAAGTTATTTACTTATTTGTGTTTAGGGTTTAGGTACTGATTTGGTTAGAACATTCTATTGCAAAATTGAAATGATTATTGATGATAATCTACAATGTAGTCAGATTACTATACTGAAAGGTAGTTACTAATGTTATAGCCTAGAGTTCTCCTGATTTCTTGAGAATTCTGCATCATGCCATGTACACACAATCACAAACTGGGTTTTTTTAGGATCCATTTGCAATGGTTTTGGTCCAACATTTTGGTAGATATTGCGTATATTGAGAATGGTTTCATTTGCAATGGTTACTAATGGTTTCATTGTTGAGTATATTGAGAATCCTAATCACCCTTCTTGCTTAATGATGAACTGTAATGCACACATGCATGTGACATGCTTGGAATGTAAATGATGAACTTTTCCCTAAATTGCCAATCATGCTTTTAAAGACATCAATAATCACCCTAACTGGAAGAACTAGGATTGTAGGTATAAGAATGACAGCACATGTATTTGTTGGCCTAGAAACCCATCCAAGATTTACTCATTAGGAGTAAATCTTGGATAGTCCCCGGTTTGGGACTGTTCTTGAACACCTAATCTCACTTAGGATGTAAGTGTATAATGTGTATTGGGTTTTTGAGAAAATTTCGGTAGCATTTCCCCGTTTGTTCTCTAAGTACATATGTACTTGGAGAACAGCGGGGAAATGCTGCCAAAATTTTCTGGAAAACCCAATACACATTATACACTTACTAGTGAGATTAGGTGTTCAAGAATGGGATAGGTGGTACACATTTATTATATATAAGAATGACAACACATGTATCTGTTGGCCTAGAAACCCGTCCAAGATTTACTCATTAGGAGTAAATCTTGGATAGTCCCCAGTTTGGGACTGTTCTTGAACAACTAATCTCACTTAGGATGTAAGTGTATAATGTGTATTGGGTTTTCGAGAAAATTTCGGTAGCATTTCCCCGTTTGTTCTCTAAGTACATATGTACTTGGAGAACAGCGGGGAAATGATGCCGAAATTTTCTGGAAAACCCAATACACATTATACACTTACTAGTGAGATTAGGTGTTCAAGAATGGGATAGGTGGTACACATTTATTATATATAAGAATGACAACACATGTATATTTGATTGTAATATATAATTGTTTTCTCTTTGATCATAGAATGGATAGATCATGGATGTCCATTCGCAATCGCTGCACCCCAGAGTTTATTTCTGGTCTTGACCAATTTATTAGATTTGCCGAGGAACATAGGAAACAACCTGGAGATAGGTTCTACTGTCCATGTAGGCATTGCGGTAACAACTTGAAAGTCAGCACTGGTGACGAAATCAAAAGTCATGTCATGTGCAACGGGATTATACAAGGCTATACAGAATGGCACTGGCATGGAGAGATTTCAAACCCGAAACCAGTGGATGTTAATAGCAGTGCTTGTATGGAAGAAGAAATTGCCTACAATGACGTAGATGTGAATGAACCAGTTCCAGTAGACATCGTTGATGCGATGATGGACAGTTGTGGGGTAGAGCACACCGATCCACCTCCCATATTTAGAAATATTGTGCATGATGCTGAGATACCGTTATACACAGGTTGTAAGTTTACGAAGCTTAGCGTTGTGTTGAGATTGTATAAGCTGAAAGCTAACAATAGATGGAGCGACAAAAGCTTCACGTCATTGATGTCTTTGTTGAAAGAAATGCTTCCTGAAGGAAACGAGATGCCAATCTCAACATACCAGGTAAATAAATTGTTGTGCCCAATGGGAATGGATGCCAAGAAGATACACGCATGCCCGAATGATTGTGTATTATTTCAAAAGGACTATGTGGATTTGAAAGATTGTCCAAAATGTGGTGCGTCAAGGTATAAATTGACGACTTTGGGGGAGTCCAAAACTGGTTCTCCTGCCAAGGTGATGTGGTATCTACCTATAATATCACAGTTTCAACGCTTGTTTGCCAATCCGATAGATGTGAAGAAGTTGAGGTGGCATGCAGATGTTAAGAAAAATAATGATGGGATCCTACGACATGCGTCTGATTCCCCACAGTGGAAGAAGATTGATCTATTGTACCCTGAATTTGGTGAAGAAGTCAGGAATCTAAGACTTGGGCTTTGTACATATGGGATGAATATGTACAGGACATTGAGAATCCAACATAGCACTTGGCCAGTCATGCTTGTTATATACAATCTTCCTCCCTGACTGTGTATGAAAAATAAGTACGTAATGTTGTCGTTGTTGATATCGGGCCCTAAACAACCTGGAAATGACATCGATGTTTATCTTGAACCTCTGATTGATGACTTAAAGAAACTCTGGGGTGAAGGTGTGATGACCTATGATGCTTCACGAAGAGAGACATTTCGTTTTCATGCTATGTTGTTTTGCACTATTAATGACTTTCCAGCATATGGGAATTTGTCTAGATATAGTGTCAAAGGAGCTAAAGTGTGTCCTATATGTGAAGAGAACACTAATTCAACAAGACTAAAATATGGCGGTAAGACTGTATATCTCGGTCATCGAAGGTTTCTTCCAAAATTCCATTTGTATCGTAGGAAGCGCAAAGCATTCAATGGATTGAATGAGGAACGGAGTGCACCTAAACCTATACTAGGGGAGGTTGTTTATGAAAGAGTAAAAGAATTTGTCAATGAATTTGGTAAGAGATCATAATGTACTATGGCCACACGGAGTGACAAATCTTTATTCAAGAAGAAGTCAATATTTTGGGATCTTCCTTATTGGAGTTCTTTGACAGTCAGGCATTGTATCGATGTCATGCACGTTGAGAAAAATGTCTGTGATAGTGTCATTGGTACTTTGTTGAATATACCAGGTAAGACTAAAGATGGGATAAAATCCAGACTGGACCTACGTGAAATGGGAATAAGGTCAGAATTAATAGAATTTCGTGAAATGGGAAATCGGAGAACATACTTACCTCCCGCTTGTTACACATTGTCTAGAAAGGAGAAGAAAGCTTTTTGTGAATGTTTGGTAAATGTTAAGGTGCCACAGGGTTACTCATCCAACATCCATAGATTGGTATCAATGAAAGATCTGAAGTTGATAGGTCTTAAATCTCATGATTGTCACACTCTAATGCAACAAATATTGCCTGTGGCAATCAGATCTATATTGCCGAAGCATGTAAGATTTGCAATCACCAGACTTTGTTTCTTTTTCAACAGTCTGTGCAGCAAAGTTATTGACCCTGATACTCTCGATAAATTGCAAAGAGAAGTGGTTGTTACCCTATGTCAGCTTGAGATGTATTTTCCTCCGTCATTCTTTGATATCATGGTACATCTTGTTGTCCACTTGACTAGGGAAGTGAAAATGTTGGGACCAGTTTTCTTGCATTGGATGTATCCCTTTGAACGATACATGAGCATTTTTAAAAGTGATGTTCGAAATCGTTATCGGCCTGAAGGGAGTATTATCGAGGGTTATGTGGAGAGAGATTTTATGATTTTTGCAATGACTTTCTCAGTGGTAATGACACTCCTGATAATGACAAGAATATTGACGAGCAATTTGGCAAAGGAATTTTGGGATCACGTGTGAAAGTAATCAGCTGTGAGCAGTTGGAACAAGGTCACTTGTATATTTTACACAACATGGACGAAGTGAATGTTTATATCGAGGAACATACCAATTTCATCAAGAGACAATATCCTCGAGCCAATACAATGTGGCTTTCTAGAGAGCATAACAAGACATTTATTAAGTGGTTTGAAAATAAAGTCTTACACCAACTATCTCAAACACCAGATGATATTACTGAAACTATCAAATTCCTTGCCTTTAAACCAAAATTGTCTATTATGTCTTATGAAGGGTATGACATTAATGGATTCACATATTACACAAAGCGCCAAGATGATAAGAGTGTCGTCCAAAACAGTGGGGTCACCCTTCAAGCATCGACTATGTTTTTTGCAAGTGCAAAGGATAAGAGTCCACGTGAAGCTAAAATGTCATATTACGGTGTCATTGAAGACATATGGGAGTTTGACTACATAGATTTCAGAATTCCGCTCTTCAAATGTAATTGGGTTGATAACACCAAAGGAGTTATAGTGGATGAATTGGGTTTCACTTTAGTGAACTTTGAAAAGATTGGCGAGAAGGATGAACCATTCATATTGGCATCACATGCGAAACAACTATTTTATATCGATGATCCTGCAAATGATAAATGGTCGGTTGTTCTTCATGGTAAAAGACAGTTCATTGAAGATCCTATAGATGAAGAACAGTACTATGATAAGTATGATGACTCCAGTCCATTCTCAGTTGGGTTGCCAACACCAGAAAATATTGAAGCTAATGATGACTTGTATGTGCGCGGAGATCACAATGAAGGATTGTTAATTGATAAAAAAATTGCAATATTAGAGGCATGTTTATACAATGTTTTTTTATATGTTTTATTTTTCTGAATGTGAACTTTACAATGTGAATGTGAACTTTACAATGTGAATTTTACAATGTGAATTACTTTATAATGTGAACTTTACAATGTGAATTACTTTACAATGTGAATGTGAACTTTACAATGTGAATTTTACAATGTGAATTACTTTACAATGTGAATGTGAACTTTACAATGTGAGCTTTACAATTTGAATTACTTTACAATGTGAACTTTACAATGTGAATGTGAATTTTCAGATGGCTGAGCATTCTCCTGATGACCGTGCTGATGATTACCGTGAGGGTGAGGACATCAATGCGCCGCCTCACAATGTAAGTTTTAAAAATATATCATATATTTATATCTATATGTCCATTTATAGTTATATCTTGTAAATGTGTTTATTTTGTCAAATTTTAGGTTGATGATGCACATGTACCATCTGAAGAACTTGAGGAACTTGATCAGCAACACCAAAAAGTTGACAGGAGAAGGGGCATCACTATGATGAAGAAGTTAATAGCACAAAAGGGCAATGGACCCAAACTTGTTGTGGATTTTGATGATGCAGGAAATGCATCTGGTGTGAATCGCAATTCATTTGTTTCATATCTTGGGTATGTTACTCGTAGACATTGCGGTTGTAAGATAGATTCTTGGCATAAAGTTTCTAAGGAGAAGAAAGACGTAATATGGAAGGAATTATGCGTGAGTTATTATTAATTTGCAATTCTATTTTGTAGATTACTAATTTTTTGGATACTAGTTAATAGCAATTCTAATTTACAGAGTATATTTGAATTGGATGAAAAGCTGCATCGTAAATGCGTGATGCAACACTGTGGGAGAGTCCTAAGGAACTATAGGACAAATCTCACCCGAGAATACATAAAAGAAGCTGACAAGAGGAAGAAGACAGCCACTGAACAGTGGAACTTTCTGGACAAAGAAGAATGGGACGCGTTTGTTGCTTCAAGACAAATGGATGAATTCAAGGTATTAGCCATCAGTCCCAATCTCATTAATATATGTTGTATTCACCTATTCAAGATTAACATTTACTGTTACTAACCAAATCATTAATGTGCATACTAACTAGGCCCTCAATGAGGCACAAAGATCAAGGCGTGCACTGAATGTGCATGACCACACAATGGGTCCAAAGGGGTATGCAGGCATTCGCCAAAGACTACAGTCTGAGGCTACTGCTCAGTCTGCTACTACTCAGGAGTCCTCCACTATAGGTAACACACCTCTTCCTCGCCATGATATCTGGATAGCTGGGAGGCAAAATAAGAAGGGAGAAATAAGGAAGCCCGCAACTGCTGAGGCGGCTGCAAAAATGGTAAAATACAACTCTTATAGCAATCGTTCGAATATTGATTATTTGTGGTGTTTACTTAATTACAAATTTTTGTTTTGTCGATTAGCGGGAGCTGCACGAGCTGAGGAAACAAGGCAAGTTCATCCCTGATGGCACAAGGGATGAATTGACAGTTGCTCTGGGTAACCCAGAGCATCCAGGACGTGTTAGGGCTGCAGGAGTTGGTATGGGCATCAAAGCTTTTTTGGGCCATCCCAACGCAAACATGTCCCAAAAGTGGGACTTTCACAAGAAGAGGTAACATATTTTTTTCCTTGTAGATGTTACTGTAAAAGAGAATTCAATAATTAGAATTTGACATTTCTTTTATCCATGTATAGGTAGATAATCTATTTGATAAGAAACTCGAAGAAGCAATGAAAAAGTGGCAGGCATATCAGACTGCCACTTACCTGATAGTACCTATCGTGTCTGCTACTGCAGGCTCTACTCCTACTGCAGAGGTTGGGAGTAATCCGGTAGACCCACCACCTAGCAAATCCGCTGTAAGTATTTTTATGACACAATAACTAGTTTTTTAATTCAAGATGATATGTTTTCAAGATGATATGTATATATGTATATAACATTATTTACACAAAAATTTGTAGGGGTTGAAGCCATGTCGTCTAAAAGTTAATGAATATGTCATTGCAGTGGCATCGGCTTACCCATCCCTACCAGGGGAAATGTTTCAAGGGTCTCCATTACCAGCTGGTTGGATTCGTGTGAGCCCAGTACATATATTCCCCAAGTGGATGGATCTTCCATTGCCATATGCCCACCCAGATTGTGAAACGCTTGGTGAGGCAGAAGGCGGAGTGATATTGTGGCTAAAAGCAGATGTCATCTTTACTGAAATTGTATGGTAAATTTACATTACGTTAAATTGTTAGTGTGTGTATATGATGTCAGTTGATCTGAAATTATTATATATATATATATACAGGTTAAAAAGAAGACACCCACAACATCTAGGCCTCCACTTCCACCTCCTACATTACCCAGTTGGGTTCCACAGGACCTAACTGTCCCGTTAGGTCCTAACTGTAGGGGTATGGCAATATGGTTAGGCGAACATGATATAAATTTCCCTATAACTATTTCTATAGATTCAGATGTTGCAGGTCAATCATACGAAAGCAAACTATTTATACAAGATATTTTGGAGTTGTTTTGATATGATTGGCTAAATACATCTGTGATAGAGCTATGGATAAGGTGAGATCTTCTTTATACATCCATATACCTTGTGTAGGATCTGGTGATCTGGTTTCTTATTTATTAATGCATGCGTAATTAATACATATTTTGCAGCTACTTAGACAAGATATGTGCAGATTTTGCATTCGAACATGTAGGATTTTTGATTCCATCTTTGATTAGTCTAGTAGCTAAGGACCCTCCGTCAGTTCAACAATACTGTTGTGAGGCTTTTTCATTTTTTGCTCAAAATAAGAAGACGATGATAATGGCTCCATTCAATGTAAAGTAAGTTTACTTTGCTTATTATAATTTGGACTTAAGAAAATTACATTTTTATTGTGGATTTTGCGTTATTAATTTTTAACTTTTTTACCTCTAGTGGTATGCATTGGGAGTTACTGGTTATTGTCCCCGAGACATTCACTGTCTATTATCTAGATCCTAAGGGGAGTAAATTGAATACAAAATATGGACACATAATGAAAATGGCATTATTCCGGTGAGAAATATTTCATTTTCATATCCGTTAACATATGTTATTACATTACTATTTAATTATGCAATGTACTGTGTTACATTAACATGTAGGGGTTTTGATGAGTTCAAAAAGGCTGGAGGAAAGGTCCCCATGAAAAAGAACCCGCCAATAATTTGGAAGAACGTGAAAGTAAGTTCCCGACTGCAATATATGTATATATTATTTATGTGAACAATGCTTAATTAGTTGTATTTTTTAATATTTTTTATGTTTGAACTTATACTGTGCTACACAAGACAACAGATGGGCATGTGGATACTATGTGATGCAATTTATGCACATGATTATCAAATATGCCGTAATGGACATCGATTGTATTGCTGAGGTATTATATAGTCTCATTAGATAATATGAAATATATCAATCTTATTTATAGCTCATGAATTATATATATACATCATTCTCTTTACAAGTGTTTACAACTGACCACACTACAGGAAATGCCTTACCAGATGTACATGCTCCCTATACGACGGGAGAATTAAATGAAGTAAGAGAAGAATGGTCAACAACCATACAAGTAGTGGGGGATTTAAGATATAATTGGGATGTTGATAGCGAATAATGACTAAAGAATGATATTTTGTAAATGAATTTCTGAATTATAATATATGTGTGAATGTTTCTACATGTCTGGATGTTTCTACATGTGTCTGAGTGAAAATGAATGAAACTGTTGGTTGCTATATGAATGTTTCTATATGTGTGAATGTGAAAATGAATGGAACTACAGATTGCTAGCTACATGAATGTTTCTAAATGTGAAAATCAAATGGAACTGCAGGTTGCATTGCTAAATGTGAATATTTTTGTTGTTAATTTTGCAGGTTTGTGGCCTGTTGTTGGCTGATATCAATGGATGTCGTAAAACCTGCAGTTCATAACTGAACTGCAGGTTTCTCATCCTGTGACCAGCCATACAGCAGGTCTGCAGACTGATAGAAAAAAAACAGGCGTCGGTTATTTATATAAAACCGACACACATAGTTACAGTGTCAGTTTTATATAAATAACCGACGCCTATTTCATGTGGTGCGAAGGCATATGGCGTCAGTTTATTATCTAATAACCGACGCCTATAGTGCCCAAGATGGCGCCCTTCTGTGGCGTGAAGGCATATGGCGTCAGTTTATTATCTAATAACTGACGCCTATAATGCCCAAGATGGCGCCCTTCTGTGGCACGAAGGTATATGGTGTCGATTTCTTATCTAATAACCGATGCCTATAGTGCCCAAGATGGTGCCCTTCTGTGGCGTGAAGGCATATGGCGTCGGTTTCTTATCTAATAACTGACGCCTATAGTGCCCTACTGGCACGTTTTCGATGGCGCGCGAAGGGTTATGGCGTCGGTTTTTGAACCGACGCATAACGTCTGGGCTTTTAGCGTCGCCCACATAGGTGTCGCTTAGAAACCGACACTAAAGGCCTTAAATAACCGACACTAAAGGTTGGTTATGTACTAGTGGAAGAAGCACACACGTCGATGTATGCTATGCATCCAGGTGTCACCAAGATGTATTATAGTCTGAAGGACTTATATTGGTGGCCCGATTTGAAGAAAGATGTAGCTGAGTTCATGGCTAGATGTGCAGTTTGTCAGCAAGTGAAGGCTGAGCATCAGAAGCCGGCAGGTATGTTGCAACCCTTGCCGATACCACAGTGGAAATGGGATCATATAACCATGGATTTCGTAGTTGGTCTACCCAGGACAACTAGGAATCATGATTCCATTTGGGTCATAGTGGACAGATTGACGAAGTCTGCCCATTTCCTACCAGTGAAGACGACGTATACAGCTGAGAAGCTCACTCAAGTATATGTGGATGAGATAGTACGTTTGCACGGTGTTCCAGCGACGATAGTTTCAGACATAGGTCCTCAGTTCCCGAGTCGTTTTTGGGAACAGTTGCACAAAGCGTTGGGAACGCAGTTGAGGTTCAATACCACCTTCCACCTGCATATAGATGGACAGTCTGAGAGGACTATTCAGACTTTGGAGGATCTCCTTCGAGCTTGTGTTTTGCAGTTCCTAGGTAGTTGGGACATGCATCTCAGTCTGATAGAGTTTTCCTACAACAACAGTTATCAGCAGAGCATTGACATGGCTCCTTATGAGGCCTTGTATGGAAGGAAGTGCAGATCTCCTTTGTGTTGGTATGAGTCTAGTGAGTATCAGCTTTTGGGTGCTGAGTTAGTGCAGTAGACAACAGAAAAGATCAAGTTGATACAACAACAGTTGAAAGTGGCACATGACAGGCAGAAGTCTTATGTAGACAATCATTTACGACCTTTGGAGTTCCAGGTAGGAGACAAAGTGTATCTTAAAGTCTCGCCATGGAAAGGTGTGCTACGGTTTGGCCAGAAAGGTAAGCTAGCACCTAGATATATGGGGCCTTATCCAGTCATAGCACGTGTTGGCAAAGTAGCTTACGAGTTAGAGTTGCCTCCAGAGTTTCACAGGTTACATCCAGTGTTCCACATCAGTATGCTCAAGAAAAGCCATCCAGATTCAGGGACATTGATACAGCCAGTTGAGGTCGAGCTTGATGAAGATGTGACCTACAAAGAAGGTCATGTGGCGATTCTTGACAGAAGGGTTAAGAAGTTGAAGAGGAGGGACTTGGTTCTTGTGAAGGTTCTTTGGCATCATCGTGGCATTGAGGAATCCATGTGGGAGCTTGAGGAAGAAGTGAGGAGGAAGTATCCCTCGCTTTTCTCTTTAGATTTCGGGGACAAAATCCATTTGTAGGGGGTTAGCTTGTAAGGATCCTGACCTCCGTTTAGGGTTTACACTGTTTGCTTTGCTTAACATTGGTGCTTTGTTGCTTGCTAATCACCTTTAGTGATGATTAGGGTTTGGTTGTGCTTTGTTGAGAGTTGGAGGTGCTACTTGCAAATAACCCCAAGTCTAGAGTTTGCGAGCAAGTTTGTCACCTTGTGAGGTGTTCCTCCCTCTCCTTGCTTCCTCTAAAGTAGAGAGGAAGGTTTGGGCCCTTTGCTTGAGTTCCTCTAGGATTCGTTGAGCTTGTTGAGCCTTGTGGTGCCTTGCTTTGGCTTGGTTGGACCTTGTGTCGGGCAAAGAGGTGGTTGTGTCGCCCATGGCTGTGTCGCCCAGGGGCTATGTCGCCCATGTTAGAAGTGTGTCGCCCAAGAGCCTTTGACCTTCTTTGACCTCATTTGTGTCACCACTAGTGGACACTTGGTGCTTGATGCTTACATGTGGCAATGACCTTGGACATGTGTTTTAGACATGATGGCAATGCTCATGGACAAGTGTCCCTAGGTGGGCGACACCTTGCCTTGCTTTGCTTTGGTTTCTCCTCCATCCCCTTCTATATATGCGTTTCCCTTTCTTTGCTAAGGATCCTTTAGTCTCCTTCTCCTTGGTGCACGACACACTCCCTTTCTTGCAAGTTGGTGGCTGATACCCTTGGAGTCTTCTTCTTCCTCTAGTGGTGGCCGAACCCTAGAGTGCCTTGATCTCCTTCTTCCTTGGTGGTGCATGGAGCTAGGAGCTTGGAGCTTGCTTAAGGCAGGTAACATAACTCCTAACCCTAACTACATTACCATCTCCTATGTTCTTGTTCTTGTTGTTTACGATCGGCTATGTTGTTGTTAGTGGGTTCCTTGCTTAGTTGCACCATGTTAGCCGAACCTATGATCTAGGGTTTCTTGGTTAGCAATACTCCTTTCTCTCCTTGGTCTAGAGGAGTGAGTTTGAGCTTCTAGTAGCATGTACAATACCCCTCTCTTGTTTAAGTTGAGAGGTGAGCTTATGTTCTAGTTGCTTGAGAAACACCCTCCTCTCACCATGGACTTGAAGGGTGAGCTTGGTGATAGTTGTGAACCTTGCTAGAGTTGTGCCTTGTATTGCCCGATGGGTGATAGGTGGTGTGCAAGACCTCTCTCTCTTAGTTGATTAAGGAGATCCATCTCCTTGATCCTTTAGGGTTTGGTGCCCTTGTGCTTGAGGTTGAAGATGAGCTTGGGGAGGTGCTGCCCGACAACCTTCTTGACATAGACCCTTGGACGATATGTTGTGGTGGTGTTGGACGACACACCTTGAGGTTGTGAGGGGCGTCACAATACTACCCTGCCTGGTGACAGCCGATAGGCCATGGGTTGGTTGGCTGATCGATAGGTCCCTTGTCGGTTGTGTGAGCTACACCCTTGAACGTTACCTCTTGTGGAATATCTTGCCCGATACACACCTGTCTTAGCTATAGCTTGGCGTTGTTGCACTTGAGGTGAACTTTGCTAGCAGTCCTGTGATGGGCGTCACCCTGGTCCTATGTGAGTGTCGGACATCAACACGACACCCCGTTGCTCATTATGTTTACTTGCTTAGCTGCACGCTTGGTTGTTGTTGCCCTTGATGCTAACACAACATTGCACATCACACGCTTGGCCGATATGTGTTGACCGACATGAGCTGGGCGATAGGGTGAGTACCCTGCCTGATATAACCTATAGTGAGGGTGCCCTGCCCGATACCACCTCTGGTGAGGGTGGTGGATGCTTTTAGTGAGGGTGCCCTACCCGATACCACCTCTGGTGAGGGTGGTGGATGCTTTTAGTGAGGGTCCTGCCCCTTATAGAATCGATATGCTGATCTTGCACCACATTTGGTTTTGATAGTAACCCTGGATGTGCACGATATAGTAGACCACATCTATGCTAAGCCTTGTACATGTATCTGGTTAGTCATAATGGTGACTTTTGATATTCTTAGTAGTAATTGTTATGGTAAAGCTTGTTTATGTAACTTACATGTCTTTACATATGCATGCGATCATCTTAATATTATGTATAATGCTGAGCAAATGATAAGCATGTAGACTGCCTTGCTTAATGATGTAACCTATGCTCATGATCACAAGTTGAGGCATGATGGATAAAGTATATAATCATTAATGTCACCCTTTATTGATAGCATGGTTATTCTGTTAAATCTATGATTATTGTGTATACTAACCATGCAGGTGATGCATAGCCAAGAAAAAGGGCTATGAGGTATATATATGATGAGTAACATTGCTTTGATAGTTACTCTTGATGATGAGATCACATGTATGATGTGTTTGGCTAAATTACTTGGGGATTGCTATCCCATGTTGATGATGTAAGCCTTGAGAGGTAGTGGCACTATGTGATGAGGGATTGAGATCCCATGGTATGTGATGATCCTTGAGGTGGATCTAGATGATTGGAAAGAGGCCAAGTGATAACATGTAATGTTTGATCCCTATAATGGATCAGTATGATGTGAATTGCAGTAAAAGCACAATGTTGAGTTTTATGATTGATTATTCTTATTATAGTTTACATGTTATATAACTTGGTTGAATCTTGCAATCCATATAAAAGATACTAATTAATCACAGTGGAATATATCATGTAGTTTCCCTGGCCATAGATCCATCATCGTCAAGAGCTGGCGATGGTGAAACGGGTTCTTCTACGGGTTAACCCGGAGCACATATTGTTGAGTATGCGAGGTTTCTCCTAGCCTAAAGTGAGGAGGTAAGAGTGCAACTTTGGTTGTAGACTCCAGGGTGTGGATTCAGGCCCATAGCCCAAGTATGTGAAGAGCATGGTGAACATGCCCATGGCTAAGGATATGTGATATGGGAGCATGAATGTGTTCATGGCTCAGAGCACGATGAACAGGCCCGTGGCTCAGTTTCACTAGCATCGATACCTGTACCGCGGTGGGCTAGGCAGAGGGTAGCCTGACCCTGTGGCTGAGGCCACTTCAGCATGAGACTGCGGTCCTACTTGTGTCGTACTCGTGCACTGACCATGAGGTGGGAGGTCGTGGAGTTCGGCTCATCCATTTGACCTTGTATGGCACCGGCTCCGGGTTTCACAGCCGTCAGTTGGACTTGAACGGTACGGTTCACTTCCTCAGGGCATAATAACACGTAATCCAGCCGTATAGTATTTACTGTTTAAGGCAAAACACAGAACATTGGTTGAGGCCTTGCTTGTGTAGTTAATCTTATTATATCTTGCAGTTAATTATATGTCTCTCATGTTATGGGGTAATACCTTATAAATCTTATCTTGAAATACTTGAGTATATGCCTTCCGTACATTTGGTAAGCTTGACGGTATGAATAACTTTACTTTATAAACTGCTCTCGTTATACCCTTTATCAGATATCTGCTATTGTTGCTTTATCTTTCTAAGGTTCTTTAGTTTCGGCAGGGAGTTATGTTTCTCACTGGGACTGTGTGTCTCACCCCGCTAGTTTACACCCTTTTTAGGTGGTCGAGCTAGACGTGGTGGTGGTCGCAGAGTTGCGGCCGAGCAGCAAGAAGAGCAGTAGAAGGCAAGCGATGAATATGCTGCTGTTTTGGATGTTTTGTAGTAGAGTCTTAGAGTCATCCCTGTACTCTTAGGTCCTTGGGAGCAATCTGTGGTTATGGTGATTTCTGCATGTTTTCGCGTAGCACCTCGTTGTCTATGTGATAGTGGGATGTGTTGCCAAAGATAGAGCATGAATGCGTTCATGGCTCAGGAGCACGGTGAATAGGCCCGTGGCTCAAGGTATGCTAGCGCTGAGACCTGTACCAAGGTGGGCTAGAGAAAAGGGTAGCCTGCAGAGCTGACCTTGTGGCTGAGGCCACTTAAGCAAGAGACTACGGTCCTGCTTTAGATATCATGCACTGACCATGAGGAGGTGAGGTCATGGAGTTCGTCTCTTCCATTGACCTTTTATGGCACCAGTTTTGGGCTTTGCAGCTGAAGGTTGGATTTGGGTGGTACGGCTCACTTCCTCAGGGCATAATGAATTGTAATCCAGTTGTATAGTATATATTGCTTAGGACAAAACACAGAACATTGGTTGAGGCCTTGCTTGTATAGTTTCCCTAGTTATATCTTGCAGTTAATTACACGTTCCTCATATCTTATGATAAGTTCTTGTATAACTTGTCTTGTCAATCATGTTCCATAAGAAATATTTGGTTATATGCCTCCCAGATATCTTAGTAAGTTTGTTAATAAAGTTAGTATGAGCTATATGCTTTATCTGTTCTAGCTTTCCTAAAGTTTTATAGTTTGGCGGGGAGTTATGTTTCTCGCTGGGACTGTATGTCTCACCCCGCTGGTTTTAAACCCTTTTTAGGTGATAATGCTAGATGTGGTGGCGGTCGTGAGGTTGCGGCCGAGCAGCAAGAAGAATAGTAGGAGGCAAGAGATGGATATGTTGCTGTTTTGGTAGTTTTGTAGTAGAGTACTAGAGTCATCCATGTACTCTCAGATCCTTGGAAGTGTTTTGACGACGTTTCACGATGTATAGTTGATGTAGTATGTTTATCCTGTTGTTGGCCTAATATGGCTTGTTTTGTATAAAACAGGTGGTGAACTCTTTGTGCCTATGAGAAAGTTAGATCATATGAGCTATGGACATATATCAAGGGTTATGTATATTTATATAACATGTTTCCTTGCAGGATAAGGATCTGGATGTAATAGTTTCTTTATTATCTGCTTTCTGCAATCAATTTTAATTAACTCATGTTTTTGGTAATATGTGGTTTATGGAGGTTCCACACGTTTTTGTGTGGCATTTTGTTGTCTGTGTGATAGCGGGATGTCACAGTTTCATTACTGCAATCTTTAAAGTGACTATGTGTATAAAAATTTAAGTATAATTGTGATTGTCTTGAACCTACATACCATCTCTAGATGTATGATGCAAGACCAAGCCTTGGAGGGAAGGTCTAAAGTGGTCAAGCCCCAGAGGTAAGACCACTGGGCACCCAGAGAGGTGACCCCAAGCACCAAGCTCAGGATGGAGAAGGTGGCCTTAAGTCCCTTGCAAGGCCTAAACCATAAGAGAGGGCATCCTAGAGTATGTGTAAAAGAAGTTGAGAAGTTACATTGAAAATGTAAACTTGGCATTGTTAACAACTACTTGATATGAATAGATTGTTAGAACCTAATTGCAATGTTGTGTTTGTCACCACTTACCAGTATATTCATCTATACTGACCGTCATTTTTTTGTCAGTGTTTTAGGAAGTATATGAAATTGGACAAACAGTAAAGTGGAACATGTGAAAAATTAAAGTTAAATATACCAAGGAGGATTATCTAGATAGATTTCTACTAGGGGTAGAAGTCATAGTTACCTATTTTTGGAAGGTATGTAAAAGTAAATTTTATTCCAACTTTCAAGTTTAGTTTTTCATAGAATTTGATAATTATTTCTTATTAATTGTTAAACCATTGATCCTGTATGTGGGATAACACCTCTGACCTCTTGGTCTCCCTTGATTGGGGGTTAACAGGAAGCAGGTCGTTACAAATACACCCACATTAAGAACTAAACCATATAGAATGTCACGATACATCAATCATCTATCTTAAAATATCTTGTGACTCAGATTAAAGTAGAGGACAAAATTATCAACTTCATCTCTATGTGCCTTTGGGTTCCATAAACAAAAATGAGGATAGATCTTGTTTCATATATGTGATGTTCATAAAAACAAATCACCAACACATATCTAGTTGTAGATTCCCCAAAAACAAAAGAAGTGGTCTTAGGGAAAAACCACCTCTCATTTTCCCAATATCTCATTAACAGATCGACAAGGTCAACCTACCAAGAACAAAGATACACAAGTAAAAAAATTCTTTTGGTGAATTTTGAGGGAAGGTTGGGAAAGAATGAAACTAGAGGGAACATCATGTAAAAAGGCCAGACAATATTTACTAGCTCCAAATTGAATCCTAGGTCATATAGATCAACAAACCAAAGAAAAACATAGAATAATAGGGAATTGTATTGAATGGTTTGAAGATAATGATGTAGAAGGGGAAATTTTGTTTTGAGGATTGATCAAAAACCCATGTGAAGTGGTCATAGTGGAGGCTTCAAAGTCATGTCCCAAACTCACCACATTAATTTTTCATGTCAAAGTGATGCCTAAAGCTCAAAAAAGACACTTCTCTATTGATTAATGTACAAAGGTGTTGCGGATGACTACTCCTACAACCAAATCCTACACAAACTAATAAGTTTCCTTTGTGGTTCCTATTTGGTGGTGATCAACCAACTAATTTGGTCAAAAGCCCTAAGTATGAAGAACACTCTCCTCAAGCCCATATAGAAGCCAATGTTCTTCAGGGTTATATAAAGGGGTATTTGTGAATTTAGTGGATATATATCTATATATACATATATATATATGCATATATATACACACACAAATATATGTATATACATATATATACATATAAACATACACATATACATAAATATATAAATATATATATATATATATATATATATATATATATATAGATACAGTCAGACTAGACCACACCCAAGTGTGCATATCACACTGTACACTCAAGTGGTGCTTATAGACCAATTTTTTTGAAAAATCCAAACAATCCATATTCATTGTTTTAAAAAATAAATGCTACATGCAAATTTTGAGCTCATTTGGGTCCCTCTAGGTCGCACTTCCATGACCAACAAAATTGACACAAACTAATTTGAATTTCTTTATTTTTTATTACCTTTAGGTGCATGACCTATAAGTGTCTGAATGAGCTCAAATTTTGTACATAAAAATATATTCAAGAAGATCTACGACTTAGGTTTTTAGTATAAAATATAGTTGATGGATAATGACTTGAGTGTACTCGATCTTCAGTACGCTTGAGTGTATTCCACCTTGACTCATATAGAGTCAGACTAAGATACACTCGAATGTACTATCACACCATACACTCAAATGGTGTTTACACATCTAGATATCATTTTAGAAAGATCCAAATTATTGAAATTAATTGTTGTAACAAATATAGGATACATATAAATATACATATATATATATATATATATAGTCAGGCTAGAATACAATCGAGTGTATTCGGATCAGAATACACTCAAGTGATTTTCCATGATGTAATATTTTTTTTTTTAAATCTAATCTGTTGATCTTCTTAAACATCATGTGAATAGCTCATATATAAAAATTTGAGCTCATTTGGACATTTACAGGTCATGTTATGAAGACCAAAAAAATTATACATTTCAAATTAGTTTCGTACGTCGATTTTGTTGCCCTCAGATGAGTGACTTATACTCATCCAAATGAGATCAAAATTTACATGTAGCCTAATTATAGTATAATAATGAAGATCAATGATTTACATTTTATAAAAAAATAGTCTTAATATGCAAACACCACTTGAGTGTAGCGTGCGATCTGTACACTCGAGTGTATTCTAGTCTGACTCATATATATATATATATATATATATATATATATATATATATATATATATATATATATATATATATATATATATATATATATATATTAGAGAAGCTAACTATGCTTGTGAGATAGTTTGGTTTTATATAATCGGTTTAGATGGTGTCACAATTTTTTATGAAGAAAGATCAAGGAAGGAGAAAGAGATGATTTATAATTTTTTATGCTCTCTACGTTATAGGGAACAACCAACAAGCTGATCAGTTCCGAAAGGTATTCCGGATACATCGAGGAAAGAAAGTTCAACATTATTAGAAGACGAGAGAAATATAATGTGGAGAAAAGACAAATACAAACATTATACAAAGTTAGCAACAAATAGGATAAGCGTACCCAACCTTAAATCTAAAACTGGATTGCTCAAGGAAAATCCTTCAGCACATAGAAACTACAAAAATCATAGAAATAAAACGTTACGCCTCAAACTATATGAAATTTTAATCATACTTTTCATTAGGATTAACGTTATATAGGTCATTTCTTATGTATTTTCATATTCCTTTAACTTGAGCTCCATTTACTTTTAAATTTGGAACGAGGTTCCTAATGGAACCTAACTATTAAATAAACTACTATATATAGATTTTACTGTGACGTTACAGCTGTTTTGAACAAACTTCTGGTATTTATTTGGTTACCAAATTTGGATGGATTATTCCTTATAACTTTCAAAACAGACATCTGTTTCATTAATTTTTTTATTGACATTTACTTCCTCATTTAGAATTTTTGACCAAGTAGGTTATGAGTATACAAAATAAATATTTGTTTACCTCATCTTTTATCAATTAGCCTACCGGTTTCACATGTTTTACTAAATTAATTTTTGTCCCTTTGAGTCGTTTTATATATTAAATACGACGAGGTCTGCACATTGCATATATGAGTGGTGATTACTTAGTTAGGATTAGGGTTTAGTTATTACTTAGTATTCTCTCACATCAAACATGTTGTTTTGTATAGTTTTCTCTTTCCACTTTCTTGATCCCTAATGTCACTACATGCTTTTCGTACATATGTATATGCGTGTAACGGATTTGTTACTTTTAGTGATACGATTAGGGATGAGACATAATTGATGATTTAGTATCATTTAGTTGAGTTTCACCAATGTATTCCAAAATGCATAGATTTAGGAATTTGTGGTTTCACTTATTAAATATATTTGATTTTTGGAATATTAAAAATCTGGGATATTGGTTTTGAATATGTAATACAAATGAAGATAAATCCAATGATTTCAAACTGCAATTTTGATTGTGTTAAGACCATGTCAGTCGTTAGATTAGTCAAGGTTTCGCAGGGATTTCCCTGATGAGTCACATTAGTGTTATTCTACAATGGTGACCCTTACACAAAATGCCCCAAACAGGGTGTTGGACGGGCGACGATAAACAGACCCATAAATGCAAACGAAAACTGCACCCATTAACAATCTACAAACGATCTATTTGCGGTTTGTAATGGCCCAAGTTTTTGCGTGATATTTTATTGCATTATTAGTATTTACTATATATATATTGCGTATCACTCTTTGTATAAACATGACGGCAAGAAATAGATATTTATGAGTAATGGCTCAAATCACAACACAATAACGATTTGAATAGACGTTAATAGTCCAGTGTTTTATTCAATAAAAATGTGATACTTTATATATTATTTTATATAATGCATTGTCTTATATATAGATGTGTAACAATTAAAAATGTATGTTTTGCTAGTCAAAGTCTAGGAAGACTTAATAACGGTCAGTAAAAGTTTACTTGCACTTACTATTGTTTTGTGTAATATCTATGTATTAAGTATACAGCATACTGGAATGAAATGAGTAACATGCAATTTGAGTGTACTTTCAACTGTTAAACTGGGAATAGAGTTACTACCATTTAATAGTATTAGACCCATCTCGAAACTAAAATATTAATCAAGTAGCTGTTTAACAAACTTTCCCTCTTCATTCGTAGTACCAAGAGCGATAAAAGTTAAATTTGGATAAGTTGCTTCTCAATTTCACTAAGCCACAGTTATGAACAAAAAAACCTCAAGGCTAAAATTAAAACTAGTTAAAATTGGACTCTATCTTGGACTATTATGATGGTGCCGCATGATGTCTAAATCTCGGATGCAATGATTTCGTTTCGAGGCGATGATGTTACTGCTGTGCAGCGCCATAGTTCAAAGAGAATGCTTTTATCTTTTTGACAAGGACCTAATCTTGACCGTATACTCTTAGCTCAATTTCATTATCGTGCGTAAGGCCGGGCATAAACTAAACCAGACCATTACATTCAACCAAACAGAACCAAACAGACCACTCTGGTTTGATTTTACAGCATAAATGGTTTAGTTTGGTTTGAAAAGTTTTTAAACACTTAAACAATAGTTTGATTTAGTTTGAGACTGCATTTTAATCAAATCAAACCGAACTACTAAATACATACTTATATTGTGAATAATACTTATCTAAATTAAATTATACAATGCTTAATAAGTTTGCGTATGTTAATGTGAAAAAATGATAAATAAATGAAATTAAGGCTAATAAAATTTTAGACTATGTGGTATCAGACATATTTATCTAAAGTTACTTAGACAATGTCTACTTAAGTTTATATATGTATTCTTATAATACCAATTTTGAAATAATATTTTTATATAAAATTTGTTTATCATACTGAATATCTTGATTAAGATGATGAAAAATGGTCAATTTATTCATAAAATTACAGTTCAATGTTTTAGATTCTCGTATAATAATTTGAAACCAAGAAAAATCGAACCATTCCACAATTTAACGGTTCAATTCAGTATGATTTTTAGACTAGTTCACGATTTGATTCAGTTTAAAAAAGTAATAGGCAAATATATATGGTTCGATTTATAATTTTAAGAATAAATCAAAACCGAACCAAACTATGCCCATCTCTATCTGTGCCTGTGAAGCATTTCCTCATCTCGCTTGATATCTTAAGTTTGCTCGATTTTTTCTATTCTATAAGCAATTTGGTATTCATATAAATACACAACGTAAAGATATATGGAAATCTTTTACATCTAGCTATAATTCCTGATTCAAATTAACCTTTCTGATTTTATGACAAAACTACGTAACTGAGGGCACGTTGTGTCAAATCTATTCAATTACCAAGAGACGGATAGAAAAGTTAGATTCATATTATTTAAGACGTTCTGTCTGAACAAGAATGTATGAGACGTAATTGAACCGGTCTACTATGCACTGGAATCTTTGTAATCATACTGAATTGTTCTGGAACTTACAATTACCTTCCATATATATTATATATATTGATATCTATACGAGGGAAAAAAACATAAAAGGTGTGCTTCTCAGAGACACATAGTGACGTACTCTAAATTCAGACTCCTCTGCTTGCCCAATTTTCAGTAGGCGACGGTCAGGCTATGCCTAAAACAACAGATGATGGCGGGCGTCCAAGTTGCCAATGAAAATCCAGTGCATCAATGGAAGTTCTGTTGCTCTGGCCATGCGTTCCAGAAGGCTGATTGATCATCCAAGCCACAGAACATGCTGCTGAAACCATCATCCTGACCAGCGTGCTCAGCCCTGAGGCATTGCATCTGGTCAGCCCTTGTGGAGCCTAGGAACTGCTGAGCAGCCAGCGGTGGTCTCGCAGCTTGAAAGAAAAGCCGGTTTGGGTGAGACGAGTCTAATGGGCTCTCTGTTGTGGGTGCTGTGTAGATGTCCAGGTTGATATCAGAGCTATTCTCGCTCCTATTACTGCAGGATCCTTGGTCTGTCTCCTTATTGAGATTAATTAGCTCCGTGGTATCCCTTCCCCTCAGATTCATGACCTGCAATGTTGATTAAAGATACCTAATGGGTCACTTCATTATGGGGAAAAAGTAACAACAAACTGGCTATGTATTATTAACACGATGACAACTATAGCAAGCAGCTAACTCTATCTGTTGGATTAATATCTTTAGGTATGCTTCATTCGGGCAATTTAGCAATTAGAGTAATGTCTTTACTGTTGGGTTTTTTTATGATCTTGAAAACTCTGGGTCGTGGCTTCCCATCGTAATGAAAACTATGTTCATCCAAAAGAAGAAAAAGATACAGATTGCTTTAGCAGGTGAGCCAACAAAATTGTGTCTTTTATATTTAAAAAGGTTTCTAGTATGCAAATTCTTATGCCAAGACAAGATACTGAAAAGGATCTTCAACTCATTTCGCCTGTAAAGTCATAGGTCATGATCTTGGTGAAAGAGCCACCATCAGACAGAATCTTTACCAGAATGATTGCCTCCACTAAAAATCAACAGTCCCATGCAAGGGAAAAGGGCAATAATAAGAACAAGAATAAAAGGACTAGTGAACCATGAATTTCCTTCGAAAAAAGCTCACCTCCGCTTGAAGCTTCTTGTTCTGGGCATGAAGGGATTCATTCTCAGTCTTGACAGCATCAAACTGCTGTCTAAGGATGTCATAATCCTTCTCCAGTTGTTTAGTCTTCCATCTTGCCCTCCTGTTCTGAAACCAGATTGCTATCTGCCTTGGCTGCAACCCAAGTGCTCTCGCAAGTTGCATCTTTCTCTCTGGCTCCAGCTTGCTTCCCAGTTCAAAGCTTTTCTCCAATGCCCTCACCTGTTCCATATTCAGCCTTCTCTTCCTCTCCCCCAAGCCTGCCTGCGAACAGTCATCAGACAGGTCGTCCTCCCCACCTCCACCGCCATTCACATCCCCACCTCCACAACAGGCCTCCAGTCCTGCTGGGAAGGACATGGACCTCTTCCCAAGCATCGTTGCAATCCCATGGTAGTCCTGTGGGTTTGCAGGCGGTGGGCTTGGAAAGAGCTGGGTAGCGAGCGGGTGGTGACCATGCTGGTGGTGGTCTTCCTCTTCACTGGGTGCTTGCATTTGGAGCAGGAAGCTCGAAGGAAACAATGACGAGGACATCCCATTGCAAGTCATCCGGACTGCGATCTCAGGGATCAATGGGGCAGCAAGAAGTGGGGGAGATCTACAGGTTGCATTGTGGAAGGGCGAAGGGCAAGACTTAACTGATAAAGGTGGGAGGGTGGGATGGGGCGAAGGAGGTGAGGCAGGACAGAACTGGAGTGACTGAGAGTGATCGTGGTAGTAGAAGTGTATAATAGAAAATTTGGAAAGATGAATTGTAAACTAGGAAGAAAAAAAACTGTGGATAAGTTACCTCGTCTTGAAACTAGGGAGTGACTTGAGTTGATCTTAGGATTATAGAGATATAATATGTGGGTATGGGTAGATACTCTGTTCGATCTGGGTGCGGTGGTTAATATTGGTGGAAACAAAGGTGAGGGATATCGTGGAAGGATCCAAATTAATATTTTAATTTCTAATCTGCGCAATGCTTTTAGGGTTTATTTAATTGAAAAGCAGCAAAGCGCTAGGTGGGGCAACCTCATTATTGAGCAACTATCATCTATTTGGATGAACTAGAAAGAGTTTAACTCTTAAATTCAGTAATATTAAGTATCCAGGTCAATACATTAATATAGAGAGTGAGCAATTCATTGGAATCTGTGAAGAAACAGGGGTCAACACCAGGATACCGTTGAATGTTTTGCCGCATCAATAAATCAATCTGCCCAAGATGAGATAGAAAGCAGGAATACAAAACCAGATTCGGTTCACTCTCCCTCTGATACATTTTTTTCTTCTTATATAATATAAGTGATCCATGTTACTGAAGCTACTGACAACCCTGAGCACTGAATGTCATACGCAACGCCATTCCAGTACCCACATGTATCCGTGGTTATGGGCATTTCTGCTTAAAGAATTCCTCCCCCAGCAAGACACGTAGTGACAAGTTACACCCGCATTTTCTCAATTGGTAACATGACTTTGGTTGGAATTACCCTAAAGAGCAATTTAAAATATAACTATAGGTTGTGTACAACCTTTCTGCTGATTTCAATAAATATGACCCATTTCTAGTCTTTCTGGTAGCTATAAAAAGGTTGTCTGTCTGTGCCCCGAAACAACACTCTTATGATAGCCCATTGGATCTGTTCAGGTATGGGAGCTCTGGCTAACTGGAGTCTAGGCGCTGTGTTTCTCACTGGTTTTGTATCCAGATGGTGCGGTGCGGTGCGGTTATAAGAATTTGTGGTAACAAGGAATGTTACTACCACTTGCACTTGAAGAAGTATATATGAAATACCTTTTACTGTCAGTATTGTTTCTTGGAGCTTGTTTGTTACGGTTTAGTCAGACTATAAAGTGTGAATTAGCTATGTAAACCTATACAACTAAATCACATTTGCAGCCCCGACAACCAAATAATTACCCTTAATTAGGATAACAAGGAAGCATTATAGGATACATTACAACATGGATTTGAAGATAACATGATTGAGGTTTTGCCCAATGATTGGAGATTTTGGGTTCTCCAGTGGCCGACTTGGGTGTCAAGTCCCTAACTTTTGGAAGAATTTTAAGTTTGATGGAAATGGCATCATTTCACTTGGCTAGGAAACAGATTACATTTATTGCTTGTGGGTATGCTTTAATTTTATAATCATGTTAAACACCTTACTCAATAACTTGATTAGCCTGAAGTATTTGGTTGTGATTAATTGATTTAATTGTACAATAAAAATATAGAAAAAGCTGCTGGGAACGACAAAGATCAAATTTACATTCAGAACCATATTACAAATGCAATCATAGATGCATGCCTGATACCCCAATGTTAAGTATATTCACAGCATTTAAGCAACAAGACAGGAGATGCAAACCTGACATGTTCGTGATCTAGATCTCACTTTTCCAAACCATACCTTCGTTGTCATCCACCACCCAACAAAACCCCACCAGGAAAGAACAGTCTGGAGATGGGTTTACCTGCAAAACGAGGAGAAGCAACATAGAAAATCACCACAGACGGGCTGGCTCCACCACACACTGTCCTGCCCTAGAGGGGAGGAAGATGGCAGGAATCTAAGAGCATGGGTCCTATCGTCTGCAGGGTTTGCTACCTAACCTACATACAGCTCTCGTGCACCAGGTTCTCCTCCCCACCACCCCCACACCCTTCCGAAGCAAGAGCTCAGAAACACATAAAATTATGCAAGAAAGAAAAACCCCTACTAGTCCTACCGATCTGGTCATCCTTTTGTCTCTCTGCACCTCTGTCTATCCGAACACCACTTCCTGCTGTCACCCACCAGTTGGCCATCGTCACTTCTCTCTGTCTTACCGTAGATCTCGAAACCTACACGCTCAAATGTAGCAGCAATTCCCTACTCTCTTGTTCTTTAAGAGCACCATACGACCCATGACATTTTCCAAGCACCAGAATGCCCGACGACCACTCATTTCTTTTCCAATGATGTGTTCGTTGTACTCTGCTGCTGTAAAAAAGATGTTTTCCTACAGAACATCTTTGATGTGTTACAGAATTTATCAACAGTAGGAAAAATGCAGCCATTTTAAGCATGTGAACGTTTGATGCCAGATCTGTTGAAAGCCCGTTCTTTGTTTTTGGGCTCCCCTTCATTTTGTGATTGCGTTCCACAATATACATCAGGGCGGTATATATTGTTTGTTAGATATATGGCTGTAGAAGAAATCGTATATAGCATTAGTTAAGGCTAATGTAGTGGAACTAGTACATGGGATGAGATAAAGGTAGTTTTGTGTCTATTGCAAATGAAAAATAATTTTTATCTCGGGTTGCTCAGTTCTAAAACTTTTGTGGTCCTTATATGTAGGATCACATGTAGCATTAGTATCCAAGGATCCGAAGGGAGAGTATGCTCACCTACTTGGGGGTATAGTGACCACAACACACACGCGTCACGCCACGCATCGCCGGACTCGTGTGTAATTAATTAATTATTAATTTAGTTAATCGTTTCTTTTCGAAACAAATTTATTAATCTTAAATGGAAACTGTTTTTCTTGTGATTTTTTTCGCAACCTGTACAAAAGCGATCGAGTTATTGCGTCTTAATGAGATTAGGATTTTGGTGCGTGTAAGACTATAAATAAGCCTCTGGTCATTAGGGTTAAGCACATCTCAAACGAACATCAGCCGTCAGCCGTTTCATTTATATTTTGCAAACCCTAAGGAGAGCACTTATCTGTTGCTTCTGTGTTGTTGCTTGGGGTCGTTCTTCTCCAGTGGGCAACAAGTTCCTCTTTCTTCTCTTCAGAAACACAATATGTCAGACGGTTGTTCCTGCAATCGTTGGGTTGCACTGGTAGTGCAACCAACGCCGTCAAACACGAGCGAGACGACAATCTTTTTTAGGTTCGTGATCGGGTCGAGTTGAAGAACGACGACTATCCTTCCGGATTGCGGGTTGCTGATTTCTTTAACACGTTTATTTTTTAAACGTACGATGTGGTATGTGTTCCTAATTTTTTTTTTTATTTTCTCCTGCACCGTTTATTCTTCTTCTTATCTGGATTTGGCATGAACCTGTTAATTTATTGTATTCGTTGTTGTTGCATGTAACGACGTAAACCTAAAATTAACAACAGTCTTAAAGAAATTATTTTCTGTCATTAATTAACAATAGTCAGTCATGTTAAATTTAGAAATAAAATTGATACTAGCAGTATGCCTGATAAATTTACTAATACCAACTTTACTCGTTGGTAGAGCTAGATGCAAATTTGGCTTAATATTGCGGATTTTGATCAGTACTTAGAAGAGGACGAACCTAAATCTGATGACACTATCCTTAATATTACAAATATAATTGCTATCTGGAAGAAAAATGATAAGACATGCTGATGATTGATTTTGTTTGGTTCAAATAACAAACTATATGGTTCTTATTCGAAGCCGCCTATTACTACTTCCAAAGTTCTGTGGGAAGAATTTGTTAAGAAATTTAGTACTGAAAACCAAGGTGCTGAAAAGTATTGTCTGTCTGAATTTCTAAAATTTCAGATGGTTGAGGGTAAGTCTGTCTCTGATCAAACACACAACTTTCATCTCTTGTGTCATGAACTCTCAGATGCAAAGATGGAATTGCCTGAGAAGTTCGTTGTTATTTCCATCATAGAAAAGTTCCTTAAGTCATGGGAGTTGTTTGACATGACTCTTAAGCATTGCAAAGGAGACTTGTCAATGAATGATCTAATGAGGAATATTAACATACAAGAAGAACACTTAAAAGAGAACACTGTCAAGGTGCCTACTGGTGCAAACCCTAGAGTCAATTTTACTTCTACTAAAACCAAAGCTAATAAAATAAAGAATGCACATAAACCTAAGGTCAAGTTCTAGAAAAAACCAAAGAACAAATCTTATTTGACTTGTAGACATGTTGGCCACTAGAACAAGGATTGTCCTTCAAAAAAGGTAAAGAAAGCTGCCACATCTGCCACTGAGGAGGCAGTAGTCAATATGATGACTACATCCTTGCACCTCAATGATGGGTATGTTTCTATAAAACTTGAAATTGTTTCTATTTTTGAACCACTTTTGTTGTAACCTCATTTTCCAATACATGTAATGAGATTTATGAATCTCCTTTAAAAGATAAATAAGATCCATGTTTGATTTCAGGGTTTGATTTGAATAAATTTCGTGCATGCTTTCTTGTTGGGCCTTATTGGCCATTAAGCCCAGTTGAAAGAAAAATAAAAAGAAATGAAAAAGGGAATTCCATTTAATAAAAGAATACAAGGGAATAATGGAATATATAAGAAAATGATTAAAAGTAACCAAAAGGCTAAAAGATAATTTCCCATAAAAGGTTTTCGTGTTACAAAGGATCCTTGGGGTTCAAGGAACTCAATATAATTAAATAATGGCAAAGGAAATAAAGAATATGTGGAAAATACCATTAAATAAGGGATAACTTGAAACTGAAATAAAGGGCACGTTTCCTTTGGATAATACTCCTATTTTTGCACAATGAGAGATAAACATATGAATGACTTTCCTTTAAAATTTGAGGCCAAAAGGACTTATGGATTGGGAGTTATTAAATTTTCAAGTTATCTTTAAAATAAGGACTTTCCTTGTTTTATTGGGAATTCTTTTCCTTTTTCTGTGTAAGCGCGGGTAATGGTGACCGTTGGATATTAATCCAACCGATCAGGGCTCATCGTCAAAGTCCTAAGAGTCAGGGACTGTAGCGTAGGTTACATGTGGATTTTCTCCATCTCTTTCCTCATTATCTGATGGATGTGCCATCTTGGAAACCTTTCCATTATGATCAGGAGGGGATTCCGAGCCACCACAACCCCGGTTTAGTGGTCATTGGATGCTTCTAGGCGAAACGCCCAATTAGGCTATGAACTGTGGTGGCAACAGGGTTGGGGAAACCCTAGAGGGGTCTCCACGCCCTATAAATAGGGTCCCTATTAGTTCCTTACTCCTTCACGATCTCAAGCGGCTGTTTTCTAAGCCCTATTGCTCGCTCCCTCACCCAATTGCTCGCACTCTGGCGAGAAGGTCTTCATGGCACCGCCACTGGTTCTGTTTAGAAGACAAGGGAGGATGACGAGCGGGGATCGTCAGATCCTAGACCATCGTGTGCCCGCCCAAGATCCAACGCTACTGGAGCGGCGCGCTGGTTTGAATCAACTAAGTGGAGCGCTTTGACCAGGACCGTAGGATCAAAGTCCACCGTGAGCCGCGCGTCATCGACGACCGATAAAGGAGGCACGCCACTAGTGGAGGGAATCTGACGCAGAGCGTCAGATCAAGGCAGGGCACAGTGGCACTGTTATAACCCCAAATTTTGGGTTCAATTGATGAGAAATGCAATTTCTCATGTTAAGAATAATTGAACAAATAATGATGTGATTTGTTTTGAATAATTGGATTTCGTTTGAAATAGCCTTGTTATTTGATTTGTGGGCTTTATTGGCTATTGGGCCCAATAAAAAGGAAAATAGCAAAGGAAATTCAATTAGTAAATGGATATTTGAGAAATGAAATAATGGAAACCTCTAGAAGGAAAATCCAAAGAGGATTTCGTGCCTCTTGGATTCCTTGGGTTCCAAGGAGTCTAAAGTTGTAAAGAAAAAAAAGAAAAAAAAGAGATTATTCTATGTATTCCTTTATGAAGAAAGAAACTGGGAAATAATGGTAATAAGTGGAAATTAAGTGAAAAGATGGATAATTGAGTTCCCTTTATGGAATTTCGTATCCATGAGATTTCTAAAGATAAAAGGGATGCCAATGTAGAGAATAAAAGAGAAATAAAGGGAAATCCTCAAAAAGGAGATATTTTAATAAGAAATAAATAAAATATGAGAAATTGACTTTTAAAGGAAGATAAAGGCAAACGAATGTTTCCCAATGTGGGAATCCGTGCCTTGAATGTTTCTTAAGGTCCAAGGGACCTAACATAACAAGATAATGGCAAAGTGGAAAGAGAAAATAGCAAATTGCAAAATAAAAAGATAATGAGATACATTATTAATGAATTTGTGATATTGATAAAAAGAAAGCATTTTTCCTATTAAAGGAAAAGAGAATTTGTGCCTTGGGAATAAAGGGCAAGTAATTATAAGAAATTTCGAAATTCCTAAAGCATCCAAATAAGGAAGGATATTAGAAAAATATAATGAAGAGAGAGAGAGAAGGGTTGTTACTTCACAACCAAGGAAATGTGTTTCCTTTCATGTTTGGACTTGGGACCCCTTGAGGCACGCCTCAGGGCTTCATGTCCAACCCTATAAGAAGGGTGGAGCCCCTGCTTCGAGATCCAGAGGGATTCTACGCACGTTTCTTCTTCTTCTTTCTCTACTAAAACCTAACCATGAATGTATGAATCATCCTGGCGGCTAGCGGCTATAGGAGGATCGTATTTGGGGAATGATGCTCCCAGGTCTCTAGAGGTGGAGCTTGGACATCGTCCCTTGGCGCCAACATCTGCACGGCGCTGCAGTTTAGATTTCCGGGCAGCCATGGTGGTAGACCCGCTGGACTCGCCCCAAACTGACCTTCCATCCGCCAAAGGAACCTCCAGGTGCGCAAGGGGGTGGCGGAGCAAGGAGACCAAGCTTTGGTCATCATCGGGGTCCGGAGGAGAAGAGAGAGCCGCGCCCAGCCTGCAGAACGGCGACTAGGGCGGCTGCCTTCGGCCTGCGCAAGGTTGAAGAAAGGAGAATCGACGCTGGACGATTCTACCCTCAGCATGACAAAAGGCGGATCTCTTAAGTGAAGGGCAGAACCTTCATTTGGTTCTAATCTAAAGAGGGGCGCGCGCAAGGATGGGCATGAGAGTTGGTTGCCTACGTGGCACCTCTCTATTGGCCAAAGGTATGCCTACTTTGCAAAATTCATAGATAAATAACCGTAGCTCCGATTAGAACAAGTTTTATATGAAAGTTGATCAGAAAGACGTGAGGAATCTGAATAAATTATGTTTATAAGACAATTCCTCTTACAATTTGAAAAATAGTGTAATTTATCAACTTTAGCATAATGATGATTAAAGAAACCCTACTTTGATATGATTAAAGTGATTAATAGGGTTTAATGGATCATTAGGGTCTAAATTAACCTGTTAAATGTAAAAAGGAACATTGAGTTCAAAAAAGAAGAACTTTGTACATGATTAGTTTAATTTAGAGTTTATATGCTTGAAATTGGAAAAGTACATAAAGTCATCATATTTACTGGTTTAATTAGTGAAAAACCCTTGAAATTGATGATAGTTGAATATAGTGATGTTCTCTGAATGTTTAGAACGAATATTAACAAGTTGATAATAAAAGGATGATAATTGCACATAATTGGCTTAAATTGGGGTTTCATATATCTAAGTTTGCATTAATGGGCTTAGAAACCCTAATTTAGGAAGATATGCCTTTTAATGATTTAATTGTGCAATTACATGAATATAACAATGTTATGTTGTTATAAATCCAATTTGAGTACCAAAGATCTTAATGTTGATAATGTGTATTAGATGCAATGAGTAGTCTAATATGCTTAAGAAGATAATTAGGGTTTAACCTAGTATGCAAAAGTGAGATTGTAATCTTATAAATCATAATATGATGGAATTAGGGTCCGTAGCCCTAATCCTTAGTCCAAACAAGAAATAACCCTAAACCCTAGTTTAGGAGCACATCTAGATCTGAGTAATGTAATGTGAATACATGGTGACACATATGTAGTATACATGTTTCAGATATTGTTGATTATATGCTTGGTTACTTGGATGTTTGGATGCACTCATAAAGTCTATGATGTTTGGCATGGTTTCTGCAAGGAATAAGGTATGTGGTTACGATTATGAATAACCGCTTTAGGTTTTCCGATGGATTCCCGGATGTTTAATCGTGTTGAATGCAACTAAACTGTTGAATGTTTATTTCTTTCATGCAAAGTATAAAGCGACTATGACTATTACATAATGTATATGCCTTCTAGCTCAATCCTTGATTCCCTCTGTGTCGTAATGGTTGACCTGATAAAAGACTACCTAGAGGGTAGGTACATCAGGTCATGAATGACTTTGACTACCTAGAGGGTAGGGTCATGAATGACTTTAACTACCTAGAAGGTAGGGTCATGAATGACTTTGGCTGCCTAGAGGGCAGGTCCATCAAGTCACCTTATAGAGGTACCATGTAAGTCCTAAAGGGACAACACAAAGTTGGGAAAAGATGGATTGAGTAGTTTGGCTTAAAACGTAATCTTGGTTGTTAAATGATTAATTGAATGATTACATGATTATCATAGTTGCACGATTATCTGTTTCCCCCACATACCAGCTTCGGCTGACCGACGTTTTGTTTGTCGGCGTTTTAGGTACAATGAAAAGAACAAACAATAAAGTGGCATATGTGATACGAAAAGGGAATTAAAGTACAAAGGAGGATTAGATAGGTTAGTATCGGTGTGGATAAAAGTTTAGAGATCATGTTTTCAAAAGGTATGTAAAGAAAAATTTTATTACCATTTTCAGTATAGTCTGTTAGAATTTGATAATTGTTTATGGTTATATGTCGAACCTTTGATCCGGGATTAATGGATGCGGCTCAACCTCTTGGTCTCCCTTAATTGGGGGTTATCGGGAGGTGGGGTCGTAACATTTGGTATCAGAGCGTAGGTTCCTCGTTTAAGAATTAATAATTATTAAATTTTACAAACTCCATAGAACCCAAGGGAGTTATTAGAGGAGTATCCGAAAGACGGAGGTGTCTAGAAAGGGATCACGACCGGGGGCTGGCAAGATTTTCCTCCGCACCGCTAGTCGGAATACGAGGACTCCCGGACCCGTGTGACCGCCTGGCCAAAGTCTTAGGGTATGAATCGAAATAAGATACCTTTAGGACTTCTCATCTTATTCATCCCTTCTCATCATAAAATTTTGATAAGGACATAAAGAATTAGGGTTTCCTTTCTCCTCCTCACCCTCTTGAGGTATGGGTAAGGTTAATAAGGTTTAAGGAATCCTCCACAAAATTAATGAAAGGCATGTAAATACGATGTCATGGACATAAGCTTAATAGATTAAGCACAAAATAAATAATAGATACATGCTTAGGTCGTATGACATAAGATGTCATGTCCTCAGGAGAGACCTGAGGCTAGACCTTCTTGTCAGGAGGATAAGTCAGTCTTGGAGATAGAGATCTCCATTGCTAGTAGAAACCTGGCACATCCTTTCGGGATGATGCTAACCCCAACCCTAATGAAGGTTAGAGGGAGACGAGTTGGACCAGGTGTTTGAAAGGACATGCCTTTGGGATACCATATGATCCATGGATGACCTAACACCTTTGGCAACCCAACCCTGGGAAGGGTCATGCATGTTAGGGTAAAGGATGACTCCTTAGATGATGAGGTTAGTGAAGGACCTTAGAAACCCTCTGGGCTTGTGCAAGTAGGGTATAGCTGGAACCTAGGGCATGTCATAGTGCTGACGGTAGGATGAAACCCTGGATAAGGAATTATGATAGAGTATAAAGGGTTATGGATGATCTTGAGCAACCATAAGTTCGAACCTAGGCTTCACCCATGTAGAGCATGCCTTTGAGGTTGATCCTTCATGAAGAAAGGACCTCTAATGGTGAGGTTGAATGTAGGGTTAGCCCTAGAGAGGGCAGGGAACCCAGCAAGAAGGTTGGAAGCCTAAAAACCTGAACAATGGATGATACTGGTTGCCTCATGATCGATCCCTGAAAGTTGATGATATCTTGGTTGCCTTTAGAGGGACCAAATCCTAGACATGAAGATGAAGCATCTGGTGCCTACGTGCCTATGGTAGAGAGGTTTACCCTTCGAGGTAGGAAGGAGAGTTCCTTAGACTTAGAAAGGTTTTGTAGTAGGTTATGAGGCCTTGTACCTTGATGGTTGTCCTTAAGGAGGACCCAACCCTAAGTGCTGCTCGAGTTGAAGGATGACAAGAAGTGCATGTCATGCCTTTTGCATGCGTGGTTCATGGTTCAGAGATAGAGCGTGCAGTTGGACACCTAAAAGTGAAACTAGGGTTCCTAGGCCTAAGAGGGGAAGTAGTATATCTAATGCTCATGAGAAGAATTAAGTTTCTATAGTTTCGAGCATGGTACGCCCCATGAATGAAGGAAAAGGGAAGCCCCTTAAGTTTAAGGTATGTTTGGTGAACCCCCCCTTACAGCTAGGTTGATGATAAAAGGGAAAGTTTTATCTTGATCCAACATCGAGGAAAGAAGGATGAGTATGACCCAGCATGGTACAGTGAGTGGGCTGCTTATGCCTTAATGGGTTGCTAGGGTTAAGTAGGCTCGTGTGGATGTAAACCCTAGACCTAAGAGCTTTTGTGACCTCAGAGATAGTTTTCCTCCCATCCTGGGAGAGGGACCCCTTTGGAAGGGTGTATATCTTTTTTTTTTGGGTTAGTTTAAGGTAACCTAAAGAGGTCTTTTAGGATCTTGAGATGCTAAGTGAAAAGTACATGGTATGAGAATGAACCTGTAGACCCATAAGTATCCATCTCTAAGTGCATGTAGATGTGTTACCATGGATGTAACCGAGATAGGGCTTGACCAAGGTAGGCAGGTTGCCATGACCCTGATGAAAGGATGGAAGTCAGCCCATAAATGCAGAAAGAGAGATGAAGACTTGGGTAAGGTTCTAAGTGAACATGTACTATGATGGTGAATCCTAAGTCTATCCTTGGGTCAGGTAGGGATAAGACCGATGAAAGTAGGAGCTACCTAATTCCCCAGTTGCACATGACCATAGGGTCGGGAGGTAACAGCTATCATTGTCTGAGGGACATGAGTTAGGAGATTGATCACCTTCATGAACTCATGGGACCCAAAGGGCAGATGAGTAGGGCACTCTCTTGATGCATGAGGGAAGAGGGATGACCCCAAAAGAGTCGGTACCCTATAGACCTAGAGGAGATGACCAAGGATATAAACCTCAGTAGGTTCAAGACTAGTTTGATATCATGATGGTTGTGATGAAGAGACATATGTGGCACGTTGCAACTTAGATTTAAAGGTGTACTGACAAGGTGGGATGTACCATCTCTACTCTTGGAACGGGAAGAACTCTGTATTTGGACTGCAGCCAAATGCTTATTTCCTCTTGTTATGGGGGTGAGAGATAGGACATTATGCAGGTCATACACCAAGGATAAGAGATGATGTAGGTTGGAGCGTTGCCACGAGAAATGGGGATAGAGAAGATATCTTACCATGTTAAAGTGAATGAATGATGGATGGCTTGCAAACACTAAGAGGAATGAGGTAGTCACGTTATGAGGATGTTTTTATCATGAGCTGTGTGGAACTTACAAGTTATACCAGATTGAGTTTGGTCACCATGATGATGAAATCAGAGAGTGTTCTTAATGGATATAAACATATAGTATGAGGTGACATGATAAGCGAAATTTATAAAAGTGTAATGTTACCTAATACCTAAGGATGTGAAGTGGTAATGGGTGTTCTGGTTGAGATACATCTGGCTTGTTTGATTAAAGCTAGAAGAGGTTGTTTGGCTAACCCTAAGATTGAAAAGGAGAGGTGTTTGGATAACACTCAGATGTAACAAGATACGTTGAAAGGTAAGGGTTGTTTGGTTAGCCAGTCTAATCCTTGATATGATGGAAGGATGATGGTAGAACCTCAAGTGCACTTCTTTGGAAGAGAAGGTGATAAAACCCCGACTAGAGTAGTTTAGGGTTTTAGAGGATTTGATCTTGAAGGAATCATGACCTACGGGAAATCATGATGGAAGATCATCATACACCGTGGAGAATGACAATAGCACTATGGATGCTTAAGATGAGGTTGCATGTGGTTATGGCCATGCAAGCCAGGAGGTAAAGGACAAACCCCAGTAACCCAGTGTATCGATATAGAGGACAAAAGAATCCCTGAGAGGGGATGGGAGCTCAACACTATGGATGTTGTGATAGGTCTTCTCTGGACCAAAGAAGGTCGAGATACAATATGGGTTATGGTAGGTCACCTTACCTAGAAAGGGAGAGTTCTGTTAAGGGACATAATTAGTTGAATTAACCATGAGAGAGATGGTTCAACTACACCATAAAGTGAGTTCAATGGTTCTTGAGTTTGACGTAAAGGTTCACTTCCATAAAGTGGAAGTTGGTACATGAAGAACTCAATGTTAGTATAGTTGTCACCCCTAACTATGGTTAGTATGATCCAGACTAAAGGGTCTGATGAGGGCAGGTGTGCTCGTTCAGGGTGATATCTAGAGACAGTTCTTGTCCTATGAAAGAAGTGGCAATAACCACCATAGCCAGTATCGGGTTGTATATGAAGCTCTATAAGGGAGGTTGTGTCGGTCACCACTTTAGTAAGGTAATGTTGGTGAAAGGACCACATGATGGTTAGAAAAGTACCACATGATGGTTAGAAAAAGGGACCCCAGTACGTGTAGATGAAGTCACTTTGGTTGTGCAAGGGCTGAAAGGAGCCTAGAGACGATGAGAGTCATGAGCATATGCAAAGTAGACTGACATACAAGTTACTGTGGGAGAAAATATGACATGAAAATCCGACCCCTCTAAGTTATATCTAAGAGAGCCAAGTCCCCGATACATGGGTCCATTAGAGATGGATGGGTGGAGAAGGTTAGGTTTGACCCTACCCCTCAGGATAGAGTAATGGGAGATGTTTTCCAGGTGTCCAATTTAGAGCACTATGTGAGGTACCCCGACCATGTGCTGAGCAACGAACCTAGTGAGCCCCAAGGGAGGCTGAAATGGCCTGAGTCACCTGTGTAGTTTATAGATGCCAGGATGAAAGAACTCAGAGAAAAGAATATGTGATGATAAAGGTTCTTTGAAAATGCCATGAGTACGGCAAAGCCACATAGAGGCCAATGATGGACATGGAGAAGCCTTATCCTGAATTGTTTGTTTGCTTGTTTGAATTTTGAGGACAAAATTCCTATAAGAGGGGAAGGATGTTATAACCCCAAATTTTGGGTTCAATTGATGAGAAATGCAATTTCTCATGTTAAGAATAATTGAACAAATAATGATGTGATTTGTTTTGAATAATTGGATTTCGTTTGAAATAGCCTTGTTATTTGATTTGTGGGCTTTATTGGCTATTGGGCCCAATAAAAAGGAAAATAGCAAAGGAAATTCAATTAGTAAATGGATATTTGAGAAATGAAATAATGGAAACCTCTACAAGGAAAATCCAAAGAGGATTTCGTGCCTCTTGGATTCCTTGGGTTCCAAGGAGTCTAAAGTTGTAAAGAAAAAAAAGAAAAAAAGAGATTATTCTATGTATTCCTTTATGAAGAAAGAAATTGGGAAATAATGGTAATAAGTGGAAATTAAGTGAAAAGATGGATAATTGAGTTCCCTTTATGGAATTTCGTATCCATGAGATTTCTAAAGATAAAAGGGATGCCAATGTAGAGAATAAAAGAGAAATAAAGGGAAATCCTCAAAAAGGAGATATTTTAATAAGAAATAAATAAAATATGAGAAATTGACTTTTAAAGGAAGATAAAGGCAAACGAATGTTTCCCAATGTGGGAATCCATGCCTTGAATGTTTCTTAAGGTCCAAGGGACCTAACATAACAAGATAATGGCAAAGTGGAAAGAGAAAATAGCAAATTGCAAAATAAAAAGATAATGAGATACATTATTAATGAATTTGTGATATTGATAAAAAGAAAGCATTTTTCCTATTAAAGGAAAAGAGAATTTGTGCCTTGGGAATACAGGGCAAGTAATTAAAAGAAATTTCGAAATTCCTAAAGCATCCAAATAAGGAAGGATATTAGAAAAATATAATGAAGAGAGAGAGAGAAGGGTTGTTACTTCACAACCAAGGAAATGTGTTTCCTTTCATGTTTGGACTTGGGACCCCTTGAGGCACGCCTCAGGGCTTCATGTCCAACCCTATAAGAAGGGTGGAGCCCCTGCTTCGAGATCCAGAGGGATTCTACGCACGTTTCTTCTTCTTCTTTCTCTACTAAAACCTAACCATGAATGTATGAATCATCCTGGCGGCTAGTGGCTATAGGAGGATCGTAGTTGGGGAATGATGCTCCCAGGTCTCTAGAGGTGGAGCTTGGACATCGTCCCTTGGCCCCAACATCCGCACGGCGCTGCAGTTTAGATTTCCGGGCAGCCATGGTGGCAGACCCGCTGGACTCGCCCCAAACTGACCTGCCGTCCACCAAAGGCACCTCCAGGTGCGCAAGGGGGTGGCGGAGCAAGGAGACCAAGCTTTGGTCATCGTCGGGGTCCGGAGGAGAAGAGAGAGCCGCGCCCAGCCTGCAGAACGGCGACTAGGGCGGCTGCCTTCGGCCTGCGCAAGGTTGAAGAAAGGAGAATCGACGCTGGACGATTCTACCCTCAGCATGACAAAAGGCGGATCTCTTAAGTGAAGGGCAGAACCGTCATTTGGTTCTAATCTAAAGAGGGGCGCGCGCAGGGATGGGCATGAGAGTTGGTTGCCTATGTGGCACCTCTCTATTGGCCAAAGGTATGCCTACTTTGCAAAATTCATAGATAAATAACCGTAGCTCCGATTAGAACAAGTTTTATATGAAAGTTGATCAGAAAGACGTGAGGAATCTGAATAAATTATGTTTATAAGACAATTCCTCTTACAATTTGAAAAATAGTGGAATTTATCAACTTTAGCATAATGATGATTAAAGAAACCCTACTTTGATATGATTAAAGTGATTAATAGGGTTTAATGGATCATTAGGGTCTAAATTAACCTGTTAAATGTAAAAAGGAACATTGAGTTCAAAAAAGAAGAACTTTGTACATGATTAGTTTAATTTAGAGTTTATATGCTTGAAATTGGAAAAGTACATAAAGTCATCATATTTACTGGTTTAATTAGTGAAAAACCCTTGAAATTGATGATAGTTGAATATAGTGATGTTCTCTGAATGTTTAGAACGAATATTAACAAGTTGATAATAAAAGGATGATAATTGCACATAATTGGCTTAAATTGGGGTTTCATATATCTAAGTTTGCATTAATGGGCTTAGAAACCCTAATTTAGGAAGATATGCCTTTTAATGATTTAATTGTGCAATTACATGAATATAACAATGTTATGTTGTTATAAATCCAATTTGAGTACCAAAGATCTTAATGTTGATAATGTGTATTAGATGCAATGAGTAGTCTAATATGCTTAAGAAGATAATTAGGGTTTAACCTAGTATGCAAAAGTGAGATTGTAATCTTATAAATCATAATATGATGGAATTAGGGTCCGTAGCCCTAATCCTTAGTCCAAACAAGAAATAACCCTAAACCCTAGTTTAGGAGCACATCTAGATCTGAGTAATGTAATGTGAATACATGGTGACACATATGTAGTATACATGTTTCAGATATTGTTGATTATATGCTTGGTTACTTGGATGTTTGGATGCACTCATAAAGTCTATGATGTTTGGCATGGTTTCTGCAAGGAATAAGGTATGTGGTTACGATTATGAATAACCGCTTTAGGTTTTCCGATGGATTCCCGGATGTTTAATCGTGTTGAATGCAACTAAACTGTTGAATGTTTATTTCTTTCATGCAAAGTATAAAGCGACTATGACTATTACATAATGTATATGCCTTCTAGCTCAATCCTTGATTCCCTCTGTGTCGTAATAGTTGACCTGATAAAAGACTACCTAGAGGGTAGGTACATCAGGTCATGAATGACTTTGACAACCTAGAGGGTAGGGTCATGAATGACTTTAACTACCTAGAAGGTAGGGTCATGAATGACTTTGGCTGCCTAGAGGGCAGGTCCATCAAGTCACCTTATAGAGGTACCATGTAAGTCCTAAAGGGACAACACAGAGTTGGGAAAAGATGGATTGAGTAGTTTGGCTTAAAACGTAATCTTGGTTGTTAAATGATTAATTGAATGATTACATGATTATCATAGTTGCACGATTATCTGTTTCCCCCACATACCAGCTTCGGCTGACCGACGTTTTGTTTGTCGGCATTTTAGGTACAATGAAAAGAACAAACAATAAAGTGGCACATGTGATACGAAAAGGGAATTAAAGTACAAAGGAGGATTAGATAGGTTAGTATCGGTGTGGATAAAAGTTTAGAGATCATGTTTTCAAAAGGTATGTAAATAAAAGTTTTATTACCATTTTCAGTATAGTCTGTTAGAATTTGATAATTGTTTATGGTTATATGTCGAACCTTTGATCCGGGATTAATGGATGCGGCTCAACCTCTTGGTCTCCCTTAATTGGGGGTTATCAGGAGGTGGGGTCGTAACAGGCACACCGATCAAACGGCCGAGGAATTTTCGGTAAATTCTTCTCTCTGCCAAATAATCAAGAAAAATACCTTTCCTTGCTAAAATCATAGTAATTGCTAGGAATCTCGAATAAAGAAACTTTATATATGAAAGTTGGGTAGAAAAATACAAGGAATCTGTTAAAAATGATTGTGTAACCTGATTCTAGTTAGTTTTGCAAAAGTACTTTAATTTTCTAGTAAAATGCATTTCAAGTTAGTTGAAAACCTCAAATGCATATAAAAGATGTTTTCTTTGTAAATTAATGGGTTAAGTTGAGGGTCATGAACCTGTTAATTAATAAGATGAAGTTTCTATCCATTTTGAATACCAATATGGCTAAATTAGGGTTTATGTCAAAGAATAGAAGATAAGGTACATGAAAACCCTAATTTAGGATAAAAGAAAATGGAAACCTTGTTATTTTGATAAATTGCTAGATAATGATCCCAAAAGCTGTTAGGAATGTTAAAAGGATATAATTTAAAGGTTTTGGGTGTATTTAATGGTTTAGGGTTCATAATATCTAAGAAGGAAAAGAAAAACCTAATTTTCAAGGAAACCCTAAAATTGAATAGAAATCCTAAGTAATATGATGAAAATTGGATAACTATTAATAAAAGGAAAATTGTCCTTTTATTTCAGGATTTGCTTGTTGATTGGGTTTCTCTACATATTAATTTCTATCTTGAAATCTACAACCAAAGGTATGTGGTTACTTATGAATAACCGCTTAGGTTTCTCGATGATTCCCGGATGTTTAAACACATTGAATGCAACTAAACTGTTTGGATGTTTATTTCTTTCATGCAATTATAAAGTGACTATGACTATCACATAATGTATATGCCTTCTAGCTCAATCCTGGATCCCCTCTGTGTCGTAATGGCTGACCTGGTATAAGACTACCTAGAGGGTAGGTCCATCAGGTCATGAATGCCTTTGACTGCCTAGAGGGTAGGTCCATCAAGTCACCTTTATAGAGGTACCATATAAGTCCTTACAGGGACAACACAGAGTTGTGGAGAGATATGGATTGAGTAGTTAGGCTTAAAACGTAATCTTGATTGTTAAATGATTAATTGAGTGATTATATTGTTAACCTAGTTGAACATTAACTGCTTCCTCCACATACCAACTTCGGCTGATCGTCGTTTTGTTTGTCGGCGATTTAGGTACAAATCTCAAAAGGAACAAATAGTAAAGCGACACATTGTGAATTCAAGAATTAAAGAACAAGGAGGAATTAGTTAGAATAGTTCTTCTGAGGTTAGAAGTTAGTTTATTCCCATCTTTTCTAAGGTATGCAAAGAAAAATTTTATTACCATTTTCAGTATAGTCTTTTAGAATTTAATAATTGTTTATGGTTATATGTCGAACCTTTGATCCGGAATTAATGGGTGCGGCTTCAACCTCTTGGTCTCCCTTGATTGGGGGTTACTGAGAGGTGGGGTCGTAACATTTGGTATCAGAGCCTGGGTTCTTCATGTAACCATTAGTAATTATTAAATTTTACAAACTCCATAGAACCCAAGGGAGTTATTAGAGGAGTATCCGAAAGACGGAGGTGTCTAGAAAGGGATCATGACCGGGGGCTGGCAAGATTTTCCTCCGCACCGCTAGTCGGAATACGAGGACTCCCGGACCCGTGTGACCGCCTGGCCAAAGTCTTAGGGTATGATTTGAAATAAGATACCTTTAGGACTCTCTCATCTTATTCATCCCTTCTCATCACATATTCTATTAAGGCTTTAAGAGTAGGATTCTCTCTCTCCTCCACACTCATGTGGTATGGGCAAATAAGTTAAGGGTTTAAGAATCCTCCATCAAATTAACAAAAGATATGTAATGAGATATCACTGAACATAAGTATAACTAGTTTGAATGATAAACTAAAGGTTTGTTTGTTATGCTTATGTAGATGGCACGGACAAAGACTGTTGCTATTCCCGAGGGCTCTGGAAATCCGGCTAGGAGTGTTTGGCCTCCCCGTAAAGTAAAGGAGTCTTCTGAAAAGAGGAATAGGAACCATGAGGGTGGATCCTCTAAGAAGAGGAAGAGGCCTGAAGAAGTCACTCAAGAAGTCCCTAACCCTAACCCGGTACCATTTAGTAACCTGAACTAAGAAGAAGATCAAGGATATGAAGAGCAACACGTGTATGAGGAAGAAGCCAAGATGGATGAGGACCTAGCCGATGATTCAGAACCCACCATGATGATCCATACCCCTGATACCTTGTGGTTAAAGCAATAGAGGAAGTTGATAGAGGCCATTAATGCTTTGGCCCTTCGAGACATAGCTAGAGCTGAAAATGGTGAACCATACCCTGTTCGTCCACGTGTGGGAGCCACCATCCTAGACTTTGTCAAGCTGAATATAGAAAAGTTCTGGGGAGAAGATAAGACTGAGGTGGTTGATAAGGCAGAACCCTGGATACTTGCAATAGAGAATGGTTTCCGTATGCTTGAAGTGCAGCTGAGCAAGAAGGTCCTCTTTGCTACTCACCTTCTGGAAGGAGCAGCTAAGATATGGTGGGAGACTCACATCACTGGCTGAGATCTAACTAAGGAACCAATGGCATGGGCTGATTTCAAAACCATCTTCACTTCCAGATTCGTCCCTGTTGCAGCTAAGAAAGAAAAGGAAAGGGAATTCACTAACATGACTCAAGGAAATTCCTCCGTGGCAGACTTTGGGCGCAAGTTTCGGATCCTGGAACATTTTGGGTACAAGATGGATGAGGAAAGGAGGGTGGATCACTTCATAGAGCGTCTTCACCCTACCATCAAGCCTCATGTGATGGCAAGCAAACCTAAAACCTTCACAGAAGCTTACAACACTACCTTAGACATGGAAAGAATCGTGATGCCCACACAGCTTCCACCCAAGGGGTATTTGGGTTTCACTAAGGGAACCCGAGGACAGAAGAATCATCATAAGAAGGGTCCAGGTCGTCATCAAGCCAAGGGAAGACAGGGAGGAAAAGGGAGACCCCATCAAGAGAATAATCGACCGCGATGCCGCTGATGTGGGAAAGGGCATTTCGGTGAGTGCCACCACAAGAAGAGATTCTGTTTCCGTTGTCACCAAGAGGGGCATATCCAAGCTGCTTGTCCTCTACCAGAGCCAAAAGGACCAGGTCCAGTGGCAGCCCCACCAGTAGCAGCTCCACCAGTAGCTATGGCCCCACCTGCTGGAGAAAGAAGACAAGCTCGAGTGTTCGCCATTGACAATGAAGAAGCTCAAGCTAATGCAAATCGGTTGATTGAGGGTAATAACCCTTAGAGTTTTTCTTTATGTTTTGAAAGTTAAGCATGTAATAGTCTAATGTATGGTGAACAATAATGTAGGAATGCTTGAAGTCATAGGACATAATGTAAAAGCATTATTTGATTCTGGATCAACTAATACTTTCATTTTGAGGAATCTTGCAACTATGCTTTGTTTGGATATCAAGGATTTAGGATATGTCTTAGATGTTACAACCCCGAGTGGTCGGATCTTTACCTCTCTTTTAAAAACTCCGGTGATACCTGTGAAATATCGAGATCATGAGTTTCCTACAGACTTTATCCTTCTTGACATGAATGATTTTGATGTGATCATTGGAATGGATTGGCTTTATACTTATAGGGCCCAAATCGACTGTAGGGAAAAGAAAGTGATCATTAGGGAACTAGGTCACCCACCTCTTGTCATTAGAGGTAGGAAAGATGCCACCACCAGTTTGTATGTGTCATCCCTGAAGGCAAAAAGAATGATGAGTAAAGGTTGTCAAGCTTTCCTAGCAGTTGTTACCGAGCCCGAACCCAAGGTGCAACCCTTAGAGGAAATAGAGGTAATCAAGAGATATGCAGATGTTCTTCCGGATGATCTACCCGGGATTCCTCCCGAGTGAGAGGTGGATTTTTCCATAGAGCTAGCTCCAGGAACAAGCCCTATTTCACGTGCACCTTATAGAATGGCACCTGCAGAGTTGCTCGAGTTGAAGAAACAATTGCAGGAATTGCTAGACAAGGGTTTTATCTGGCCTAGCACATCACCATGGGGAGCTCTAGTCCTGTTTGTAAAGAAAAAGGATAGCTCGCTCCGTATGTGTATAGATTATCGGATGATCAACCAAGCTACCATTAAGAACAAATACCCTTTACCCCGAATAGATGACCTGTTTGACCAGTTGAAGTCTGCTCGAGTCTTTTCCAAAATTGACTTAAGATCGGGTTACCACCAGTTGAGAGTCAAGAGTGAGGACATTCCAAAAACAGCTTTTCAAACATGATATGGCCATTATGAGTTTGTGGTTATGCCTTTTGGATTGTCCAATGCACCCAGTGTGTTCATGAACCTTATGAATAGTGTGTTCCAACCCTTCCATGACTCATTTGTCATAGTGTTCATAGATGACAAATTGGTTTATTCCAATAACTTAGAGCAACACTGAGACCACCTAAGTAAAGTCCTTGATATCCTGAGAAAGCAGAAGTTCTATGGGAAATTCTCAAAATGTGAGTTTTGGATAGACCGAGTCATGTTCCTTGGACATATCATCTCAGGAGGAACGATCGCCGTGGATCCAACCAAGGTGTCAGCAGTTCGAGACTGGCCTACACCGAAGAACCCCTCTAAGATCCGAAGCTTCTTGGGGTTAGCAGGATACTATCGGCGTTCCATTTCATATTTCTCAAAGACTGCCTTGCCCTTGACCATGTTGACTCGTAAGGATGTGAAGTTTGTGTGGTCCGATGTTTGTGAGACTCATTTTCAAGAACTGAAAGAGAAGTTGACCACATCACCAGTTTTGACTCTACCATCAGGCAATGAGAGTTTCATGATCTTCACCGATGCATCCAAAATGGGTCTTGGCTGCGTGTTGGAGCAGAATCGACATGTGGTTGCATATGCTTCCCGACAACTCAAGCCTAATGAGGTGAATTACCCTACACATGACTTAGAGTTGGCTGCTATCATTCATGCCTTGAAGATTTTGTGGCATTACCTGTATGGTGCTACTTTTGAGATCTTCACTGACCATAAGAGTTTAAAGTACCTTCTGACACAGAAAGACTTGAACCTACGACAACGAAGATGGATGGAATACATGAAGGATTACTACTTTACCATTGCCTATCATCCAGGGAAGGAAAATGTTGTGGCAGATGCACTGAGTCAGAAACAGCTCAGGTGTGCAGCTGTTCTATCCAGTCAGTGGAAGAGCTTGGAAGAGCCGGTGAAATGGTCTCCTCAACTGTTAGTGATCGAGTTCGATTGGCCAACATTCATATACAGTCTGATTTGTTGAGTGAAATTGTGGCAGCACAGTTGGTCAGTAGGGAACTTGACAAGATGAGGGGTTTAATGAAGAAGCCTCAGACCCACCTTTCTTTGGGTGTAGATGGAGGAATCAGATTCGAGAATCGTATATGGATTCCTGAAGACTCACCACTGAAGGAACGTATCTTACAAGAAGCTCATGGTTCTAAGTACACAGTACACCCAGGGACTACTAAGATGTTTAAGGACATGCAGAGGTTTTTCTGGTGGCCAGGAATGAAGAGAGACATTGCAGCTTATGTGGCCAGTTGTCTTACGTGCCAGATGGTGAAGGTTGAACATCAACGACCCGATGGACTGTTACAGTCTATAGAGATTCCAGAGTGGAAATGGGAGCAGATCACCATGGATTTCGTGGTGGGTCTACCCCATACCAAGAGAGGTCATGATGCGATATGGGTTGTGGTAGATCGCCTTACCAAGTCAGCATACTTCCTTGCCCTGAAAACCACTGCCACGGTGTCAGATTTAGTTGTGTTGTATATCAGAGAGATAGTACGCTTGCATGGCATACCTGGTTCCATCATCTCCAATAGAGACCCAAAGTTTACTTCCAAGTTGTGGAAGCAGGTTCAAGAGGAACTAGGTACGAAGTTAAAGTTCAGTACCGCCTATCACCCTCAGACAGATGGTTAGTCAGAAAGGACAATTCATACCTTAGAGGATCTGCTGCGAGCTTGTGTGCTCGATTGGGGTGGATCATGGGAGCAGTACCTGCCTTTAGCTGAGTTTGCCTACAACAATAGTTATCAAGCCAGTATCGGGATGCCTCCATATGAAGCTCTGTATGGGAGACCGTGTCGGTCACCACTTCACTGGGATGAAGTTGGTGAAAGGACCTTATTGAGGTTAGATGAACTCCAAGTGTATGCTGATAAAGTCACTTTAATCAGGAAAAGGCTAAAGAGAGCCCAAGACCGACAGAAGTCGTATGCTGATGCGAAGCGGACTGATGTGCATTTCACTGTGGGAGAACATGTCTTTCTGAAAATCTGACCGCTCCGAGCTATAGCTAAAAATAGAGGAAAGTTGAGTCCCCGATACGTGGGTCCGTTTGAAGTGTTAGAACAGATTGGTGAAGCCGCATATCGTTTGGCGTTACCCCCTCAATACAGTATGATGCATGATGTGTTTCACGTGTCCAATCTGAAGCGATATGTGCAAGATCCAAGCCATGTGCTGAGCATTGAACCAATTGAGCTTCAAGGAAAGCTGTCTTATCCTGAGTTGCCTTTGCGGATTCTAGATACCAAGGTAAACGAGCTCAGAAATAAGAATATAGAGATGGTAAATGTTCTTTGGAAGCACCATGGAGAGGATGAGGCCACATGGGAGCTGAAGACGGACATGGAAAAGGCATATCCAAATTTGTTTGTTTGATTGACTGAATTTTAAGGACAAAATTCCTATAAGGAGGGGAGAATGTTATAACCTCATTTTCCAATACATGTAATGAGATTTATGAATCTCCTTTAAAAGATAAATAAGATCCATGTTTGATTTCAGGGTTTGATTTGAATAAATTTCGTGCATGCTTTCTTGTTGGGCCTTATTGGCCATTAAGCCCATTTGAAAGAAAAATAAAAAGAAATGAAAAAGGGAATTCCATTTAATAAAAGAATACAAGGGAATAATGGAATATATAAGAAAATGATTAAAAGTGACCAAAAGGCTAAAATATAATTTCCCATAAAAGGTTTTTGTGTTACAAAGGATCCTTGGGGTTCAAGGAACTCAATATAATTAAATAATGGCAAAGGAAATAAAGAATATGTGGAAAATACCATTAAATAAGGGATAACTTGAAACTGAAATAAAGGGCACGTTTCCTTTGGATAATGACTCCTTTTTGCACAATGAGAGATAAACATATGAATGACTTTCCTTTAAAATTTGAGGCCAAAAGGACTTATGGATTGGGAGTTATTAAATTTTCAAGTTATCTTTAAAATAAGGACTTTCCTTGTTTTATTGGGAATTCTTTTCCTTTTTCTGTGTAAGCGCGGGTAATGGTGACCGTTGGATATTAATCCAACCGATCAGGGCTCATCGTCAAAGTCCCAAGAGTCAGGGACTGTAGCGCAGGTTACAGGTGGATTTTCTCCATCTCTTTCCTCATTATCTGATGGATGTGCCATCTTGGAAACCTTTCCATTATGATCAGGAGGGGATTCCGAGCCACCGCAACCCCGATTTAGTGGTCATTGGATGCTTCTAGGCGAAATGCCCAATTGGGCTATGAACCGTGGCGGCAGCAGGGTTGGGGAAACCCTAGAGGGGTCTCCACGCCCTATAAATAGGGTCCCTACTAGTTCCTTACTCCTTCACGATCTCAAGCGGCTGTTTTCTAAGCCCTATTGCTCGCTCCCTCACCCAATTGCTCGCACTCCGGTGAGAAGGTCTTCGTGGCACCACCGTTGGTTCTGTTTAGAAGACAAGGGAGGACGAGGAGCGGGGATCGTCAGATCCTAGACCATCGTGTGCCCACCCAAGATCCAACGCTACTGGAGCGGCGCGCTGGTTTGAATCAACTAAGTGGAGCGCTTTGACCAGGACCGTAGGATCAAAGTCCACCGTGAGCCACGCGTCATTGACGGCCGATAAAGGAGGCACGCAACTAGTGGAGGGAATCTGACGTGGAGCGTCAGATCAAGGAAGGGCACAGCGGCGCACCGATCAAACGACTGAAGAATTTTTGGTAAATTCTTCTCTCTGCCAAATAATCAAGAAAAATACTTTTCCTTGCTAAAATCATAGTAATTTCTAGGAATCTGGAATAAAGAAATTTTATATATTAAAGTTGGGTAGAAAAATACAAGGAATCTGTTAAAAATGATTGTGTAACCTGATTCCAGTTAGTTTTGCAAAAGTACTTTAATTTGCTAGCAAAATGCATTTCAAGTTAATTGAAAACCCTAAATGCATATAAAAGATGTTTTCTTTGTAAATTAATGGGTTAAGTTGAGGGCCATGAACCTGTTAATTAATAAGATGAAGTTTCTATCCATTTTGAATACCAATATGGCTAAATTAGGGTTTATGTCAAAGAATAGAAGATAAGGTACATGAAAACCCTAATTTAGGATAAAAGAAAATAGAAACCTTGTTATTTTGATAAATTGCTAGATAATGATCCCAAAAGCTATTAGGAATGTTAAAAGGATATAATTTAAAGGTTTTGGGTGTATTTAATGGTTTAGGGTTCATAATATCTAAGAAGGAAAAGAAAACCCTAATTTTCAAGGAAACCCTAAAATTGAATAGAAATCCTAAGTAATATGATGAAAATTGGATAACTATTAATAAAAGGAAAATTGTCCTTTTATTTCAGGATTTGCTTGTTGATTGGGTTTCTCTACATATTAATTTCTATCTTGAAATTTGCAACCAAAGGTATGTGGTTACTTATGAATAACCGCTAAGGTTTCTCGATGATTCCCGAATGTTTAAACGCATTGAATGCAACTAAACTGTTTGTATGTTTATTTCTTTCATGCAATTATAAAGTGACTATGACTATCACATAATGTATATGCCTTCTAGCTTAATCCTTGATCCCCTCTGTGTCGTAATGGCTGACCTGGTATAAGACTACCTAGAGGGTAGGTCCATCAGGTCATGAATGACTTTGACTGCCTAGAGGGTAGGTCCATCAAGTCACCTTTATAGAGGTACCATATAAGTCCTTACAGGGACAACACGGAGTTGTGGAGAGATATGGATTGAGTAGTTAGGCTTAAAATGTAATCTTGATTGTTAAATGATTAATTGAGTGATTATATTGTTAACCTAGTTGAACATTATCTGCTTCCTCCACATACCAGCTTCGGCTGATCGTCGTTTTGTTTGTCGGTGATTTAGGTACAAATCTCAAAAGGAACAAATAGTAAAGCGACACATTGTGAATTCAAGAATTAAAGAACAAGGAGGAATTAGTTAGAATAGTTCTTCTGAGGTTAGAAGTTAGTTTATTCCCATCTTTTCTAAGGTATGCAAAGAAAATTTTTATTACCATTTTCAGTATAGTCTGTTAGAATTTAATAATTGTTTATGGTTATATGTCGAACCTTTGATCCAGAATTAATGGGTGCGGCTTCAACCTCTTGGTCTCCCTTGATTGGGGGTTACTGAGAGGTGGGGTCGTAACAACTTTATTGGATAATCGACACCGGGGCTAATGTACATGTTTGTGCTGATAAGTCTCTATTTGTGTCTTACCAGGCCTCAAGGGGTCATTCCATGATTTTGGGTGATTCCAGCTCTGCAAAAGGCAAACACAAAGGATAGGTGGACTTGAAGTTCCCTTCAAGGAAGGTTTTGACACTTTATAGAGTCAGACATGTTCCTACCATTTGACGCAATATCCTTAGTGGTGTAATTTTAGTTAGGGAAGGTTTTAGAGTAGATTGCAAATGTAATAAGGCTATCATTACACACCTTTGTGATTATTTATTTTTTGAAAAGGGGTATCTATGTGATGTGGAGAACTTATTTAAGATTCTTGTTCATCCTGTTTCAAATTCCATTTTAAATTTGAATGATAATAGTTCTGTATGTATGAATCTTATATCATATGATGTTTGACATTCATGCTTGGGACATATTAATGTTGCCTCAATGAAGTGTATGATGAATCTGAATTTAATCCCTAAATATGAAATTAGCAATAATAGATGTGAAATCTGTGTGCAAGCTAAATTGCCTAGGAAACCTTTTCATTCTGTGAATAGGAATTTGGAAATATTGGATTTGGTGCATACTAATATCTGTGAATTTAATTAAATTGTTACTAGGGATCAAAAGCGTTATTTTATAACTTTTATTGATGATTCTAGTAGATACTATCATGTCTTTTTACTTAGAAGTAAAGATGAGGCATTGGATAAATTTAAAATTTATAATAAAGAAGCTAAAACTCAAATTGGAAAAGTACTTAAATGATTAAGGTCTGACAGGGGGGAGAATACACCTTGAACTTATTTTTGGAATTTTGCCAATTTCATGGTATAGTTCATGAGGTTACCACTTCATATTCACCATAGTCTAATGGGATAGTTGAACATAAAAACCAAACCCTAATAGATATGGTAAATTCTTTACTCCAAACCTCAGGTCTACACAACTTCATGTGGGGGGAAGCTTTGAATACGTCTTGCCATATTCTGGATAGAGTTCCCCATAAATATGTAGAAAATGGTCCATTTGAGTTGTGGAGATGAAGAAAACTAAGTCTCAAATATCTTTGAGTGTGGGGTTGCCTTGTTAAGGTACTTGCCCCTAAACACAAGAGGAAGAAATTTGGGACCGAAAATGGTTGATGCCATTTTCTTGGGGTATGTAGAGACAAGTTATGATTAAATATTCTTAATTGTTAAATTCAATATCTCTGGCGTTGAAGTCAATACAATTGTGGAATTAGGTGATGATACATTCTTTGAGGATGTGTGTCCCATGAAATCTGGTGTGCCTAATGAAGTATCTTGATGAATGCATATTCATGCATATTTTTGGCATATTTTTCTTAGTCATTTTCATTAAATTTTCTTTTTTTTCAATAGTTTCTGGACTAAAATGCAATTTAAAAATTTCTTGATTTACTTTTTCAAATACTTTTCCATTTTCTCAAATTCTACAGGGATTTTCCCCCAAGTCTATTATGACCCACAGAACTAGTGAGACGACCTTCTCATTAAGCCCAGACGGTCGGCTGACTCCCTGAAGACCCCTCATTTCAGAGCCAAACGACCATCTTGGCCTCAACTCAACCAACCTACTCTACACACCAAATGATCGTCTCTCTTTAGCGAGTGTAATATACTAGATCTTGGACCCTACCCTAGAAATTGACATTTTGGACTTAGCCAAACAAGTTTGAAGGTTAGACCTAAATAGATGTTTAGTATAACCCCAATGAGCTAATGCATGTATAGATCACCTTAATGTAACCAAATGTTCTAACATTAATCTTAGGTTTATAATGGATACATAAAATATGCCACATAACTCATTTTGGTGGTAATATGAATATAAGAAACTTAATTGGATGAATAATTTAGATAATGGGCCTATAATGGGCCATATGACATATCTCATAAAAAGAAGTCTAAAAAGTGGAAACAAACTTCAAATTTGAATTCTACATATCTAAATTAGCATACATGTCAAATTTCATCTAATTTGGACAACCTTGACATATTAGGATAAGTTTAGGAGAGAGAAAATGAGTAAAAGGTATAAGTAATGAATAATGTAATTATATAACTTCAAAATATGGAAATAATGTCAAGTTCATATTAAACACATCAAAGATAACTTGTGGATGAAGTTTGGTCCAATTTGGATGTTGTTTGTCCAAGTTATGCAATTTTAGGTACATTTTGGACTTTTTTTGCAATTTACCCAATTGAGAGGTTTTCTTTGCAAATTATCACCTGAATTTTAATCCTTAGATATTCCCTTAACATTATAAAGTTTTTGAACCATGGGGCACCTGGTTGCAGCTTGGTTTGAAGGTGTTTCTCTCCAAGGGCATTATAGGGATTACCCTCTATATAAATGAGCTTATCTTTAAAAGCTATCTACCAATGGGGTTATTTCTTTATTTGGAGGACGGTGGGGATGGCCTACAAGCCTCCATGGGTTTTTAGAACCGACCTTGGATATACAAGAAGTCTGTATGAGCTGTCCTCGTGTATGGCCATGAAATCCCTAGGCTAAGGACACGTGGAAAGCTCCATGGACACCTCATGATTGACTTCTTCTTTATCCATAAATGTTTTCATGTCCATAGGCACCCATAACATTGGACACATGGAAAGTAACTTGAAACCTCGTTCTTGAATTCTTCCTTATCCATAAAGTCTTGCATGTCCATGGATACCCTTATACATGACACATGGAAAGTCTCATAGACACCTCATACTTGACCTCTTTCTTTATATAGACATATCTACCCCTTCCCAACTCCCAATTCGAAAACTCTTGCTCTCCTTTATTTCCTCTAGCTTAGATCATCATATATACTCTATTTTGCCATGAAGGTGTTGTCCCAAGGTAGAAGGAGGTGCCTACCTTGGTGAAGAAGGCTCCTAGGGTTCCAAATTTCTCTATTTAGGATTTCTTAAGCTCCTCTTTGGTGATTTTGACCAAAACTAGTAAGTATCCTCATTTACTTCCCTATTTTCAAGTTGTTAGTATTCCTTCCAGCTTCCTCCAGGTCATAACCATGTCCTTCCATGGTGAAACCCCACCTAGAACCCATAAACACCTCATCTCCATGTTCTTTTGTTAGGATTTTCACCTCTAAAGTGGAGAAGGTGCTTCTTGCACGATATATGAGCTTTGTTGGAGAAACCAACCTCTCTAAGCTTGGGAACCTTACTTATTGGACATGTCCACCTTCCCTAGAGGTTCTTTTGGGGCCTAGGCTTGACTTGTACTATTTAGACTCTGAAGTTGAGGTATGGTTGCATCCCACATTATTTCTATATTGAGAAATTTCTAATTCTTCACTCTAAATGTATGATGTATCCCCTATTCTTCTATGTTGAGAAATTCACCTATGCTTATTCATTCTCTTTGTCCTATGGACATTATCCTATACACAATGTCTTTTCTTTTGAAAATCATGGTTCATGTGAACTACCTTATATGATATTGATCATGTGATCATGGATATTCTTTTGAACTCTTATCTTATGCTTTGTTCATGATGGAACTCTAAAAGATGACATGTGATGTCTTTTGCCCACTTATGAGGTGGATGGATATGTTGGTCACTTATGTGGTGACTAGTTTATATATTCTGACTATAGTTTCTACTTGCCTCTACATTTAACATGCTATGTGATTCAGTATAACTAGAGTAGTGTAATTGCATTGGTTTTATGGCAGATGTGTTATTTTCTGTCGAGCGGATGTGATATTTCCTTCTCTTTTGGGATGGAAAGGAACCTCATACCCAGGGAAAGATGTGTGATTCTTGGCCCATGTTTTATATATTTGGGAGATTGGAAGTATTCCTTTCTCTATTAGGTTTCAAGTTTATGAGACTTGGCCACATTTGTGTTTATATTGTTCTAGGGCTATGCTTATCTCACATGCATGTAGGTTGATGATGATTATAAGGTTGTGTGCCCTACTTTCTTTACATGTGCTAGTATGTCACAAATTTATTGTTTTAATTATGGCAAGTATCTCTTTTGTTATTGAAAATCATTTCTCTTGATACTCACTTGGGGTTTCCTAATCTTTTTCATGGGAATCCTTTACACTTTGATGTCCTTTATTCCATATATTTCTCAATTTCCTATTTAGTATGCACATACCAACCTTTGCTGATGTCATCTATTTTCTCTTCTTACTGGGGTATGTTTCCAACCCTAGGTGAAGGACTTGGATAATAAGGCATGAAGGTTTGGACTAGCTTATGGAGTTAAAGATTGGAGACAAAGTTGTTATGGTTTAGATTTCCCTCTACTTAGATCCTTATGTTGTGTCATACATGTAAACACTTATGGTATATTATGATGTACTTTTGTGACAACTTTGTGATAAATTGAATATAGTCAACATTTTTATTCCGCTGCTATACTTTTGGTTGTTTTGAATACCATTTATTGAAGTTTGGAAAATTTGCACCTATTCTAGCATACCTTTGAGTGTGTTTGGAATGGATGTTTTATTCTTCAAATTTTTTTAGTAAGGGGGTGATGCCGCCTTCTTACAACATGGTATCAGAGCCCATGGTAGTCAAAATCTAACTATTTCAATTTTGTCTCCCTAGTTAGAATACTTGCCTTACCTTTAAGTGGCATGTTTTCCCTAGAGTTGATAAATAGACGATGAAGGGTTGATTTAGGTTCCTATAGTTTCACATTAGAATAATGATGAATAGATCCCTAAAATACTTACAACTAAAAGATGCATAAGTAACCATAGTAACTTGAGGTTGTTTAGTTTGGCCTTTAGGCATCTACTAAGACATTAAGTTGAAAGAAAAGGTGTCTAGAAAGGATCAGGGTTTGGGGGCTGGCAAGATTTTCCTTCACACCACTAGCTTCATTTACGAGGACTCCCAAATCCATATGATACCGGCCTGGCCTGAGCTAATATGAATTGTCTGAAATAGCATGCTTTTAGACAGTAGTAGCCTTAGACATCTATATGATATATCTTTAGGGACCCTAATATGTTGAACTAGTCTCTCAGGTGTAAAGACTTGTTTGAGTATGGACAAGAGCAAGTTAACCCATAGTTCATAGTTAGTCTTTACAAGTTGTGTTTCCTTTTTTTGCATGATGCTTATGTAGTTGGATGTAAGGAAGTGTAGTTAAACCATTTGTACCTAAAGAATAGTTATACTTCATAAGATGAATCCTTTAAGGGGTGTAGAATAAGTTATTTTCTTATATGTGGATGTTTTGATTTTGAGGACGAAATCTCTTTAAAGGGTGGTGTGGTGTAACATACAAGATCTTGGACCCTACCCTAGAAGTTGATATTTTGGACTTAGCCAAACAAGGTTGAAGGTTAGACCTAAATAGATGTTTAGTATAACCCAATGAGATAATGCATGTATAGATCACCTTAATGTAACCTAATGTTCTAACATTAATCTTAGGTTTATAATGGACACATAAAATATGCCATATAACTCATTTTGGTGGTAATATGAAGATAAGAAACTTAATTGGATGAATAATTTTGATAATGGGCCGTTAATGGGCCATATGACATATCTCATAAAAATAAGTCTAAAAAGTGGAAACAAACTTAAATTCAAAATCTACATATCAAAATTAGCATATATGTCAAATTTTATCTAATTTGGACTACCTTGAAATATTAGGATAAGTTTAGGAGAGAGAAAATGAGTAAAAGGTATAAGTAATGAATAATGTAATTATATAACTTCAAAATATGGAAATAATGGCAAATTCATATTCAACACATCTAATATAACTTGTGGATGAAGTTTGGTCCAATTTGGATGTTGTTTGTTCAAGTTATGCAATTTTAGGTACATTTTGGACTTTTTTGCAATTTACCCATTTCGGAGGTTTTCTTTGCAAATTATCACCTGAATTTTAATCCTTAGATATTCCATTACCAATCTCGAGATTTTTAACCATGGGGTACCTAGTTGCACCTTAATTTGAAGGTGTTTCGCTCCAAGGGCATTATAGGGATTACCCTCTTTATAAATGAGCTTATCTTTAAAAGCTATCAACTAATGGGGTTATTTCTTTATTTAAAGGATGGTGGGGATGGCCTAGAAGCCTCCATGGACTTTTAGGACCAACCTTGGATATACAAGAAGTCTTTATGAGATGTCCTCTTGCATGGCCATGAAATCCCTAGGCGAAGGACACATGGAAAGCTCCATGGACACCTCATGCTTGACTTCTTCCTTATCCATAAAGGTTTGCATGTCCATAGGCACCCTTAGCATTGGACACATGGAAAGTAACTTGACACCTCATGCTTGACTTCTTCCTTATCCATAAATTCTTGCATGTCCATGGACACCCTTATACATGACATATGGAAAGTCTCATAGACACCTCATACTTGACCTCTTTCTTTATATAGCCACATCTACCCCTTCCCAACTCCCAATTCGAAAAATATTGATCTCATTTATTTCCTCTATCTTAGAGCATCATTCCTACTCTATTTTGCCATGAAGGTTTTGTCCCAAGGTAAAAGGAGGTGCCTACCTTGGTGAAGAAGGCTCCTAGGGTTCTAAATTTCTTTTTTAGGATTTCTTAAGCTCCTCCTTGGTGATTTTGACCAAAAATAGTAAGTATCCTCATTTCCTTCCCTATTTTCATGTTGTTAGTCTTCCTTCCACCTTCCTACAGGTCATAACCATGGCCTTCTATGGTGAAACCCCACCTAGAACCCATAAACACCTCATCTCCATGTTCTTTTGTTAGGATTTTTCACCTCTAAAGTGGAGAATGTGCTTCTTGCTCGAGATAGGAGCTTTGTTGGAGAAACCAGCCTCTCTATGCTTGGGAACCTTACTTATTGGACATGTCCACCTTCCCTATAGGTTATTTGGAGGCCTAGTCTTGACTTGGACTATTTAGACTCTGAAGTTGAGGAATGATTCCATCCCACATTATTTCTATATCGAGCAATTTTTAATTCTTCACTCTAAATGTATGATGTATCCCCTATTCTTCTATGTTGAGCAATTCATCTATGCTTATTCATTCTCTTTGTCCTATGGACATTATCCTATGCACAATGTATTTTCTTTTGAAAATCATGGTTCATGTGAACTACCTTATTTGATATTGATCATGTGATCATGGATATTCTTTTGAACTCTTATCTTATGCTTTGTTTATGATGGAACTCTAAAAGATGACATGTGATGTCTTTTGCCAACTTATGAGGTGGATGGATATGTTGGTCACTTATGTGGTGACTAGTTTATATATTCTGACTATACTTTCTACTTGCCTCTACATTTAACATGCTATGTGATTAAGTATAACTAGAGTAGTGTAATTGCATTGGTTTTTATGGCAGATGTGTTATTTTCTGTCGAGCGGATGTGATATTTCCTTCTCTTTTGGGATGGAAAGGAACCTCATACCCAGGGAAAGATGTGTGATTCTTGGCCCATGTTTTATATACTTGGGAGATTGGAAGTATTCCTTTCTCTATTAGGTTTCAAGTTTATGAGACTTGGCTGCCTTTGTGTTTATATTGTTCTAGAGCTATGCTTATCTCACATGTATGTAGGTTGATGATGATTATAAGGTTGTGTGCCCTACTTTCTTTACATGTGATAGTATGTCACACATTTATTGTTTTAATTATGGAAAGTATCTCTTTTGTTATTGAAAATCATTTCTTTTGATACTCACTTGGGTTTTCCTAATCTTTTTCATGGGAATCCTTTACATTTTGATGTCCTTTATTACATATATTGCTCAATTTCCTATTTAATATGCACATACCAACCTTTGCTGATGTCATCTATTTTCTCTTCTTGCTAGGGTATGTTTCCAACCCTAGGTGAAGGACTTGGATGATAAGGCATGAAGGTTTGGACTAGCTTAAGGAGTTAAAGATTGGAGACAAAGTTGTTATGGTTTAGTTTTCCCTATACTTAGATCCTTATGTTGTGTCATACATGTAAACCCTTATGGAATATTATGACGTACTTTTGTGATAACTTTGTGATAAATTGAATATAGTCAACATTTTTATTCCGCTGCTATACTTTTGGTTGTTTTGAATACCATTTATTGAAGTTTGGAAATTTTGCACCTATTCTAGCATACCTTTGAGTGTGTTTGAAATGAATGTTTTATTCTTCAAATTTTTTTTAGTAAGGGGGTGATGCCGCCTTCTTACAACATGGTATCAGAGCCCATGGTAGTCGAAATCTAACTATTTCAATTTTGTCTCCCTAGTTAGAATACTTGCCTTACCTTTAAGTGACATGTTTTGCCTAGAGTTGATCAATAGACGATGAAGGGTTGATTTAGGATCCTATAGTTTCACATTAGAATAATGACGAATAGATCCCTAAAATACTTACAACTTAAATATGCATAAGTAACCATAGTAATTTGAGGTTGTTTAGTTTGGCCTTTAGGCATCTACTAAGACATGAAGTTGAAAGCAAAGGTGTCTAGAAAGGATCAGGGTTTGGGGGCTGGCAAGATTTTCCTCCGCACCACTAGCTTGGTTTACGAGGACTCCCGAATCCATATGATACCGGCCTGGCCTGAGCTAATATGAATTGTCCGAAATAGCATGCTTTTAGACAGTAGTAGCCTTAGACATCTATATGATATATCTTTAGGGACCCTAATATGTTGAACTAGTCTCTCAGGTGTAAAGACTTGTTTGAGTATGGACAAGATCAAGTTAACCCATAGTTCATAGTTAGTCTTTACAAGTTGTGTTTCCTTTTTTGCATAATGTGTATGTAGTTGGATGTAAGGAAGTGTAGTTAAACCATTTGTACCTAAATAATAGTTTTGACTTAATAAGATGAATCTTTTAAGAGGTGTATAATAAGTTGTTTTCTTATTTGTGAATGTTTTTATTTCGAGGACGAAAATCCCTTTAAAGGGTGGTGCGCTGTAACATACAAGATCTTGGACCCTACCCTGGAAGTTGATATTTTGGACTTAACCAAACAAGGTTGAAGGTTAGACCTAAATAGATGTTTAGTATAACCCCAATGAGATAATGCATGTATAGATCACCTTAATGTAACCTAATATTCTAACATTAATCTTAGGTTATAATGGATACATAAAATATGCCATATAGCTCGTTTTGGTGGTAATATGAAGATAAGAAACTTAATTGCATGAATAATTTTGATAATGGGCTGTTAATGGGCCATATGCCATATCTCATAAAAATAAGTCTAAAAAGTGGAAACAAACTTTAAATTCGAAATCTACATATCAAAATTAGCATACATGTCAAATTTCATCTAATTTGGACCACCTTGAAATATTAGGATAAGTTTAGGAGAGAGAAAATGAGTAAAATGTATAAGTAATGAATAATGTAATTATGTAACTTCAAAATATGGAAATAATGGATAATTCATATTCAACACATCTAAGATAACTTTTGAATTAAGTTTGGTCCAATTTGAATGTTGTTTGTATAAGTTATGCAATTTTAGGTACGTTCTGGACTTTTTTACAATTTACCCAATTGGGAGGTTTTCTTTGCAAATTATCACCTGAATTTTAATCCTTAGATATTCCCTTACCATTCTCATTATTTTGAACCATGGGGAACCTAGTTACACCTTGGTTTGAAGGTGTTTCTTTCCAAGGGCATTATAGGGATTACCCTGTTTATAAATGAGCTTATCTTTAAAAGCTATCAAGTAATGGGGTTATGTCTTTATTTAAAGGATAGTGGGGATGGCCTAGAAGCCTCCATGGACTTTTAGGACCAACCTTTTATATACAAGAAGTCTCTATGAGATTTCCTCTTGCATGGCCATGAAATCCCTAGGCGAAGGACACATGGAAAGCACCATGGACACCTCATGCTTGACTTCTTCCTTATCCATAAAGGTTTGCATGTCCATAGGCACCCTTAGCACTGGACACATGGAAATTAACTTGAAACCTCGTGCTTGACTTCTTCCTTATCCATAAAGTCTTGCATTTCCATGGACACCCTTATACATGACACATGGAAAGTCTCATAGACACCTCATACTTGACCTCTTTCTTTATATAGCCATATCTACCCCTTCCCAACTCCCAATTCGAAAACTCTTGCTCTCCTTTATTTCCTCTAGCTTATATCATCATTCCTACTCTATTTTTCTATGAAGGTTTTGTCCCAAGGTAAAAGGAGGTGCCTACCTTGGTGAAGAAGGCTCCTAGGGTTCCAAATTTCTTTATGTAGGATTTCTTAAGCTCCTCCTTGGTGATTTTGACCAAAACTAGTAAGTATTCTCATTTACTTCCCTATTTTCATGTTGTTAGTCTTCCTTCCACCTTACTCCAGGTCATAACCATGGCCTTCTATGGTGAAACCCCACCTAGAACCCATAAACACCTCATCTCCATGTTCTTTTGTTAGGATTTTTCACCTCTAAAGTGGAGAAGGTGCTTATTGCTCGAGATAGGAGCTTTTTTGGAGAAACCAACCTCTATAAGCTTGGGAACCTTACTTGTTGGACATTTCCACCTTCCCTAGAGGTTATTTGGAGGCCTAGTCTTGACTTGGACTATTTAGAATCTGAAGTTGAGGTATGATTGCATCCCACATTATTTCTATATCGAGCAATTTTTAATTCATCACTCTAAATGTATGATGTATCCCCTATTCTTCTATGTCGAGGAATTCAAATATGCTTATTCATTCTCTTTTTCCTATGGACATTAGCCTATACACAATGTCTTTTCTTTTGAAAATCATGGTTCATGTGAACTACCTTATTTGATATTGATCATGTGATCATGAATATTCTTTTGAACTCTTATCTTATGCTTTGTTCATGATGGAACTCTAAAAGATGACATGTGATGTCTTTTGTCAACTTATGAGGTGGATGGATATGTTGGTCACTTATGTGGTGACTAGTTTATATATTCTGACTATAGTTTCTACTTGCCTCTACATTTAACATGCTATGTGATTCAGTATAACTAGAGTAGTGTAATTGCATTGGTTTTTATGGTAGATGTGTTATTTTCTGTCGAGCGGATGTGATATTTCCTTCTCTTTTGGGATGGAAAGGAACCTCATACCGATGGAAAGATGTGTGATTCTTGGCCCATGTTTTATATAATTGGGAGATTGGAAGTATTCCTTTATCTATTAGGTTTCAAGTTTATGAGACTTGGCCGCCTTTGTGTTTATATTGTTCTAGGGCTATGCTTATCTCACATGTATGTAGGTTGATTATGATTATAAGGTTGTGTTCCCTACTTTCTTTACATGTGCTAGTATGTCACAAATTTATTGTTTTAATTATGGAAAGTATCTCTTTTGTTATTGAAAATCATTTCTCTTGATACTCACTTGGGTTTTCCTAATCTTTTTCATGGGAATCCTTTACACTTTGATGTCCTTTATTCCATATATTGCTCAATTTTGCCATTTAGTATGCACATACCAACCTTTTCTGATGTCATCTATTTTCTCTTCTTGTTGGGGTATGTTTCCAACCCTAGGTGAAGGACTTGGATGATAAGGCATGACGGTTTGGACTATCTTAAGGAGTTAAAGATTGGAGACAAAGTTGTTATGGTTTAGATTTCCCTCTACTTAGATCCTTATGTTGTGTCATACATGTAAACTCTTATGGGATATTATGATGTACTTTTGTAATAACTTTGTGATAAATTGAATATAGTCAACATTTTTATTCCGTTGCTATACTTTTGGTTGTTTTGAATACCATTTATTGAATTGAAAATTTTGCACCTATTCTAGCATACCTTTGAGTGTGTTTGGAATGGATGTTTTATTCTTCAAATTTTTAGTTAGGGGGTGATCCAGCCTCCTTACAATGAGACAGTCATCTCATGGATCCAGATGAGCACTCGATCGAGCCCAGACGGATAGGTTGACTTGACCTAGACTTGCATAAAAAAAACAAGCACGCCGCCACTTGATTAGGGTTCCAACCCTTTGATTTCACGTACGGTGGTGCGAGACGGGCACATCAGTCTACCCAAATGATAGTTTCATGGATTACTTCAAGACCATGAAACAAAAGCAAACGACACCACCAGTCACTCGATTAGGGTTCGACTACTTCTCCCACGTTAAGCCATGTCATATTCGCGACATGTGTCTCATAGATCCTAGATGACCGTCTGTGACTTTGCTTCTAGCCCAAGATATCATCCAAATGGGCACCACCACAACCCTTCTTAGGGTCTCGATTCGAACCTTCTATGTCCGCACCCAGTCATCACCAGACAACATTTTTGCCATTTTGTGGTGCACAAACAATGAATTTCAATAGCCTCCACTCATTCATTATCACCCATCTCTCAAGGTTTTCCACCCCTCCTTCCCCTATAAAAGGAGGGGGGACTCCACTAAGAAAGGGGCCCCAAATTTTGTACTCTTTATGTAGCAAAACCCTTTCAATTTCCATTCTAGTGTAAATTTTATATTCAAGCAATAAAGTTGACTCTTTTCTTTTACATAAAGATCTCTTTTATTCTTGTTCTTTCTTCTCGCATTTTCTTCTTGGAGCAGGAGATAAAGAAATTAAGCCATTTAATTGTCACCACCTTAGACTCTTTAGAGATTTCAGATTTGTGGTCTATGGGTTTCTTTTTGTCTCCTTATTTCTCCCTTCCTAGATATAAGTAACAAGTTGTTTTCTTATCGAGGCGAGGGGAATACCCCCTTGACCATTGTGTTGATTCAGAAGTCAATATGATTTTTCTCTACATGGATGACTTTTGGTTTAGAAAACCGTTGATTTAAATGAAGTGATATCACATTTTTATCATAAGTTAATTCCAGCAGATGCAATCTTGGAACCCATAATTTAGAAAACTAAAACAGTTGCATGGGGATTTGGATGTGACCGTGAAAAAATCCCCATTGAGATGATGAGCTATTAAGCATGAACACCAATATCAATGGGTTCACGTGGACTTTGACTTTTGTGTTTTATTTACAAATAATTCACATACCCACTTCTCGTCCTTTAATGATTATGCATTCTTGATTCGACCTTCACTTTGGATAAGGTGGGGAAAACCCCTAAGTCTCGATGTTTTCCCGTACTGATTTCAACTGTTCTTCCAATGTTTGTTTCAAATCTCCTTCTTTTTACTTCTTGCAATATTGTACTCTTTCTTACATAATCTTTTATCTTGTGCTAACCATCTTCTTTCTTTCTTAGTTTAATGTTTCCATTTCCTTAGTGTAATCTTCTATCCTTCTTACACTTTAATTTCTTGCATTAGTTTAATCAAACCCCTTGAAAATTGGATTTCACTTTCTATCAATCTTTTAACAATACTAAAAAAAAGAAATAATTTCAAACAATCAGAACTAAAAGAAAACAAATCTTAAAAACATTATCTAGTGGGATCGACCCTTCTATGCTAGCCTTAATTGGAAAGTAAAAAAAGGATTAATCTCTAGGATAATTATTCTAGTGAATTGGTGTACAAGAGACACGTCTCTATTTCGATGACGTTGTCGGGGACAATAGATCATTTTCTCAAATCCCAATTTTTTTGAATTTTTTATTTTTTATTTTTTATGCCTTTTGAGTAACATTCCCAAAGTGATATCTCCTCTTTCTTCTGAGTTTCCATTATAGAAATATGTTTTTTATGTACTCAAATATATCTATATAACTGTGCATGTGCCACCTATCAGACAATTCTACGCCCCCAATTTTTGATCCCGAGCCAAAGAGAACCTTCCATCGCTTAAATCGACAACACAAACTTAGGATGGACAAATAGGAAGTTTCCCATAGGATTAAGTAGACACTTGTTGCTCAAAGAGAACTTATGATGGATGAACGTGCGACCCAAGAAGCCAATTTTTGCACAATATATATCACCGAGAAAGGGGTTGTAGAAGCCTCTTAGAGGGAGGTTGAGAGATAAAAACAATTAAAATATTTTTCTACTTCAAAAACTAGATATGCACAACACCCAGTTATGCCACCCACAATTACTACCCCCAATTTGAGATCTACACTCAGTGGATCACCATGCTCCAAGCCAACCCTTTTTCTGGGAATAAGGGTGAAATTTGTCAAGATCACCTCCAATGATTCACTGACCTTAGTTCCTTGACCAAGATCCCGGGTGTCTCTGAAGATGCCATTAGACTTAGGCTTTTCAAATACTCTCTATTAGGGCCAACCAACAGTTGGTATAATGCCATGGAGAATGAAAACCCAATCACCACTTGGGAAGCACTTGAAACAATTTTTTTGGATAAATATTTCCCTCCTTCCCTTACCTATGAGATTAGGGGACAAATCCTTCTCTTTTCAATGGTCCCCAAAGAAACTTTAGGAGAAGCTTGGGATATATTTAGGGAACTCCTATACCATTTCCCCATCATGACATATTACAATCTCAAATCATAGAGATATTTTATTGTGGTGTTGATGATGACACCAAGAAGTTCCTTAATTCCTCATCTGGAGGAAATTCTATGTTCTAAAACCTAGGCAGCGCACAGGAGGTGGTTAAAAGAACCTCTAAGATCTAAGCTAGAAGAGGAGTCAATGGGTTCCTCAAGGTTTCTAAGGCTGAGGGAAACCCATACATCCACACCATTGTCAAAACCCTTAAATTGATCTCTTTGAAACAAGACCTTCTGGAATATTCTTTCAATGCCTATTAAAGGTAACCTCAACAAGTGAGGGCTGTTGAATCTCTATGTGGGATATGACAAGGGTATGATCATGCTACCATCCAATGTCAATATCTTTCCAACACTTCTATATAGCCTGATGTTGGTTAACAAGTAGAGGATCTTAACTCCATCCATAGTATCTTGGGTCAGGCTTACTACAATCCAACCCAAGCCAGAAATCATCTCGAATTTCAATATGGAAACCTGTCAGAAGCTGAAAACTCATCTCAAATTCCCCCTTCACAAAGACCCCCCAAAACCCAAGCCAACTATCATCCACCACCAGGTTTTTCCTACAATAACAATCAAAGGAATTTTAGGAACCAAGGGAACTATAGGGGTAATATCCCAATACATGGACCTTACCAAGGACAACAAAACCAAAACCTCCACCAACCACCACCTCAACAGAGTGTCCCCACTCCTGTGATATATGATTGTATTTTGGCCCTAGAGAAAATCATAATAGCACATTAAAAGTCCATTGATGCACAATTTGCCCATCTTTGTGCCCAAACTATAAGGCCCCTAAACTTGCTTAATGAGTTGAATAAGCTTAATTATCATAATTTAATTCTTATAACCCTAATATAACCTTTTGATATGCTTTTAAATCATAAGAAAAACTTAATTTTCAAATTTGGTCCAATTTGGAAACTATTTGAGCAAGTTATGTAACTTTATGCACATTCTGGACTTTTCTGCAATTTACCCAATTGAGAGGTTTTATTTGAAATTTATCACTTGAATTATATTCCTTTTATATTCTCTCATCATTATTGAGCTTTTTGATCCATGGGGCACCTATTTAAACATTGGTTTGAAGGTGTTTCTCCAAGGGTATTTTAGGGTTTACCCCTTCACGGATGAGCTACCTTTAGCAGCTATCAACTAATGAATTATTTGATTGACTAGAAAATTCTACAAAGGAAAGATAAGAAGGTCTATATGGAATGTGGGGGAGATTCTTGTGTGTGTGTTTGTATATTCTTAATAGTTTAAGGTCATAGACACATGGGGAAGCTACTTTTACACCTCATGCTTGGTTCTATCCTTATCCATGGGCTATATTTACCTCTTCCTTGCCCAAGTACGAAAATTTGCCTGATTTCTCTTTCCTCTAACCTGGATCAACGAGTCCACTCTGTTTTTCTGTGGAACCAAGTGCTCTAAGGTAGAAGACAACCTCTTTTTGGAGAAGAAGGTCTCCTAGAGCTCCATTTAGCCCTACCTAGGGTTTCCAAGGTCATCTTCTAGGGATTTTGACCAAGGAAAGTTGTTTTCTTCCTTCCTTCTCCATTTATGTTTCTCTTATCATTCCTTACACCTTTCTCCAGGTCGAAACCTTGTTGTTCCATGGTATAAATTGCTATAAATCTCTAAAACCCTACCTTTCTTGCTCCCTATGCTTAGGGTTTGCTCATTTGATGAAGAAAGGTGCTAGATGGACGAGTTCATAGCTTATGCTAGGATTTTATACCCTACATGCTCGTGTTTTCTTCTGGTTGGGAGTTTACCTTCTACTTATAGGCAAGTTTTATAAATTAATCCACATTTATTGCTTACCATAAGCTTTCTAGCTCATGTTCTTACTTTTAAATGATGATCCATGCACTAGAAAGCTATGCTTGACTTGGATTTTGATTTTTATAATGTTTCCTATTCTGATTTCAGTTCTAGATGAACCTCTGATTATGTGTATGTTATTTCTAAGGTATAATATGACTTGGATCAGGTTGTTTTGACAACCTATGGTGCTAAGCACCTAAACCATAAACTTGCTAGCTCATGCTCTTGCTTGAAAATGATGATCCATGCATTAAAAAGCTATGCTTGACTTGGATTTTGATTTTTATAATGTTCCCTGTTCTGATTTCAATTCTCTATGAACCTGTGATAATGTGTACATTATTACTAAGGTATAATATGACTTTTATCAGGTTGGCTTGACAACCTATGGTGCTAAGCACCTATAAACCAATGGTCAATTTTAGGGTTTAAAGCTGATTTCTTCTATAAACCCATGACCTGATGATGGTACCATTGCAAAAACCCTATGGTGTTGTCTTCATAACAATTGATGGTCAAGATCAAAGGTGTCAGATGATGGTGAAAACCTATGGTCACCCCCTTAGGTCAGGTTTTGGATCAATTAGAAGTTTAATGATCAACCATTAAGTACCCTACTGATGTTATTAATCAATGATGACATTTATAATGTTGATCTAACAACCTATGGTGATTTAATGGTCTCCAAAACCCATTGTGTATTAATCATATAGTTGTAGCATCAACAAAGCCTTAGACCAATGGTTTCTTGGGTCACTTGATGCAACGGTCGGACCTATACTGTAATTGATGGTTTTAACATATGAACTTGACCCAATGGTCAAGATTTAATGTTTATTCCTCCAATAAAGTGGAATGATGGCTAATGTAATATTTTGGCGCTAATAATATGATTTATATGGTTTCCTTTATATGTTCAACTTAAGTAGCTTACTTGTTGATAATGGATGGATTGTTTTAAATGAACAGTCAATTATGGGTTTTACCCTACTCTCAACAGAACCCTTATTGTTGTTAATCAAAGGATGTCTAGGGTTAAATGGTGAATTTTATAGATCACAACTCAATAACATCATAGATGATTCCTTCAAGGTGTGTACTTATGTAAACAACCAGTGGTATTACCTTTTAAATATCCAATGGTTCTGGGTGACATTGTGATATGGTGATATGGGTTGAATGATGATGGAAGAAATGGAGGGTTACCCTTAATAAGATAGTCTTACCTATTCACTCATATGAATATAAGGGATGATAACCATATTGTGTTGATATGTAACCCTAATGAGGTATATCTTGTTATACCTAGCTTAATATAACAAAATGATGGTAATTGGGCATGAATAGTCATTGAATGATTAATACAATCATGGAGTACACTCTTATTGTTGTTGAAACCATAGTATGCTATAATTCGATGGTTACACCTTGATTTATGTGTGGGATCATACTTGAGAATAATATGGAATGTGATGGTGATGCTTCACCTTATGCATCCATGATCTAATGGGGATGCCGTGAGTTAGGGTTTGGGTATGAGTGTTGATTAGTAACATTAATATCATTTATCTTGTTGAACCTAACTCTAATACAAATAAATGAAGATGAATATTCATTTTTAACATTCTTATATGATGGAATGATGGTGGAATAACCTTTTTAACATGATCGTAACCTTAATATGTTCATTGGTGGCTATCATAGCCACATGGTTGATACTTTCTTATGCTAAACATGTGCATTATGAATATGATGAGTGTTAATCATATCTAGATTCCTTGCATGATAATGTAATAAAGGAATGTTCTTAATGTTAATATAACCCTGCTGTGATTGTTTATGAATATCTCCTAGCTCATTAATGCAATATTGTGCTAATCTGGTGTATTATATGGAAGTGATGTTGTTGAGCCTTGTTATAAGGCATGGAAAGATAATGATGATCTTGCAAGGAATAGTATGATGGTCTTAATGACCTTTGGGCATGGTTGAGCCCTGAATGAGGTGTAATCCTCTTGTGTTGATACCCTGCGATATTGTGAAAAGGATTTATATCTTGTGATAGTATGATGACTAGTGTGGTCTCATGAATGGCAAGTGAATAGTACCATGTGATGATGAGATGAGAAATTATGTTTCACACATTTTATATCCTTTAAAAGTTGTGATATTTATATGCTTGCTAGAAGTGAATTAGGGTTTGTATGTCCACTTGTTTGATGCAACCTTAATCCACCCAATTGGCATAACTAATCAAGTGAAACTCTAATCATGTAGTGCCATGTGCCATAGATCCATCTGAGTGTCAGAACTTTCCAGATGGTGAAATGAGTATTCCTAAATGAAACTCGGAGCACATTATGATGAGTTTGCGGGGTGCTTGTCATCCTAAATTCAAGTGTTTAGGGACAATGACTGCGGTCATACCTAGCCCTCAGTTTGAGAACAAATGTGGTTGGGTCTTGGTGATTATATATGTGATGAAATTGGAGGACAACTGTGGTTGTACCTCAGATGGTAGGGTATGTGTACCCACCTCCTTTCACTAGTGCCGTGACCTGTACCAAGGACATACTAGGGTGTTAGCAGCTTGACCTTATGTGTCGCTGTGGCAGACCCATACTGACCGGGGGCGTAGAAGATCTTAGGAGTCTAACTCTTCCTAGATCTTGTATGGCACAGATTTTGACTTAGCAGTGGTCAGTTGGATTTTGAGTGGTATCCTTCAATTCCTCAGGGCATAATAAAAGATGTAATACAACCGTGTAGCATATTTGTTTACGGTTATACACAACATTTCACATTGGATGATAACCCTTGTTTGTTATCTTTACATAAATATGATGCTTAGTGCAACTAATAGATAGTAGATATACTTATGTGGTAGATATGCTTAAGATTGTAGATGTGTACATATAGTAGCCATGCTTATGATGATAACTATACTACTACTGCTGATTATAATCATGATGCTAGCTATCTCATGTTGTTAGTTATGTTTAGCATGCTATCCATGCCTTTGTAACCAAAGATGCATATACTACGAATCATGCTTATCCATATAGTTGTACTTATGTTGTTAGCTCTTCTTATGATGTTGATATGTTCAATCTGTTAGACATGTTGATGTTGTTAGCTATGCATATGATACTAGATTTATTCATGATGTTAGAGATGCTCATGCTACTAGGCTCCTTATACTATTAATAGGGATATGAGAATAGTCTGGTTAACGAAGATAGTTATTATCAGCTCCTGTATGTATTTTGTTAATCATCAATGTTGTTGACCTTATGTGTTATATATGATTGAACTGCTTAAAATGTTTAATTACTTAAAATGTTGTAATCAATAAACATAGTTGGAGGTTATATCTCTTGTTGGGACATGGGTCTCACCCTTGTGGTTTGCCACATATTTTTAGGTAATCTGAAGTGACGAAAACAAACCTATGGAAGCAAAGAGGAGCTATAGTAATGAATCTTTGAGAAAGTTGATTAGATGTCTAGTGTGTCCTAACTAATGTTAGTTGTGTGGCATATAGAAATATTGTTCTCCTATGTATATATGTTGTAGCTAAGGTGATAGAACGATTTGTATCGAATTCTTGGCATAGTATGTATATAAGAAATATGTTGGGCTCTTATTCAAATGTTTCTGAGAAAGTGCTGACGTTGAAATCAGTTTTAATTCACCCATATTTTTGGGTATGTGATTAATTAGTGATTGATTTTGTTTTATGTTTTGAGTAATCTCATTTAGTGTAACGGGTTCTCACAAGTTGGTATCAGAGTTTTAGGTTCACTAAGTCTATAGGGACACTAGGACTTAGGACTAGGATGATGTCAAAATTTGGAATATGACATAAAAATATGGTGCATACTGCCTAATCTCTGTATTTGGGTGCCCTAGCTAGGTATTGAATTATTGAAGAAAAGTTAAGTATGGATCTCTTAGATTTTTATCTTTCTGATTACTCTGATCAAGTAGTCATTTTGAGACAATCTAAAGAGTATAACAAATAAGAAATCATGGTGTGAATATCTCAATCCTACCTTAAAGAAGATGAGAATTGCATCATTATCTATCAAAACTTGAATGTTTGGTAACTATAAGAGAAAGATACAACACCATGAAATCTAAATCTGAATACAAATAAGAAAAAGAGGAGTTCTTGAAGATGTGATTCAAGAAGATAATAAAGTAAAGATAGATAAATCTATGCTTATAAAGTGATTCAAGGTATGCAATCCACATAAGATGGAAATAACTCCAATGATAAGTATAAAATGAGAAGATAAATGAGAACAATGACAAAGGAATAAGGTGGAACTTGAGTTAATCTCAGACCAACCTATGTGTGTAAGAAAGTGTTAATGTAAAATCAACATAGCATGTGATAAAAATTAAGGCAGATGATGCATGTTTAATGAAGAAAATGTGGAATATGATGATTTACCTATTGATAAGTGGTTGAAAAACATAATAAAATAAGAGAACATACCCAAGTGTGATAAATAGTCATCAAGGAAGGAGTAATGAGATATGTTAATCATGATGATTCCTATGCTAATGGCGAAGAACCCAAAATGAAAAGGGTAAAATGATACATAAGAAAAATTCGCATAATGAAAATAGAATTGGTTACCTTTTTGCTAGTGACCCTTGAACAATGTTGCTATGGTATGGGAAGTGTGTTTCCCTTTGTGTCGTTGCTTTCTAGGGAACAAATTTCAAGTGGATCATTTCCACTTGGTACGTGTGGATTCACTGCAAACATGAGGGTGGATAACTTATTATAGCATAATGTTGCTTCGACTATGGTTCCAAGATAATAAAGTTTGTGTGAGTTTGCTTTTGAGCCTTCCAATAATTAGGAAGAATCCTCTTATATGTCTTGAAATTTATTATGCTGGTAAGAGTAGATGAGATAAGGATGTGAGTTCCTTACAGCACATGAGGTGGATACTAAGGTAATGAATCCCAGTATCCAAGATGTATCAACTGTATGGGAAGTATGTGAAGGTTTGAAATGTTTATTAAATGAACATTCCAAGTATTCCTCCCCCTTAGAGAGAGAGAGTTGATGATGACCCTCTATATGTTGTTTGGAAGGAAAAACGAAAGTGATTCTATAATATTGTGTATGGTTCAGTGATATCTGGGCAAAACCACTATGAATGATAGATGGTTTGTTGATTAGTAGACGTGTGCTACTGTGTTCCTTTAAGATAAAATATCCTTTAGACATAAGAGTTAGAATGGATGAAATAAGTTACATGACCATGATGAGTTTAGGGTTATGTCTTTTAGACTAACCAATGTACTAATAGAATTTATGAATAGGAGGAACAAAGTGCTCATGTCATGTCTTACAAGTTGTAGCAAGCTTTGAATGATGCCACCTGAATGTATTTTAGAGATGGTCATTAACATGGTTAAAATCTTTGCTAAACCTTAAGAATGTTGAAGCAACTGTACTTATGTGTGTCAATTCTATCAAGAGTGAGTTGGGGGTTGACTAGAGTACCCTCTTGGAGTTATGACCCCTCTGTTAAGTATGTTATGTGAATCCTAATAAGATGAAGACAAAGTCGTTGCTCCACCCCTAACAAGGTCAATCAGGAAGTCATATTTGTTAACGGTTGTATACAAGTGTATGATTCATCAACCAAACATATGGTCAGTCAACCATTGAGATGATTGGAGAATCCTCTAAAAACATATTCGTCATAGTTGTTGAAAATTAGGGGATGCCTACATGGTTTATTGAGTCTTTAATTATAACAACCATTAAAGGAGCATAGAGATGAAACCTTGTAAAGCTACATATGATAAGAGATACATAATGTTCTATGTTTGATTAGAGCCAGTGAGTATGACTTTTAAGTAATGTGTTGATACAATAGATATAATTTTATGATGATAGCTAGAATTTAAAGTTGAAAGTTACTATTAGATTTGTACAGGTGACACAACAAGTTTCTATGTTCAATATTTGCAAATGTCTTCTTATGTGGGGGTTTTTGTACTGACCCAAAATGAGATATGTATGAATGATGTGACATAACCATGATATGCAAGTAACCATGTAAAGGTAATAGGATGAGGTTCAAAGGAAGTACCCATCTTTGTTTACCTTGGATTTTGGGGGCGAAATCCCTGTTAGGGGTTTATAGTTGTAAGGCCCCTAAACTTGTTTAATGAGTTGAATAAGATTAATTATCATAATATCCCTAATGTAACCTTGTGATATGCTTTGAAATCATAAAACAAACTTAAGTTTCAAATTTGGTCCAATTTGGACACTATTTGAGCAAGTTATGCAATTTTATGCACATTTTGGATTTTTCTACAATGTACCCAATTGAGAGGTTTTATTTGCAATTTATCACTTGCATTATGTTCCTTTGATATTCTCTCATTATTATTGATCTTTTTGAGCCATGGGGTGCCTATTTAAACCTTGGTTTGAAGGTGTTTTATCCAAGGGTATTTTAGGGTTTACCGCTTCACGGATGAGCTACCTTTAGTAGCTATCAACTAATGAATTATTTGATTGGCTTGGAAATTCGAAAAAGTAAAGCTAAGCAGGTCTATATGGATGGTGGGGGATCTACTTGTGTGTGTGCTTGTATATTATTAATAGTTTAAGGCCATAGACACATGGGGAAGCTACTTTTACACCTCATGCTTGCTTCCATCCTTATCCATGGGCTATATTTACCTCTTCCTTGCCCAAGTATGAAACTTTGCTTTCTTTCTCATTACCCTAACCTGGAGCAATGACTCCACTCTATGTTTCTACAGAACTAAGTTCTCTAAGGTAGAAGACAACCTCTTTTTGGAGAAGAAGGTCTCCTAGAGCTCCATTTAGCCCTACCCAGGGTTTCCAAGGTCATCTTCTAGGGATTTCAACCAAGACAAGTTGTTTTCTTCCTTCCTTCTCCATTTCTCTTGCTCTTCTCCTTCCATAGACCATTATGTAGGTCGAAACCTTGCTGTTCCATGGTAGAAAATGCTCTAAAGCTCTAAAACCCTACCTTTCTTGCTCCTTATACTTAGGGTTTGCTCATTTGATGAAGAAAGGTGCTAGATTGAAGAGTTCATAGCTTATGCTTATATTTTCTACCCTACCTAATCATGTTTTCGTCTGTTTGGGAGTTTACCTTCTACTTAGAGGCAAGTTTTATAACTTGCAGCATGTTTATTTCTTACAATAAGTTTTCTAGCTCATGTTCTTGCTTTTAAATCATGATCCATGCACTAGAAAGCTACGCTTGACTTGGATTTCGATTTTTATAATGTTCAGTATTCTGATTTCAGTTCTAGATGAACCTATGATTATGCGTACATTATTCCTAAGGTATAATATGACTTGGATCAGGTTGGTATGACAACCTATGGTGCTAAGCACCTAAACCATAAGCTTGCTAGCTCATGTTGTTGCTTGAAAATGATGATCCATGCAATAAAAAGCTATGCTTGACTTGGATTTCGATTTTTATAATGTTCTCTGTTCTGATTTCAGTTATAGATGAACATGTGATCATGTGTACATTATTACTAAGGTATAATATTACTTGGATCAGGTTGGTTTGACAACCTATGGTGCTAAGCACCTATCAACCAATGGTCAATTTTAGGGTTTAAAGCTGATTTCTTCTATAAACCCGTGACCCGATGATGGTACCATTGCAATAACCATATGGTGTTGTCTTCATGACAACTGATGGTCGAGATAAAAGGTGTCCGATGATGGTGAAAACCTATGGTAACCCCCTTAGGTCACGTTTTGGATCAATTAGAAGTTTAATGATCAACCATTAAGGACCCTACTGATGTTATCAATCAATGATGACATTAGCTTAATATTTGATGCTGATTAATGAATATAGTGTTGATATAACAACCTATGGTGATTTAATGGTCACTAATGATGGTGGATCAGGTCTCCAAAACCTATGGTGAGTTAATCATATAGTTGTAGCATCAACTAAGCCTTAGACCAATGGTTTCTTGGGTCACTTAATGCAATTGTCGGACCTATACTGTAATTGATGGTTTTAACATATGAACTTGACCCAATGGTCAAGATTTAATGTGTATTCCTCCAATAAAGTGGAATTATGGCTAATGTAATATGTTGGTACTAATTATATGATTTAGATGGTTTCCTTTATATGATCAACTTAAGGATCTTACTTGTTGATAATGGATGGATTGTTTTGAATGAACAGTCAATTGTGGGTTTTACCCTACTCTCAATAGAACCCTTATTGTTGTTAATCAAAGGATGTCTAGGGTTAAATGGTGACTTTTATATATCACAACTCAATAACATCATAAATGATTCATTCAAGGTGTTTACTTATGTAAACAACCAATGGTCTTACCTTTTAAACATCCAATGGTTCTGGGTGACATTGTGATAAGGTGATATGGGTTGAATGATGATGGAACAAATGGAGGGTAACCCTTAATAAGATAGTCTTACCTATTCACTCATATGAATAGAAGGGATGATAACCATATTGTATTGATATGTAACCCTAATGAGGTATAGCTTGTTATACCTAGCTTTAATATAACTAAATGATGGTAATTGGGTATGAATAGTCCTTGAATGATTAATACAATCATGGAGTACTCTCTTATTGTTGTTGAAAGCCTAGTATGCTATAACCCAATGGTTACACCTTGATTTATATGTGGGTTCATACTTGAGAATAGTATGCAATGTGATGGTGATGCTTCACCTTATGCATCCATGATATAATGGGGATGCTGTGAGTTAGGGTTTGGGTATGAGTGTTGATTAGTAACATTCATATAATTTATCTTGTTGAACCTAACTCTAATACAAATAGATAAAGCCGAGTATTCATGTTTAACATTCTTATATGATGGAATGATGGTGGAATAACCTCCTTAACATGATCGTAACCATAATGTGTTAATTGGTGGTTATCATAGCCACGTGGTTGATACTTTCTTATGCTAAACGTGCATTATGAATATGATGAGTGTTAATCATATCTAGATTCCTTGCATGTTGATGTAATAAAGGAATGTTCTTAATGTTAATATAACCCTGCTATGATTGTTTATGAATATCTCCTAGCTCATTAATGCAATATTGTGCTGATCTAGTGTATTATATGGAAGTGATGTTGTTGAGCCTTGTTATAAGGCATGGAAAGATAATGATGATCTTGTAGGGAATAGTATGATGGTATTAATGACCTTTGGTCATGGTTGAGCCCTGAATGAGGTGTAATCCTCTTGTGTTGATAAGGGTTGATACCCTGTGATATTGTGAAAAGGATTTATATCTTGTGATAGTATGATTACTAGTGTGGTCTCATGGATGGCAAGTGAATAGTATCATGTGATGATGAGATGAGAAATTATGCTTCACACATTTTATATCTTTTAAAAGTTATGATATTTATATGCTTGCTAGAAGTGAATTAGGGTTTGTATGTCCACTTGTTTGATGCAACCTTAATTCACCCAATTGGCATAACTAACCAAGTGAAACTCTAATCATGTAGTGCGATGTGCCATAGATCCATCTGAGTGTCAGAACTTGCCAGATGGTGAAACGAGTATTCCTAAGGGAAACTCAGAGTGCATACTGATGAGTATGCGGGGTGCTTGTCATACTGAATTCAAGTGTTTAGGGAGGATGACTGTGGTCATACCTAGCCCTCAGTTTGAGAATGGCTGCAGTCATGTCTCGATGATTATATATGTGATGAGATTGGAGGACAACTGTGGTTGTATCTCGGATGGTAGGGTATCCGTACCCACCTCCTTTCACTAGTGTCGTGACCTTTACCAAGGAGGACTAGGCTTTTAGCAACTTGACGTACCCATACTGATCGGGGGCAGAGAAGATCTTAGCGTCCGACTCTTCCTAGATCTTGTATGACACTGATTTTGACTTAACAGTGGTCCGTTGGATTTTGAGTGGTATCCTCAAATTCCTCAGGGCATAATAAAAGATGTAATACAGTCGTGTAGAATATTTGTTTAGGGTTATACACAATGTTTCACATTGGATGATAACCCTTGCTTGTTATCTTTACGTAAAGATGATGCTTAGTGAAACTAAGAGATAGTAGATATACTAATGTGGTAGATATGCTTAAGATTGTTGATGTGTACATACAGTCACCATGCTTATGTTAATAACTATACTACTACTGCTAGTTATAATCATGATGCTAGCTATCTCATGTTGTTAGTTATGTTTTGCATGCTAGCCATGCGTTTGTAACTAGAGATGCATATACTGCTAATCATGCTTATCCAGATAGTTGTGCTTATGTTTTTAGATCTTCTTATGATTTTGATATGTTCAATCTATTATACATGCTAATGTTGTTCACTATGCATATGATACTAGATTTATTCATGATGTTAGAGATTCTCATGCTACTAGACTCCTTATACAATTAATAGGGATATGAGAATAGTCTGGTTATTGAAGATAGTTATTATCTGCTCCTTTATGTGTTTTATTAATCATCAGTGTTGTTGAGCTTATGTGTTATATATGATTAAACTGCTTAAACTGTTTAATTACTTAAAATATTGTAATCAATAAATGTTGTTGGAGGTTATATCTCTTACTGGGACATGGGTCTCACCCTTGTCGTTTGCCACATCTTTTTAGGTAATCTTAAGTGACAAAAACAAACCTATGGAAGCAAAGAGGAGATATAGTAATGAGTCTTTGAGAAAGTTAATTAGATGTCTAGTGTGTCCTAGTGTCGTCTCTGTACTCTCAGGTCCAGGAAGGAAAAGTTTATATATTGTGTTTCAAATGAATCATAATTTTTTTAGCATGTTAATGTTTGTTGTGTGGCATATACAAATATTGTTCTCCTGTGTATATATGTTGTGGCTAAGGTGATAGAACAACTTGTATCAAATTCTAGCAATAGTATGGATATAAGAAATATGTTGGGCTCTTATGCAAATTTTTTGAGCGGGTGCTGACGTTGAAATCAATTTTAATTCACCCATATTTTTGGGTATGTTATTAATTAGTGATTGATTATGTTTTATGTTTTGAGTGATCTCGTTTAGTGTAACGGGTTCTCACACAACCCCCCTGCAGGTACCTTTGCTGGACAACCTGAGAACAACCCAAAACATCCTGAACAACTTAAGATTGTCTCCAAATGTTCAGGAAAGACTCATACTCCCCCTCCAGAGAAACCCACCATTGTACCTTTGGATTTTGAGGATGATGAAACTGTGGTCATTGAAACTCCCCCTTCACCCACTTCCATCATTCCTACTCCTACCATCCATTCCCTAGTGGTCCCACCTGTAAAAATTTATGAGCTAGAAATTCCTACTTACAAACCTCGTTTGCCTTACCATGCCCGCCTTAAGAAAACTAGGCTTGATACTCATTTTATGAAATTAAGGGAAGCCATGAAAAAGTTGCATCTGGATATCCCTTTACTTGATGCCTTAGCGGATATGCCTGCCTAGTCCAAGTACATGAAATCTCTTTTGACTAGGAAGTACCACACTGACGAGCATGAGACAGTCAAGCTTTCTACGGCCACCTCTGATATCATCCAAAGCAAGATGCCTGAAAAGAAGAAAGACAATGGTTCCTTTGGTATTGGGTGCTACCTGGGTGATAACACTTGTAGGAAATGTCTTACAAATTTGGGCACTAGTACTTCTATCATGCCTATAGTCTTTGCAGAAGGTTAGGTTTTGCTACATGCTTTCTACCGCCATGAACATCCAATTGGCTGAGTCAACCATGAAAAAACCCATGGGTATCATTGAATACATACCTGTAAGGGTTGCGAAAGATGCTTACATCCCATGTGACTTTATCATCATGGACATAAATGAAGACTTAAGGTATCCCATAACTTTTGGGCACCCCTTTTTGTCCATCGCTCGTGCCTTGATTGATGTTGAAGCCGAAACCATTTTCTTGTGCCTTGGAAAACAAATCCTAAAGTTTCAGGTTTTTGAAAGCATGCACGGACCAAGCCTCTAAGAAGAGGTCTATCTTCTTGATTGTATTGAGAAGATGCAACAATAAAGACAAGAATGGGAACTAATTGAGGATCCCCTCCAAAATGCCCTTGTGACCCCTATTGATTGTGGATTTGAAGATGAGAAATTGGAACAATTTAGACACCATCTCGACACCTTTGAGGAGATCCATGAGGAAGAGTTTGAAGATCTAAAAATGGTCTCTATTTTAGATGTAAAACTTGAACCTACCAAGGCATCCGACATGAAACCCCTCCATGAAGGTCTTAAGTATGTCTTCCTTGATGAGAAAAAACTTGATCTTGTTATTATTAACTCCGATATCACCCATCAACATGAAACCAAGCTAATGACTAAGCTCAGGAAGAGGAAATCTGCCTTAGGATACAAAATGGTTGATTTGATGGGAATAGATCAAGCCATTTGCATGCACAAAATTCCTATGGTAGAAGAGTACAAACCTTCTAGAGACTGTCAAAGGAAACTGAACCCTAACATGATGGAGGTTGTGCTTCTAGAGGTTATCAAGCTTTTGATTTTAGGAATCATCTAACCCATCTCCAACTCTCCCCGAGTTAGTCTTGTTTAGGCCGTTCCCTAGAAAGGGGGTACCACTAGCATGAAAAATGACAATTATGGGCTTATTCCCACCCAAACTATCACTGGGTGGAGGATGTGTATTGAATATAGAAAACTGAATAAGTCCACTAGGAAAGATCATTTCCCCCTTCCCTTTCTAGATCAAGTACTATAGATCCTCACCCATCAATAATATTTCTGGTATCTTGATGTTTACTTGGGTTTCTATCAAATCCCCATTCATCTGGATGACCAACAGAAAATGACCTTTATTTGCACGTTTGGTACTTATGCATTTAGGAGAATACCATTCAGGTTGTGCAATGACCCAACCACTTTTTAGCAGTGCATGTCTGCTATTTTCGTTAGATTGACCGATACCATAATGGAGGTGTTTATGGATGATTTCTCTATATATGGAGATAGTTTTGACTCTTTCCTCCATAACTTATCTCTTGTTTTGGAAAAATGTGAGGAAGCACACTTGATGATCAATTGGGAACAATGTCACTTCATGGTGACTGAAGGACTTGTTTTAGGCCATAGGGTGAGGAACCATGGCATTGAAGTGGATAGAGCCAAGTTTGAGGTCATCTCAAAACTTCCACCCCCTTCTTCTGTCAAGGATGTTCATGCCTTCCTTGGACAGACAAGTTTTTATAGGTGTTTCATCTGTGATTTTTCTAAGATCACCAAACCCTTAACTAATCTCTTCCAAAAAGACACCCCTTTTGTGTTTGATAAAGCTTGCATGACCAATTTTCTTTATTTGAAGGATTCCCTCACTACTACTCCCATTATTAGGGCCCCTAACTGGTCCTTACATTTTGAGTTGACGTGTGATGCAAGTGATTATGCCGTTGGTGCTATTCTGGGACAATGTGTTGACAAAAAGCACCATGTAACTTACTATGCTTCCAAACTGTTGATGATGCTCAATAGAATTACACCACTACTGAAAAGGAAATGCTATCCATAGTTTATGTCTTTGACAAATTCCTCTCATATTTGGTAGGGTCCAAAGTCATTGTTTATATGGACCATGCGGCCATTAGATACTTGATGACTAAAAATGATGCCAAACCTCGCCTTCTTTGTTGGGTCCTTTTACTTTAGGAATTTGACCTAGAAATCCTAGACAAAAAGGGCTGTAAGAATGTTTTTGCCAACCATCTCAGTCTCTTTGATTTTTTTGATGATGATGGTATCCCCATAAATGACTCCCTTCCTATGATAAATTGTTGAAAATAGAATCCCAATATCCTTATGTTGCTGATTATGTAAATTTTCCAGTCGAAGGTGTGTTGCACCCTAAATACAAGGGACATTCTAAGTCTAAATTATTACATGATGTAAATAAATATTATTGGGATGACCCATATATTTTTAGATTGTGTTCTGATGGACTTTACCGCAGGTGTGTCACTGAGGAAGAGACTCAGGAAATACTTGAGCAGTGCCATTCTGGCCCCACTGGAGGCCACATGAGCTCTCAGAAAACTACTAGGAAGGTATTACAATCTAGGTATTCTAGCCCACTTTTTTCAAAGACTCATCATTTTGTCCTTGAATGTGATGAATGTCAAAAGGACTAGCAACATATCCAAGAGAGACCAAATACCCATGAATTCTTGGCAAGATATTGAAATCTTTGACATGTGAGGGGTAGATTATATGGGCCCATTTCCTTCCTCCAGTGGTATAAATATATCTTGGTGCCTACTAACTACAATTCCATATGGTTCAAATCCATCCGCACCAAAACTTGTGATTCCAAACCTGTGAAGAAACTCTTCAATGATATTATTATTTTTTGATTTGGGGTACCTCAGACTACATTTTCTGATGAAGGTTCCCATTTTATAGGGAAGAGTTTTGAGTTGTTGTTGAAATGATATGGAGTCCATCACAAGGTTACCACCCCTTACCACCCCCAGACTAGTGGTCAAGTTGAGGTATCAAATAGGCAAATCAAGTCCATCCTAGAGAAAGAGGTAAATCACAATAGGACCGATTGGGCTTTGAAACTCAATGATGCCTTGTGGGTGTACATGACTGCATACAAAACCCCATAGACACTACCCCTTTCAAATTGATTTATGAGAAATCATGCCATCTGTCCATAGAATTAGAGCATAAGGCCAATTGGGCCATCAAAACTCTTAATTGTGACTTAACTGCTGTAAGTGAAAACTGCTTTATGCAAACACAAGACTTAGTTGGGTTCTAGATGACGAACTATGAAAATGCTAGAATTTATAAAAACAAAACCAAACTATGGCATGATGGTCATATTAGGAAAAAAGACATTATGGAGGGAAATAGGGTTTTAATGTACAATAATAGGTTGAAGCTTTTTCTTGAAAAACTAAAATCAAGATGGTATGGGCCCTACCTTGTCAAGCATTCCTACCCTCATGGAACTTTTCTTCTTCGGTATATGGTTTTAGGGGAGTTCAATGTTAATGGAACATAGGATTAAATGGTACATCACCATTGAGGATTTTCTATCTTTTGAGGCACATCAACTCTCCATACTTGAAGATCTCAACCTACACAAACCCCACCCCCTCCCGAGCCTGAAATAGCCCCTGATCCAGCTCTGTCTTGCCTTCGACATAAAACTAGGCGCTTAGTGGGAGACAACCAAATAATTTATTTTTTGAAAATTTTCTTATATATTTATTTTAGCTAACCCATGTTGTTTCAATTTCAGATAAGTTCTTTTTCTTCAAAAAAAAGTTGTGGTATTCTGACCTTCTTCTCGTTCGAGGTTTTCCATCTACCGCACCAGCCCAAACGGCCGTTTGGGGCTGGCGAGATGGTCATCTTGACCGTCTAAGAATATTTTCAAAAGTTGTGGTCGTTTAAATTTGAAAATTGGTGGGCTCCATTTCCATGCCAGACACTCGTCTGACATGCCCAAGACAATCGTCTCGACCACCAGAGGGCACAATCAAGGTTGGTTCAAGTTTCAAGCCGTTTCAAATTTGAAACATTTGCCTCTATCCACAAACTGCCAAACAACCATCTGGATTTAATGAAACAACCATTTTACATATCCTCTATGCCTATAAAATATGCAACTTGGTCGTGTGCAATTCACCCGCTCCAAGCATGCCCTTTTCCACCCTGAGATCTAGCTTTCCTCAGCCTCATTTCCGCCACCTTCGGACGACTGCCTCACTTGCGACACCAGACATCCCGGTTGTCCACCTTCTCTTCTCTAAAAACTGTCTCACGTCCTCTACCCAGATGGCTCTCCGGCCCTGACGATCCATCCCAACCAGGCATCTCAACTGGGAGACAATCGTTCCACCACCTTCAGCCTCACCACAAAACACCTTCCGCTGCTACTAGCCACCCTTTTCATTCTTCATCTTCTCGCCGCCTCTCACGCTTCTTCATAGCATTGCGCACAACCCATATGGATGTATTGTCACACGAGATGACCACCTCACACCTCCCACCACCACCATATCACTTGCTGTGCCACCACCTTTGTTGTTAGACATGCTTCCCTCCTTCTCTAGATGAGATTCCCACCCCTTCTAGGTGGTCATCTCACTATCATCCAGACGCTCATCCCTCTGTGAAGACAACCGTCTCGTGCCGCCTCATCACCATCAACCGAGCACCCTGCAACACCAGTGCTATTTTTTGTCAGAAACAAAACCAAACAAGTGTTTGATCAAACCTAACCGACTGCCTAGTAGACAGAAAAACACCCATCCATTCAAGATAGGATGCTATTTTGTTGGCTCTAGACAACCGTTTGGGATTAGCTAGACACCCATTTCACATCCGCTCCAGCAAATTTTCAACATTTTTGAGGGAGGGTAAAGACACAACTTTCTTGACTACTTTTGCAAGGGCAAAAAACCTGCCAAACAGACGGTTTCTCATGAGCCATCTCACCGTTCCATTGTGAGGCTGAGGATTCACATTGAGGAGCCAACTAGACAGTCCTCCCCGGAAGTGGCCTTGGAAATGCAACATGATATTGACGAGCTTGATTCCATCATGGCGGCCGAGCAAGGACACTCTAAATCCTATAGGAACTCAGACTCCATCATGCCACGATCTCCCCACATAGCTCTTACCCCAAATAATTATGGACAGAATGTCAACACCGAGCACTACAAAAGGTTCCAAGAGACCACCACGATAGGAGTCTCTCTTCTTCATTGGGCCTGCGACATCACCCTTGATATGCTTGGAATTTGGGAGGCAGTAGACAACATCCTGAGGAAGAATCATATGCTTATCTTTCCATATCATGTCACTCTAGTGTATAGTGATCTAACATTGGAGTTTATCACCACCTATCACTGGTATCACAGTTCTTGGGGTAAATCCATTTGCAAAGCTTGAATTTTTGGTGATACTTGATGGAGGTGATGATTACCCGCTCACCCAATGCATGGAGCACCTCTACAATGTTCATCATGATAGATACAATGCAGATAAATTCTAGGCAGACATCACGGGGCTCCCACACAAGTTACCTAGAAGCATGAAGGCATCTAGCATTGATAACCCGGTGGTCCTTTACCTTCATGGCATCCTGGCCCACACATTCTTTGGTAGGGAAGGTACTCAAGGTACCATTACTATAACATCCCTGACCTGGATTATGAGTTAACCCTAGATTTTTTGCCTAATAAGGTTGAGTAGATGCTTAATCTTATCTTGAGAAAAGTAATTAGGGCTCATGAGAAACTTATGTTTCATTTTTGGTCCTGTTTGAACAATGTTGAAGCAATGTTTGCTTAATTTGGACTAAAGTGCAAATTACCCAAGTTGAGGGGTTAACTTGAAAATTGCACATGATAAAATGTTCCTATGATGCTGAGACATCATAATAATAAATATGATGTAGTGGCATGGTTTTCATAAGCTTAAAGCAATCCTTGTGCATTAAAACCTAGTTTTGGTGTAATGTGTAATTTACCCAAAACCTAGGGTTCGACATGCAATTTACCACTTAAATAAGGTCCCTAATGTTTTTTGGAATCATGTAGAGCAAATAAAATGAGAGGGGTGACTCATTTGAATTAAGTTGGAGGAGAGAGAATCTTGATATTAAAATAATCAAGATTTAATCCTAATTGAAACCCTAATTCAATTTAGGGCAAAAATGAATGTATTAATTAAAGGGACTTCAACCAAAATTAAAATGGTTGGATTCATATGTGTGTGTATGATCTTAAAGCCTTGCAAAGGAACGAGCATATCCTAAGGAGGTGAAATCCCACTCACCATTATTATAAGGAAAAGAATTTCCACTCACATATGGATATTCTTATTACAAGGGTTAAGGTGCTTAATTTCTTTTCCCTTAATTCATGGATAATGGAAGGGAACTCGGTGGGGATAGATATGCCCTTGCATTAAATAAACCAAGGGGGAAGTGGTGTAAACAATTATGGAATTAAAAGACTTTTATAAAGAATTTTCTCTCTCATCAATTTTCTTATAAAAGTACCTTTTCCAAGCCAAAACAAAGGCTTTTTCAGATTCCTTTCTTTCCCCTTGCTTGGAAAACGACCAAGGAGGTTGCGAGGAGAAGGAGGACGACCCCCAACCTGTTGGTGAGGTTCTTGACCTCCTTTCACCTTGAATCCATGGTGAAAATCGAAAATCAATGCATGAATTCTTCATATCTCGATCCCCTCTTCAATTCTAACCAATTCTTTTCACTCAAAGCTTGAGGACGACCCTTGCAATAGTGAAAGGCGTTGCATACACCGTTGTTGCCGTGATATTGGAGCTTTGGGGCTCAATTGGAGGTGGGTTTTATAACTTGAACCCTTAATTTTATTATTGCAATCAATTCCTTATCAATTGGTGATCATTTCTACATTTCCAAAATTAAGTTTGGTTGATTGATGCAATCTCCATGGAAATCACAGTGGATTTAGTGAATTTGGAGCTTGATGATGATGACATCATAATAAGCACACACCTCTCCAAATATCTAGGGCAAATGGTTTCAATGTTGGGACCAAACGGTTTCACCAAACCGTTTGGTGACCAAACAGTTTGCAAACCATTTGGTGGTTTGGGTTCCAAACCATTTGGAATGGTTGACCGTTTGAAGATATATGCTGTGGTACTTGGATCTTGATCCAATGGTTTCAATTGGTTGATCTTGAAGGTTTCAATTGTGAATGATTCCTTAATTGCAAACCCTAATCGGCTAAGTGCTGATTTTGAAATTGATTGAGATGATGTTTTGGGTTGATTGACCCAAACGGTTTCAAAACCATTTGGGGATCACCCAAACGGTCTCAAGACCATTTGGGTGTCACCCAAGACCGTTTGGAGGTCTAGGGTTAAGTATGGCTAAGTGTTTGAAGGTCTAAAGGTACCAAATTGAATTGCAACTAAGTGCTGATTTGATAATCAATCCAATGGTCCAAAACCTTAATTTGATGTCATGAATTTTGATGATGGAATGGGCAAACGGTCTGAAGACCATTTGGAGATCAACCAAATGGTCTAAAGACCGTTTGGGGGTCATCCAAGACCGTTTGAGGTTAGGTCATATCATGTGATGATGATAGTTTATTGACTTTAATTGATTTGGTTCCACAATGTCAACCATTGATGGATCCTCGATTTCAAACCCTAAGTGATGGTTTCTTGATTATCAAACCTAGATCAATTGGATTCAAAACCCTAAATTGAAGGTGTAATTGAATGGTGATTCATTGGTCCAATTGATGAATACTTTAATGGTTCAATTTGTAATTGGTCCATGGATTAAACATTGAGTCGACTGAGTGTTGAAGTGCCTTATTGGTCCATGCAGTTTTGAGAAGGTTTGGACGAAATGGTCTCAAGACCATTTGGGTCCAAGCGGTCTCAAGACCGTTTGAGTCCAAACGGTCTCAAGACCATTTGGGACCAAACGATCTCAAACTGTTTGGAGACCCAAAGTGCAAACGGTTTCAATACCTACCTTGTCTAATTGGTTTCAAGTCTAACTTGTTCAAATGGTTTTTAACCAATTGATTTATGAGAACTAAGATCTTTGAGGGTCTAAGTAAATAATATTGTGAAGATCAACATGGTTAATCCATTTGAACATCTCATGTAATTAAAGGTCCAATATGGTGAACCCATTTGGATACTTAATGCAAGTGAAGATTTCAATGGTTAACTCAATTGATCACTTTGTGGAATTGAAAGTTTAATTGGTCAATTCTTTTGAATTCCTTATATAATTGATGGTTTAATTGATTAGACCATTTTGACATCTAACGTGATCAAAGGTCAATCAACTATGTGATTATTAACGATGTAGACCCATGATGATTGTGAAGGTTAACCCTAACTATGTGTACTCGAGTGAAGTGTTGACCTAGATTAATCTTGGAGTAGTTAACATCCTAAAGAGGATGAGAGAGAGAATGAGAGAGATGAATGCTTATATAATTAATCCCTAATTCTCTCATTATGAGTAAACTATGCGATAAGGGTTGATCCATAATAATGAGATCATGAAACCCTAATCAATGAGCCTTAACCCTAATTAGAGCAATTCTATGTGTGAAACCCTAATTAGAGAAATGCTATGTGTGAAACCCTAATTAGAGCAATGCTATGTGTGAAACCCTAATTAGAGCAATGCTATGTGTGAAACCCTAATTAGAGCAATCCTATGTGTGAAACCCTAATTAGAGCAGTGCTATGTGTGAAACCCTAATTAGAGCAGTGCTATGTGTGAAACCCTAATTATAGCAATTCTATGTGTGAAACCCTAATCTAGGGCAAAGCTGAGTGTTATCATAAATCCAGGGTGACGATGTGTCCTAACTTAGTGTAACAATGAAGGAAACCCCAATTTAATGGGAATTGTATATCCTAACCCTAATTTGGGTATGAGGTAGGAGAAACCTTACTTAGATGTGAATAGAAAACCTTAATCCCTAAAATGGGGTAAGGTGCATGAAACCCTAATATAGGGTAGTGCCACTAATGCTATGTGAAGACCTAGCACTGGGTGATGTGTCGTGAAATCTTAATTTCACATAATACTAGGTGAAACCCTGATATAGAAGGATGTTATGTGAAACTCTAATGAAGAGTAATCCTAGGTGAAATCTATATATGTTTGTGAGATGCTAAGTGAACCCCAAATTATAATTTTGGAAATCCTATTCCTATTAATGGAATAGTGATTAATGTATTGACAAATGAAATACCTAGAGGGGTTGAATATGGATATCCTTACATCAATAGTCCCTGACTCAAGGGTGAGTCCATATCATTGAAAATGGTTGTATTTTCTAAGTAGATGAATCATGACCAATACATTGCATGGTGAATGTGATGATCAATTGCATAAGTATTAGAATGAGAAATACCCTAATACAAGCTAAGTGAATAAACTCAAGTAAGATGAAGGTGTTGAGGGAAGTAATACATCAAGGTATGATAGATATCACATCCAACACCCCAATTCTGATATACCTTGATATGTTATAAGTCCATTATAATTGAAATGAATGACACATGAAATGTGTCATGTCAATTGTTACATTGATATGTAATGCACCTTGATGATTGTAGGATAACATGCCTTATGAAAAGGTTAATCCAAATCAATATACTATGATACAATCATAGTCTGATAAAGATGAGAGAGAAACTCATCCTTTGTGTTGATAATACGTTCAATGACGAATGATGAGGATATATAAGTATGTTTGAATACTCATGATATCTATTTTGGCCTCTAACTATGAGAAGCAATGGAATAGGGCTGATCATTAATAATATGATCTTAAGAACCCAAGTGGCTATTTATGGAAAACCCTAATGAAGGGTGCTGATATAAAAGAGATACCTTGAACCCTAAAGAGGGAATAGTGGTATTACTTAGTGTTGTATGGTACTGATGTGAAAGAGAAATCATAAATCCCTACAAAGGGAATAGTGATGTTACTTAGTGTTGTATGATACTGATATGAAAGCATTATAGTTGTTATCATGAATACTAATCATGCAGGAATGATGAGATGAAGAGCATAGCCAGGTATGGGCTATGATGCTTTGTTTATTAAGAATGTTTTATAGGCTTTATAAGCCTTTATATGCTTTGTGTAGTAAGAACCATTGAGCTTTGTGTACTATGTACAATACATTGTGTAGCAAGAATCATGATGTCCTTGGTCAGATGATCTGAAGGTATTAAGTTACCTAATAAGTGGTAATAAGTATCCTATGGTGAGTTATGGGTTCAAATACCCAGATGCTAATATCATGGTGATGAACTTGCTAAGAAGTGAAATTGTACTTGGTGAGTTGAGGGATTAAGATCTCAATACTTTGTGTAAAGAGTATGGCTATAGGCCATGACGCCACAATGAAAATGCCATGCAATAGATATATGATCTAAGCCTGAAGAAAGTTAATACTATGGTAATGATTATTTAGTGAATAAATATGATACATGTTCTTCATATTCCTTTAAGGATAAGTGACATATTTATCTATCAAGTTATAGCTGAAATGCTTTTAATAATAATAATGTTCTAATCTGTTAGACATTGAATTAATTGCTATCAAACAAATATGATTCCTCTATTCATATTTATCTTCTTAAGCTGTAATAATAATGTTACTAGAGGAGAGTTATATCTCTCACTGGGGCAATTTACAATTGTCTCACCCCCGTGGGAATCACATTTTTAGGTGGACACGGACGAGGAGGAAGGGATCCTTCAGTAGGAGAAGGACAGCAGCAGCAACAACAAAGTCAGCAGTGAAGTCTCAGGGGGAGACACTGGTTGTCATGCCTTGTATAGATATAGATAGAGTCCTATGTGTCATCTCTGTACTCTTAGGTCCTCAGAGTAATAGTTAGTGCTTTCGAGGTTTTTGGCTCAGTGCCTCGATATTTTATACTTCCTGTGTTTAGCTTGACAGGACAGTCAATGCTTGTAATTCTCAAAAGGAGATGATACATAATATGTACCTGTGAACAAGAATGTAATTATGTTACGTTGGTTCTATGTGAGAAAGTTTTCCTTTGATGGATCTTTTTATCAAAAGGATTTAATTTTTAGTGATTTTTGGTAATCCGCTTCTTAGTGAACGCTTCCGCATTAGTTAATCTTGTTTTCACGACACGGTCGTCACAATTACTCTTTCTGAGTTATATATGATATGGTGTCTTCTAAATAGTGTTCCCTACAACTGGGGATGTGCCATGATTGACCATCTTAACTACCAGGACACCCAAACCACTTATTCCTCCTACTATATTGGCCATATTGTCACGTATATCATGCTTTTCCTAGGCTACACTTATATCCTGTTCCAACCACTAGCCTTGAAGCACCACCTGATTAACCTAGCCTACTTGAAGGGGTGCAAGTTCATATGTCCAGGTGCCAATGGATTCTACTACTTTCTTTTAAAAGACTCTTAGGTTGTCCTCGAGCTTACACAGCATACTAGGTTTGTAGCCTCCAACCTAGTTTTTGACTTGATGGATCTGCCAATGCATGTCGCACGATTTCTTCTGGAGGATCCCCATATATATGACGTCCCTGAGCCCACAACCCATAGGAGGAGTGTCTCCTTGGAGGCACATGGTGACAAGACTGGACCAATGCCCTCATCTCATGATGCTATACTAGGAGACGCAGGGCCAACGAGGAAGGCCCCGAGGAGCATTATGGCTTCTACGAGGTCCGAGACCACTTAGAGGAGATCCAACATGAGCAACTGTGTCAAGGTCATCAACTCAACCATATGTATTTGATGCAATGCTCCCATGAGTCCTGGCATGTGCACCAGGGCCACTATGATGCTAGAAAACCTCAATATGAGGGGTATGGAGCCCATCAGGCCTACCCTGACCCCAACTCCCCTTATTGGGGAAACTACTACTACAACCCTCCATCGTCTTCACAACTTCCACCGCCATAGTGATTCTCTTCCCTCCATCTCCAATTTAGGTTTTTCTCTGGACGAGCAAAACTCTAAGTATGGGGTGGAGGTGGGTGGTCTGTTCCACCCCATATCTTTTCCCTTATTTTCTTTCTTTTACCCTTTTATGTTTTGCATGTATTTGCTTTAGTTTATGGCCATTATCTAGTCAGCCATCCTCATCTATTTTATTTAGTTGTAAAAGACATTATCTAGTTGGCCCATTGAGTAGACATCTGTCATTGTACCCCTTCAAATTGAGTAAACGTTTTTGCAAAATCTATTACAAATTGCCATGTCTGAAACTTTTGTGCCACCAAGGACCCCTAATAACATCACTCATTGGAATAGTTGTCAATTCTTAAGGAATCAATTAGAACCAAGTATAATATTTTCCTATTTTAAACAATGGATTATCTTGTTATAAAATTTAAATGATGTGATTATAGGAATATTCTAACTTGAGCAATGACACTATCTGAAAAGAAAAAAAAATTGAAATTAAAGCCCAAGAACATTTCTTCCTTCCCTCTACTTTTTTTCTAAATAAGAGAAGCAAGAATCACCATTGGACAAAAATAAAGTCCTGGGTGGCATGATTCCCAATATGAAATTCCATACTCCACAAAGGGGTGTACCATAAAAAAGATGCCTAAGTGCACAAGAAAAAAAATGTGACCAATGTAGCCACAACTCCGCAAAATGCAAATACCGAGTCAAATAAAGGAGGGAACAAAATTTTTTTATTCACTTCCTTCTTTGTTTTCACACACCCTCCTTATTCCTATTCTTGTGCAATAACTTACAAAAAAAAAATTAGAGCATCAAGGCGATAGTAAGAGGAAGCCTATTTTTCTACAGATTCTCATTTCAGAAGAAAGACTTGATGTTTGTTTTGATAGGGAATATAGAACTTTATGCTATGTGGTTCTAGGAGATTGGGTCACTTGTTAAAATTTGGAGGTAAGGATTATAATGATGTTACAAAGGTGAGGATGACATTTTGGGAGTATAAATTGGAATTTATTTATAATTTAATTTGCTCAGGATGAGTAAAGATTCAATCCTGGGGTATTTTTATGAATGCATATTCATTCATCTTTTTTGCATATTTTTCTTATTCATTTTCATTACATTCTCTCTTTTTTAGTAATTCTTGAACTAAAATGGAATTTACCCATTTCTTGATTTACTTTTGCAAATACTTATCCATATTCTCAAATTTTGTAGGGATTCCCCCCCAAGTCTATTTTGACCCACTGAGCCAATGAGATGATTGTCTCACTAAGCCCAGACGGTCACCCGACTCCCTGAATTTTGGAGGTAATTTTTTTCATTGGAAATTTTGGATTTGGCAGTTACTTTTAGGCATCGGTTTATTATTACAGAACCGACACTGAATAAAAGAGATACCCGTGTCTCACAGTTTGATGTCGATTTTTTTAGTAAACCAACACTTTAGGTTTTAGGTGTCGGTATATTTATACAACTGACACCTTTAAAAGTGACGTTATAAGCCATTTCTGTAGTAGTGTTCAGAGTTAAATGACCATCTTGTCCTCGGCTCAACCAACCTACTCTACACGCCAAATGGTCATCTCACTTCAGCAATATGGTTGTCTCATGGAGCCAAGCGAGCACTCGATCGAGCCCAAAGAACTAGGTCATATTGACCTAGACTCACATCAAACAACAAGTGCAACACCACTTGATTAGGGTTCCAACCCTTTGATTTCAGTAGTGGAGATCATATTTTTTGAGAAGTGTATGCAATTGTTTTCATCTTCTAGTGGTCGACTTCATTCAATCCATTTTGTTCCTGTATTTTCTAATGAGGAGGCTATCTTGATGACTTTTTCCTAATATCCTCTTCAAAAGGGGCTAAACTTAAGACATGTGTGTATTTTAGGAAAATAGGCTATGTCAAGATAACTCAATGGATTCTACATGTTGAGAAAAGGAAAGAATATTCAAATAAATATGATTTGAAAGGATACCCAATCTTTACAACAACCACATCTTCTCCTAACTTTCAACAAATATTACATATTCTCCAACATATGCAATATTTAGATCGAGTTGATGTAGCATCATCAACATTTTTTAGCAAACATGGTACAAATTTTAGTAGTTAGTATATGGTGTTTGTGGAATCCATATATATGGCTCCTAATGTTACCTTCATTATATTGTGTATTCATGCTATTGCTATGGCCCCATGTGACACTAACAATGAAGAACTTTTTATTACTAATAAGATTGAGATACTTCACAATAATGGAGACAAATCACTTTACTTTGTTTTTACACATAGAATATCTATAGATGATTCAATTTTTGTATCGTCAATATACGATCTAGGTTATGAACTGAAGTTTTAATTCATCTTCTTTCATTGTGTATTATCTGGGATAAAGAGTGTTGGTATGTATGCCTAGAGAGCCAATCATATGGTGATTGGAATATGACATTAGATACCTGATTTGGTAATAATAAAGGCAAGCTTCCAACATACTTTGTATATTTATTTATGAGATATTTAATTAAATAATAAATGTCTAGAGAATGATATTACTCAATGACGTATGCCTTCAAGTACGTGACTTGGAAGAATGAGATCATACAGATGCTAAGAGTATATACATGCTCATTATGTCCCTGATCGGTTGTTATTGTGGAAGGTAGATAGACAACAACAACAACACATAAGATCAGAGTGTGAGTTGGTTGATGACTAAATCTCATTAGTCATGTTATGGAAATATCAAATCAAGAACACATATAAATGTTAGGGAACAATGTATCACACAGACCCACCATGAGACTGACACATGGAAGCCATCATCATGAAAGTCATAGTCAACTCTCACAATGATTGTGGTTCTTAGTCCTGAAATCACTACACTCATCACATGTCGTTGGGTATACTTTGACATCATCAAACACAGTCCTAAAATATGGGTTGTTATAATAGTAATGATTGGGTGTCTTTGACACATGAGGAATGACTGTTAGTGATAGATATGGAATTTATCCCACCGATAGGAGTATGATTTCTAAGGCTTCTTGATTAGAGAGACTGAGAAAAGTATGGCCATTCACATGGAAGATTGATTAGTGTGATATTGAGCTTTCATATATCTCATGCATTCTACTCTGGTTCAAGGAACAAGATTGATTAATAATGAGGATGACTGCTCCATGCCTCCAGTTTAATCTGAATATCAATGACAAAGGAACTATACAAATACTATAACACCATACACATATTGTGGGTTGGAGTTGCTCCCCAACTTTCCATTCATTTGGGTAGAAATGATGTGCGACTAGGCACCACTCTTTTCTTGTGATGTCATAACTTGTTATGGACATTCACTGCCAATGAGATATGGGACCGATAGGGTCACACACATATGAACACATCTAGAAGAGGATTTTGATCTTAAATGATGATTGAATGAAGTACTAAAGTGTTTATGTACTCAATTCACACAACAAATCAATGGATTGGCTGACTAAATAGCCAAACAACCATCTCATTGGGTGAGATGGCCGTTTGGGTAGACAAACAGGTGTCTCAAGTGTTGAGACATCCATTTGGGTTGTCAGGCGGATCAAAAATTGAATTGGCTTAGTTCTACCCTATGAACCGACCAGTTCAAGCTGTTAAACCGATCAGTTCAACTCCAAATCACCAGACGACTGTCTGGGTGAGTGAGGCGGGTGTCTCTCTTGTGTGAAATGGCCTGGTTGGGACAAACAAAAGTTCTGGAGTATTCCCAAACTCGTTTCAATTTCACATACTTGGGGTGCTAGTAAAGTAATGTATGCCATTAATTAGGAAATGATTTGCCAATTCATATCTGACTAGGAAACTGCAAAAAGACCATATCACATCTGAGATGACTGTCTCACTTGGAGAGATGACCATTTAGTCACACACAAGGTGTGAAACTTCAAGAAAAGTTGTGAAAATTCAATATCTACTTGGCCTTTCCATTCCCACTTTAGTCCCACATTGGTTGGGGTTTGGGAACCCTGACCCTAACCCCTCCTATATATAGAGAGGTATTGGGGGCTTCCCAAAGTAAAACTATGAAAAAACAATTGAGAATCAGTTGCTCTGACAAGTGTTGTCGTCTCAGGTTGTGGTAACCATGATAGTCCAGGAAAGTTCTACCTGACTAGGGAGGGAAAGCCACATGAAAGAAATAACCGAGGATCATTATTGTGGGAGAGTATGTTGCTGGCCAGTACACCAGTGAGAGGGACAACTCTTTCCTATCCATTCTTGTAGGACGACAAGAGTTCTAGTTGGTCCCTGTGGACTACTCTAGAGGAAAGAGTCCTTTGGATGCTACTAGGAGGGAAATGTCAACTCGCAGTATGTGGCAAGATCTGAGGAGCCGTTGTAGTAGTTATCTGAGTCTAATGTCCATGGAGGAGTAGTCAGACAAGTCCGAGTGCGACTAGGAGCTACACAACCACCATCTAAGACAGAGTACACATCTACATTGATGAGGATTGTCATTGTACTTTCTCTAGGACTAGGTATATATTCGTGAAACCATCCTTCCCATTGCATAGTTATTGATGCGATCTGCTGGTTAATGGGAAATATGTCAGTAAATTTTTTGTTTCCGCTACTATGACAAAGTGAAATTAAGCATTAATATGAAATAATTCCGATTTCACCCTCCTTATTATCACTCATGATGCCAAATCATTTTTCTTGGCTTTATAATCATTGTTGACACTTAAATTCGAAATATGATGATCAAGGTGAATTTTATACACTTAGTGACATCACAAATTTGATTAATTCATCACTTTGTCCAATGAATCAAATTTGTTTATCAAACTTCATCCTTTTATTCTCAAACTTTTTCTAAATATTCTCCACATTTTTTTAAAGCTATGGTCCAAATTTCATATCAATTGGAGCTTTCTACTATTTACTATGATTTCTTGAAGTTAATGTGTTGAAAATCCTTCTATTATCCTTTTTAATTGCCTTTTCCAAGTCATCGATCCTTTGTAAAGGGAGGGGACGAACCCCAACCCTTAGATCTGAGACCTGTGGGTCAGGGGTCCAATCTAGCGGCTATGAGGTTATCTTCAACCTCCCGCTGATTGTGGGGAGGTATGAATGCGACCTTGATGATCGATCTCTCACTCTTGACCACTATTTGAAATTCTAAGTGAGCCAAAACAACCCTCTCACAATTTCAAACTTGGGAAGCCCTATTCTGATCAGCTTTCGGGCATTGTTGTACTGCCAAAACAAGTCCCTTATTCTCCCCTCTCCTTCCGGTGGCCATAGCTCATGCTCCAAGTTCTTCAGCCGTAAAACCTACCTCGCAACCCTATAAAAGGACCCCCCAAGGTCCGCAACAAGTGCACCTTGCTTAGAGCTTAGCCTCACACTCCATGTCAGCCTAAAATGCTCTACTTTTGCTTGCCGAACACATGTTGCTCCACGTAGTGTCACCGCGATTGCCTTTTGGGCATCCCTTATTTTCACCCCCTCTCAACGATCCTCCGCAACCACCACATCCGTGAGGCTGTGGTGAGCTTAGGTGGTCATCTCACCGCCTCCACCTGATCCTCCTACCCCTTTTTCCCCTTCTTCAGCAAGACCTGCCCGTCGCTCTGCCTGGCTCGCGGGAGCCTGTGTGAGGGAGACAAAGTCTCCAGACCACCGGCCCTGATTGGGAATTGAACCGGTCCAAATGACCAGAGAACCCATTTGAAAAAGGCTTGAACCTAACCAATGAGCAGGAGAACTTCCACTCACCATCTACCAATGTGGAACAATCCTGAGCCGTCCGTTGTGAATCGAACAACCCTAGATTTTTGTAAATAAGATATTTTTGCCTCCACTCTTATTCAAAATTGTAATAAATGGTCAAATCTTGTTTAAATTGTATCCAATGCATCCTAACTCCTAATAATTCGAGTAAATAGTTGATTTTGATCAGAAAAACCTTAGCATTCATTTAAAAATTCTTTAAAAGCCTAATTCTTTATATATTTTTCTAATATCATTGAAACATTATCTTTGATTATCCAAAATTATCAAATGACTATACTTGTTGACTAACCTTTGAAATCCCTGGTAATTTGACTCTAATGATGATCTTGAGACACAAAATACATACTTGACTAACTAGTGATCTAGATATATTTACTTGATCCAATTTTTAATATAATCTCAATGAATAATGAGTTATCTTGATATTGATGTTAATCTTGCAAAACACTTGATATAGTTTTGACCCATTAATCTGATCTTGATTTTGAATTATATTAAGTACCATGATGATAATCTAGAAATTGATGATGACTTGGATAACAATCATAAAACTAGGGTTTACACATTTGATCCTAGAAAACCTAAGTAGGCCATCCACACTTGAAATATTTTTGACACTTGAATAATGTTAGACATATTGATATAGTATGAATCATGAGTGGATGACCTAACCCTAAGGTTGACCTACGAAAGTGCCACCCTAATCTCGAATATTGAAACATGATATCCAAATATCTTGATCTTGACCCTTGATCCAAATATTGTGTTTTAGGATCTAACTCGAAGGGTCGACCTATTACTAGTTGATCTGTACTCGAAATCCTCGGTGAAAGGTACGCTATTATATAATTCCTCCTTGATTGTATCGAAGATACTTTTATGTATCTCTTGACTGTATACTTGGCTACTTACTTAGATGAGCTACTATTCCCTATGATTAGTCTTCCATTTTTCTATAATATATTTTGAAAAACATGAAAACATAAATTGCATGACCATTATGACTACCCGTATATTGATAATGATGATGATGTTGATAATGTTGATATTGTGTGCAAGCGACCCCCCTCATTGAGAGGTGGGACTTGTACATTGGCCTCCTACCTCATATGGAGAGAAGGAGCCCAGTGACTTCCCCCATCGCGTTGGGGCGATAAAGTCACACAAAAATATATAAGCACGCTTCTCGAATTACAGCATAATGTGAACTTGTAATAGAAATTGAATCGTTTGAAAAACTTTTCGAATAAATTTTGGTTCTTGCAAATTGCTTACTATACTTTCAAAATATAAGTCCTTCCAAGTACACATATTTTCTTATAAACTAGTTTACTTGATTTTTATAGCGTATTGTGCAATTCATGATTGTGTCTCAATTTTCTTGATTTTAGGCAATACAATGGAACACTGATTAAGATCACTTCCACACTCTACATACTATGATGGCAAAGATATATTAGAAAAATATACATATTGGGTTAGTTGTTCTTTAATTATCCAATTTTTGAGTTATTGTTTCTTATTGTATATGCCAATATGTTAGATCCTATCGGGCCACTCAGGGATGGGCACTTCAATCCTCTTACTACTGTCTAGGCAGTAGGATTGGGATTGGGGTATGAATGGTTCTGTGACAGTTGATATCAGATCTTACACACTCTCATATACTTTAAGTAAATAATTTGTCAAGTATCTTACACCCAAGAAACCCTAAAGTCCATAATGGTGAAAATTGAGGTGTCTAGGCTCGGGGTCCTGGCATAATTTCTCCTATCCATCTCATGGTGGTTGAGATCCCCCACTCTACCTGGCCTTAATTGATCCAGAAATGGACCTAAATGTTCTCTTTTGAAACCCTAGAGAGTCTTCTAGCATCTCATCTCTTCTTTAAGGACTACCCAATCCACCCATGTAGATGAAGATTAGGTAGTCTTATCATCCCATCATGTGGTCATTCTCATTACCTTTTGCCACATGATGTCTCAATTATGGGTACCATATGCATGGGAAAATGAATATCACTATATTTTGAAAGTTGATACCATGATCTGACCTTATTTTGAAAAAAAAACTCGATTTTTATCAAAGGATCCTGAAATCAAATAATCATACTTGACCTTTCATATCATGAAAACTCAATTTTGAGATTAAATACTCATGTATGACCTCTCCATGAAGACTCGATTTGACCTAAACTTGGCTACCTGTTTGCTATGTTTGAGGTGAATATTGATAATTATGATATGGTGAAATAAGGATGACTTATACCTTATACCTCATTGTTGATGAGGTCTCTATTTCATTAATATTCATGTTGCCCTATTTCTGATTAAACCTCAAACATAGTTAAGCAAACTTTTTCCCTATTTGATGCCCATCATGACTATGCTATCAATTGACTAAGTCTAGGACTCACAAAAGCATGATGTAAGACTATGATGCAAAAAGAAGTTTCCTATTGACTATTGATGCCTTTTGCAATCTAAATTTTGATATGATGATGATGGGCCTAGATTTTGCACTATTATGCTCTAATTCCTTGAATGCCAAATTCAAATCCTCAATTTCCAAATTATATCACTACCTTCATCATGAAAGGAAAGGAATGCAAATATTAACTTGAATTTGTAAAATCTTGACATTATTTCCCTATTATGATCTTGAATTTTGATATCATGACCTTATGGAATATGATTTAATCATGGATACTCTCCTTATTTGAATAAGATCAATTGATAATGACTAATGTTGGTAATGTGCTAGATTAGGGTGGTAGTTATGACTCCCCTAACCTAGGTCACATCCCTATTATGAATACCTCTAAGTTTTCATTTTGTTGATTATTTAGAGTTTTGAAAGGTATCCCTTTTCACCAAATTTGGATTTGTTGACCTAAGCCTAATAGATTAAACCCATGGTTGATAGTTGATCTTGAATCTTGATTTAATAATGACGATCTTGAAATATGAAAATGTTGACTAAAGCTTGTGGTTGATTTCCTAGATATACCTAGGTCTGAATCATTCATCAACCTTGGACACAATGATAATGAAATCTTGATATGTTGCTTGAATATTTCTTGAATATTGTTTCTCAAAATTGAATATAGATGAGTGAGCTTCCCCAATGACTAAATAGGAATCTAAACCCTATCTTCAAAATTTTGGGACCTATGATTTTGCTGTCAAAAATTTGTCCCTTGATATTGATTAATACAATTGTGACTCACGATTATCAGTCACAACAAAAATCCTATGTTCACATTATTTGGGTCTACAAATCACCCTGTATATATGACTTATGACTTCAAAACCCCAAATTTTGAAATTTTCGAAATGATGACTATTTTGACTCTCTCGATTTATGACTTGGGATTTAGCACTCATTAGTACTAGGATGGGACCCCCCATTGATATTGAGGTCGATAATTATGATATTGAAAGTATGATGTTGTCTCAAAATTGTCGAAAAAAAAATGAAATCTTAAGTCATGGGTGTATAACCCCACCTAGGCCAATGTAGAGGCTAGGACCCTAAGATATTGGAATTGAATGTCACCTTGTATACTTGATTCAAGAACTCTATTTGTTTGACCTAAAATATGTTATGTCCAAATTTGTGCACAATAGGATGCTTTCCATATTTGTGAGTCATATGATGACTTTGAACAATAAATGCATTGACCTTGATACTCAATTGCTCGATGATAAATGATAAAGATACCAATTTTGGTTATGATATGGATCATGGAAATTCAATTATGATTATTGGATTACTTGAAATTTGAGGAAATGATTTTGATTTTATACTTGAGAATACCCCAATATTTGAGGAAATGACTTAAGTTGAATAATCCCAATTTTTGAGGATGTTTTGAATTTTGGGGACAAAATTCCTTTTAAGGAGGGAAGGATGGGACAAAGTGAAATTTGGCATTAATATGAACTAATTCCAATTTCACCCTCCTTATTATCACACATGATGCCAAATCATTTTTCTTGTCTTTATTATCATTGTTGACACTTAAATTCAAAATATGATGATCAAGGTGAATTTTATACTCTTTGTGACATCACAAATTTGATTAATTCATCACTTTGTCCAATGAAGAAAATTTATCCATCAAACTTCATCCTTTTGTTCTCAAAATTTTTTCTAAATATTATCCACATTTTTGTAAAGCTATGATCCAAATTTCATATCAATTGGAGCTTTCTACTGTTTACTATGATTTCTTGAAGTTAATGTGTTTAAAATCCTTCTATTTGCCTTTTTAATTGCCTTTTCCAAGTCATCGATCCTTTGTAAAGGGAGGGGATGAACCCCAGCCCTCAGATCCGAGATCCATAGATCAGGGGTCCGATCCAACGGCTGTGAGGTTATCTTCAACCTCCCGCTGATTGCGGGGAGGTATGAATGCGACCTTGATGATCAATCTCCCCCTCTTGACTGCTAGTTGATATTCTAAGCGAGCCAAAACAACCCTCTCACAATTTTGTACCCTGGAAGCCCTATTTTGATCAGCTTTTAGGCATTGTTGTGCCGCCAAAACAAGTCCCTTACTCTCCCCTCTCCTTCTGGTGGCCATAGCTGCTGATCCAAGTTCTTTAGCCCTAAAACATACCTCTCGGCCCTATAAAAGGACCCCCAAGGTCCGCAACAAGTGCACCTTGCTCAGAGCTTAGCTTCACACTCCATGTCAGCCTAAAATGCTCTACTTTTTCTCATTGAACACCTACTGCTCCACACAACATTGCCGCAATTGCCTTTTGAGCATCCCTTATTCTCGCCCCCTCTCAAAAATCCTCCACAACCACCACATCCGCGAGGCTGTGGCGAGCTTAGGTGGTCATCTCGCCGCCTCCACCTGGTCCTCCTACCCCTTTTTCTCCTTCTCCGGCGAGACCACCCCGCCGCTCCTCCTGGCTCACAGGAGCCTGCGCGAGGGAGACAAAGTCTCCAGACCATCGGTCTTGACTGGGAATTGAACCAGTCCAAATGACCAGAGAACCCATTTGAACCAGGCTTGAACTGCACCAATGAGCAAGAGAACTGCCACTCACCATCTTCTGATGTGGAACAATCTTGATCCGTCTGTTGTGAATCCCACAACCCTCGATTTTTACAAATAAGGTATTTTTTCCTCCTCTCTGCTCAAATTGTAATAAATGGTCAAATCTTGTTTAAATCATATCTAATGCATCCTGACTTCAAATAATTCGAGTAAATAGTCAATTTTTATCAGAAAATTAGGATTCATTTAAAATTACTTTGGAAGCCTAATTCTTGATATATTTTATAATATCATTGAAACATGATCTTTGATTATCTAAAATTTTCAAATGACTATACTGTTTGACTAACCTTTGAAATCCCTGGTAATTTGACTCTAATGATGATCTTGAGACACAAAATATATACTTGACTCACTAGTGATATAGATCTATTTACTTGATCCAATCTTTAATATAATCTCAATGAATAATAAGTTATCTTGATATTGATGTTAATCTTGCAAAACACTTGATATAGTTTTGACCCATCAATCTGATCTTGATTTCCAATTATATTAAGTACCATGATGATAATCTAAAAATTGATGATGACTTGGATAATGATCATAAAACTAGGGTTTACACATATGATCCTAGAAAACCTAAGTAGGTCATCCACACTTGAAATATTCTTGACACTTGAATAATGTTAGACATATTGATATAGTATGAATCATAAGTGGATGACCTAACCCTAAGGTTGACCTAGGAAAGTGCAACCCTAATCTCGAATATTGAAACATGATATCCAAATATCTTGATCTTGACCCTTGATCCAAATATTGTGTTTTAGGATCTAACTCGAAGGGTCGACCTATTACTAGTTGATCTCGGTGAAAGGTACACTATTATATAATTCCTCCTTGATTGTATTGAAGATACTTTTATGTATCTCTTGACTATATACTTGGCTACTTACTTGGATGAGCTACTGTTTCCTATGATTAGTCTTCCATTTTTCTATAATATATTTTGAAAAACATGGAAACATAAATTGCATTCCCATTATGACTGCCCATATATTGATAATGATGATGATGTTGATAATGTTGATAATGTTGATATTGGGTGCAAGTGATACCCCTCATTGAGAGGTGAGACTTGTACATTGGCCTCCTACCTCATATGGAGAGAAGGAGCCGAGTAACTTCCCCCATCACGTTGGGGTAATAAAGTCACACAAAAATATATGAGCATGCTTCTCGAATTAAATCATAATGGGAAATCATAATAAAAATCAAATCTTTTGAAAGACTTGTCGAATAACTTTTGGTTCTTGCAAATTGCTTGTTATACTTTCGGAATATAAGTCCTGCCAAGTACACTTATTTTCTTACAAACTGGTTTACTTGATTTTGATAGCATACTACGCAATTGCATGATTGTGTCTCAATTTTCTTAATTTTAGGCAATACAGTGGAACACTGATTAAGATCGCTTCTGCACTCTACATACTCTGATGGCAAAGATATATTGGAAAAATCTCCATATTGGGTTAGTTGTTCTTTCATTATATAGTTTTTGAGTTATTATTTCTTATTGTATATGCCAGTGTGTTAGATCCTATCGGGCCACTCAGAGATGAGCACTTCAATCCTCTTACTACTGTCTAGGTAGTAGGATTGGGATTGGGGTTAGAGTGGTTCCGTGACAGATACCTACATGATGTCGTATTTCCCTATAGTGGTATCAGAGCCATGTCAATTAATTATGTTTTGGGATAATCAATATGATTCGGTTTTTGGTTTTACTGTGTTTATTTATGGTCAGGCTTGACTAGTGATTCTCACAGAGTCTAGGCCTAGAGGCATGCAGATGATCATGGCAAGGAGTTGCACATATCATCTATCCAAGAGTTGCATATTGTTGCATCCAACTTATGAAAACATGATTAACTAATGCGGAAGCAAATTATTAGTAGCAGAATTACTGAAAATCACTAAAAAATTAAAACTTTTTGTAAAGAAATCCACAAAGGGTAAAACTCTATCATAAAGAACCAAAGAAAGTTATTTACATTCTGATTCATCAGTACATCTCTGTATCATCTAATCTTGAGAGTCATAACATTGACTGCCCAGTTAAACTGTGCATAAGCAATATACAAAATCTCAAGGCATCAAGCCAAAAATCTCAGATCTATTTCAAACTCTCTACTGACTCCTAGGACCTGAGAGTATAGAGACGACACATAGAACTCTCTCTATATACATGACTTGACAAATAGTATCTCCACCTGAGGATCACTGTTGTCCTTGCTGTTGCTGCTACTGCTGCTGTGGCTGCTATTGTTGCTCACCCACTAAAGGGTTTCTTCTTCCTCGACGTCTACCTAAAAAGTTGAATCCCACGGGGGTGAGACAATTGAAAATTGTCCCAGTGAGAGATATAACTCTTCCCCAGATGCATTGTTATTGATGATAATAGAATACAACTGAGCAGTAGAACTATAAATATTCAACAGCAGGTAAATCATTGATTAATCTAAGTAGAGCAGTATTCCCTGTACAGTGAATCCGATTATAACTTGATAAAGAAGCAAGTCATTTATTTAATAAGGAATATGAAGAACATGTATATTATTTATTCAACTAGAACATAATAAACAATGTATCATCAATCATTGATTCTCGTAGTTCAACCCTAAACAAATATGCTACATGGTTGATTACATTTTACAAACATACTTATGCCCTGAGAAGATGAGGTATGCCGCTCATACTCCAACCGACCATTGCAAAATCAAAATCGGTACCATACATAGGTCATTAGAAGAGCCAGATTTCTATGACCTCATCTTCCTCAGTCAGTGTGAGGAACAACATGCAGGACATCTTGTGTCTCTTCCATGAATAGCTTTCCACGGTATACTGGAAACTTCGCTATTAGAGTTACAATGGCATGCTGTACTCTCTTCGCAATCGAGGGATTTCTTGTTTATCTCACATCGATTCAACATTAACATCATCATCGGGAGATTAGTAATACATTATCCTGGCATATTCATATAATGAAGGATTGAGAGATTTAATGTTTGTCTCACATCAATTCCCCCATTAGGACATAAGGATATTGGCGTCCATAACCCCCACATACTTAAAAGTATGCTCTCCAGGAGTTCCCTTAGGAAAACCTGTTTCACCATCACCTAACTGCTGACGATGATGGATCTATGGTCAAGGCTCTACATGATATCATTCCACTTGATTAATTAAGTACATTACAACATTCTTTTAGCATCAGGCATGTTTTCAAACATAGACCATTATAATAATTGCTATAAACAATGAGTACCAATTTCATCAAGTTCATTTCACAGCTTTATTAACATTGGGAACTCAATCCCTTATCATCTCATCATCATGATTCAAGAATATGGGTATTCAAACCCCAAGGTCATCAAAATACTTATTACAACTTTGACAGGTAACTTATTGCTATCAAGTCATCTACCAATGTAAACATGATAATTGCAATGTAGGTATTTCACATGGCTCTTACAACCTATCAATCTCTTTTGTTACCTTTCACTAGGAAACACAACATATCATTGCTTACAAAGGGCATAAAATACTTTCAATAAACAAAGCATCATAGCTCATGCTTGGCTATATATTCAATATCTCATAAAACCTGCATGATTAGTACAGATGATAATAGATACATCAATTTCATATCAACATATTGCAAAACAATTATGACATCATTATTCAAGGGTTACACCACTATACCCTTGCTAGGGTTAGGGTTTCCCTTTTCATTTCTATTAGGGTTAATCATCCCCTTAGCTCAATTAGGATAAATGATTCATCATTTCATTATCTAACCTTAGAGCTTCATGCTATAAAGTATAGCCCATAATTAGGGTTACACATTCTTATTTACCTTATTCGAAATTAGGGTTTACTATTCACATCGCATCACCTTAGATTAGGGTTCACTATTCATATTGCATCACCCTATATTAGGGTTTACTATTCATATTGCATCACCCTAGATTAGGGTTTACTATTCATATTGCATCACCCTAGATTAGGGTTTACTATTCACATCACATCACTAGATTAGGGTTTACTATTCATATTGCATCACCCTAGATTAGGGTTTACTATTCACATCACATCACCCTAGATTAGGGTTTACTATTCATACTGCATCACCCTAGATTAGGGTTTACTATTCACATCACATAACCCTAGATTAGGGTTTTATAATCTCACTATCATGAATCATACCCTAATTAGATATTTATTCAAATTGGAAGTCCACTACATGATTATCATTCATGTAGGAAATCTTCTCTCTCTCATCCTCTATAGGATGGTGTTTGTTCAACCTTGATTAGGATAAGTCAACTCAATCTTGAAGAAGAATTGACATCATGGGTTATGTCCTCAACACTATGATCATTATTTCTTAATTATTCAAAGGGCACTAATCACCCTATTACATTAGAATAAAAACACTATAATCATATTTGATTACATCAAGTATTAATCAATTGATCAACTGGTCCTTTAACCACTTTAAATATCCATGCGGTTTTGGTTAATTATCCACCAAACGGTCTTGGTCACATAGACCCCAAACGGTATTGCCCAAATCAGACCTCAAAAGTTTATGGTTGCATACTTGAAACCATTTAGTTAAGTAGGTGGTGAAGACTGTTTGCCCAAAGTTGACTTTTGAAACCGCATGAACTCAACCAGTTTTGAAACTGCATGCACCTAACCGGTTTGGGATCGTTTGGTCCCAAACGGTCTTGAAACCGTTTGGACTCAAATGGTCTTGAGACCATTTGATCCAAACCTCCTCAAAACCGCATGGACCAAGTATGGTCTCAACAAGGCAAATTGAATTAGGGTTTCTAAAGTTGGTTCCTTCAACCATTGAATTCATGTAACCAATCATCAATTGGACCTATCTCCATGCCTCCATTGAGTTAATTAGGTCAACCTTCAACTGATTTGACCCTCAATTGACCCTAAATTGGTCATCAATTAGGGTTTGAACCAATTGGATTAGGGTTTGGAATCGATGATCCTTCAACATTAATCAATGTGAGATTGGTAACTTTGAAACCATTGAACCATCATCCAAATTGAACATGACCTGACCCCAAACAGTCTTGAGGTCGTTTGGATGACCTCCAAATGGTCTTGAGACCATTTTCCCATTTCAACATCAAAATCCAAGTCAACCAATTCGAGTTTGTATCATTGGATTGATCACCAAATCACCAATTGATTGCACTTCAACTTAGTACCTTTATATCTTCAAACACCTAACCATAGTCAAACCTAGACCTCCAAATGGTCTTGGGTGACCCCCAAATGGTCTTGGGATCATTTGGATGACCTCCAAATGGTCTTGAGACTGTTTTCCCATTACATCATCATTAATCATGTCATTCAATTAGGGTTTGGATCCTAGGATTGGTCACCAATTCAGCACTTAATTATACTTCAACTTAATATCTTTGGACCTTCAATTGCTCAACCATACATAACTCTAGATCTCCAAATGGTATTGGGTGATCACCAAACGGTCTTGAGACCGTTTGTGTGATCCCCAAATGGTTTTGAAACCGTATGGGTCAATCAACCCAAGTTTCAAACTTAACCACTTATGAAATCAGCACTTATCCCGATTAGGGTTTAGGTGATTGATTGACCTTCAACTAGTGAACCAATTGGAGTTTAATCAATAATAATTGATGGGTCATTAACCTACATTATTTCCAACAGATATCCAAACGGTCAACGCTTGGTCAACGCCACCAAACGATCTTGGGACCGTTTCCCTCCATGCGGTTTGGGTGAAACCGTTTCATTCCAAACGGTTTGAAACCGTTTACTCCCAAACGGTTTGGGAAACCGTTTGAGCTAAGATTGGAGACCATTTGATAAAGTAACTTTTTGGATAAGAATCTATGATGATGTCATCTTCATCTTCCTCTATTCAACCAAGAACAGTTGCTGTTCTTCATGAAAGTTTTAGCAAGAACTCAAAAGAGTATCAAAAGAAGAAAAGTAGCTAACGATTATTAGAAGAATGGATGCATAAATCTTGGAGCTAACTTTCCTTTCCTTCCAAATATAAGAACTCCCTTCCAAGGTGAGACCTTGAGGTACACTCTGTCTCCAACCTAGAATTCTAAAGGTCTACGACGCTTATCAGCGTAAGATTTCTGCCTATCCTGTGCAATCTTTAACAGTTGTTGTATTATTTTAATCTTCTCGGTGGTCTGCTGCACAAGATCAGGACCCAAAAGTTGATATTCACCAGTTTCATACCAACATAAGGGAGATCTACAACGTCTACCATACAAATCTTCATAAGGTGCCATGTCAATTCTGTGTTGATAGCTGTTGTTATAGGAAAACTCTATCAAGCTTATATGTAGATCCCAACTTCCTGTAAACTGAAGGACACATGCCCTATGTAAGTCCTCCAAAGTCTGTATAGTCCTTTCTAATTTTTCATCAGTCTGAGGATGAAAGGCTGTACTAAACCTTAACTGTGTGCCTAAAGCTTTATGAATTCACTCCCAAAAATGACTCGTAAACTGGGGACCTCTGTCAGAAATAATGGTAACTGGGACTCCATGCAGCCGTACTATGTCATCTACATATAACTGTGCCAACTTCTCAACAAAATAGGTTGTTTTGACAGGTAAGAAATGTGCTGTCTTTGTCAACATATCAACTATTACCCAAATGGAATCATGGCCTTTGGTTGTTCTGGGTAAACCAACCACAAAATCCATGGTCACATGATCCCACTTCCACTGCGGTATGGGCAAAGGATGCATTATTCCTGCAGGCTTCTGGTGTTCAACTTTAACTTGCTGACACACTGGACACCGCATAACAAACTCAACAACATCCTTCTTTAAACCAGGCCACCAATACATATCTTTCAAGTTATGATACATCTTGCTGCTTCCTGGATGCATAACATACATTGAAGAATGAGCTTCTTCCAGGACTAACTTCCTTAAGTTGTCCACATCAGGCACTATCATTCTACCATGATAATAGGCTACCTGATCATCTGAATCATAGGAACCATCTCGTTTCTCACTACCATACTCTGATCTAATCTGCTGAACTACACCATCAACTTGTTGTGCCCCCTTAATCTGCTGTCTCAGAGTAGGTTTTATATACATCTCAGCTAGCAACCCAGATAACAATGATACTTTTAACTGTACATTGTCTTTCCTTAAAGAGATAAGCATATCCCTCCTACAGAACATCAAAGAATTCAGTTGTGCTATGTCTAAGGCTGGTGTTGCTGATATCCAACTTAGAGCATCAACAACCACATTGGCCTTCCCTGGATGATAATCAATTGTACAATCGTAGTCCTTGATTAACTCCATCTAGTGGCATTGCCTCATGTTAAGCTCATGCTGAGAGAAGATATACTTTAGGTTTTTATGGTTTGTGAAAATCTGGAATGTCTCTCCATAGAGATAATGTCTCCAGATTTTTAAGGCATGCACTACAACAGCTAGTTCTAGATCGTGTGTCAGATAATTCTCCTCGTGTTTCTTAAGCTGTCGAGAAGCAAAAGAAATCACTTGTTTATCCTGCATTAACACACATCCTAGTCCATTCTTAGAAGCATCACATAAAACTATATACCCTTTCCCTTGCTCAGGTAACACTAGCACATGTGCGCTTGTCAGCCTTTCCTTCAATAGCTGGAATGATTTCTGACACTTTTCATTCCAGATAAAAGGAACATCTTTCATGGTTAACTTAGTCAAGGGTAGGGCTATAGAAATGAAGTTCTTAATGAACCTCCTATAATAGCCTACCAAACCTAAGAAACTGCGAATCTCCGTCGGTGTCTTCGGCTGTTCCCCATAGCAAGACATATTCTACCTTTTTAGGGTCAACACGTATTCCTGAAGCAGATATTATGTGTCCAAGAAAAGAAACTTATGGTAACCAGAACTCACACTTGCTAAACTTAGCATATAACTCATGCTCTCTTAGCAAAGTTAGAGCCTGACGAAGATGCTGCTCATGTTGTTGAGCATCTCTATTGTAGATCAGAATGTCATCTATGAAGACGACTACACACTGATCAAGAAAAGGTTGAAAAATTCTATTCATGAGTTCCATAAATGCATCTGGTGCATTAGTTCATCCAAATGACATAACTATGAACTCATAGTGACCATACCTTGTCCTGAAGGAAGACTTAGGTATGTCGCCCTCCTTAATACACAGCTGATGATATCCCGACCTCAAATCTATCTTTGAGAAGACAGTTTCACCACACAACTGGTCAAAGAGATCATCAATCCTTGGCAAAGGATATTTATTCTTTATAGTTATTTTATTTAACTACCTGTAATAAATGCATAACCGCATCGACCCATCCTTCTTCTTAACAAAGAGGACCGGAGCACCCCAAGGTGAAGTACTTGGTCGGATGAAACCCTTCTCAAGCAACTCTTGCAGTTGTTTCTTGAGTTCTGCCATCTCAGCAGGCGCCATTCTATACGGTGTTTGTGCTATTGGCTGCGTGTCCAAAATTAGATTAATCTCAAAATCAATCTCTCGGGGCGGAGGTACACTTGGAAGTTCTTAAGGAAATACATCTTCAAATTCCCTGACTATCAGAACTTCAACGAGATTAGAACTCTCCATGCTGGTATCTACCACATGGGCCAAGAATGCAAAGCATCCTTGCCTCATCAACTTCTCAGCTACCATAGATGACACAAGACATGTTGGAAGAATCTTTATATCTCCCTGAAAGGTCCATGTGTCACTATCATCTGTGAACACAGCTTGCTTGGACTCACAATCCAAGACAACCTTATACCTTTCTAAGGTATCCATCCCAAGGATTATATCAAACTCGTGCATCTCAAGTGGTATAAGATCCACTTGAACACGATGTTCAGAAAAGGAAAGGATGTAGGGAGAACACACCTCCCGCAACACAGCAGATCCCATCACAGGAGTTTCTAACAACAAACTATCTGCTCTATGACTGGTAGTCATGTTACAGTCAAGAATCACTCTTCGAGTGATAAAGGAATGCGTAGCACCTAGATCAATTAAAATAGATACGATGCATGATGTAGACATATCAGAATAAAATAACTTCATTTGACCTGTCACAACCTGAGGGTTGATCACTGCATCGGGTGGATTCATTGCATAGAATCTCGCTGTTGCTTGTGGTTGATTCGGTGCTTGATGACTGAGTGTTGATGATCCAGCTTGGGATGCTTGTCCACGTCCTCTAGCTCCACCTAGAAACTGTCTCCTTTGAGAACCTTGCTGACTCTGCTTCTGGGATTGAGTCACACTTGCCTCTCTGGCTCTACAATCCTTCATCAAATGCCCCACTTTTCCATATATGAAACAACTTCTGATCCCTTGTTGTGGTCTGGATGGTCCTGTAACTGACACAGATGTTGAGCTGTGAGCTCCTTCTGGTGGTAAACTTCGTCCTCTACCCCTATTTGATGTCCACTATGTCTAGGTACTGAATCTAGGTGGTGGTGTAGGCATGGAAAACCTCAGTCTCTTGAAACATTTGGATGAGAATCCTTGGAACTGGGGATACGCCTTCTTGTTCTTGGTCTGTCTCTTCTTAGTCAGAGACCTCTCTATCCTTCTAATAGATTCCACAAAAGTAGAAAATCTTTCCCTGATCTCCAGAGAAGACACAGGGGTGGTCAACTCAGCGTTTAACCCATTCTCAAAACGCCGTATCCTTTCTTCATCTGTGGTTGCCATATGTGGACAAAACCGCAAAAGTTCCATGAACTTAGCCTCGTACTCACTAATGTTCATTGGTCCTTGTCTTAACCTCTCAAAATGAGAGATTTTCTCATCCAGGAACGTCTTTGGAAAGTATCTATTGACAAATTCCCGTCGAAAAACCTCCCATTCAACCTCCACACCTGGCCTTTTCCCTTCCTCTATGGTCCACTAGTGACCATCACTCCCCTTAAGAAGGTACACAACATGTCTAACCTTCTCAGCTTCTGGGATGTTCAGGATTCTAAAGGCCTTCTCTAACTCAGTTAACCACATGTCAGCATCTGCTGGGTCAGCTGTCCTAGCATATTCCGTGGCTCCAACCTGGCCTAGTCATTCAAACATCTTGCCGATTCCTTGTCCTTCTTGATGGGTAGGTGCCCTAGGTGCATGTATGGGCATCCTATCAGTCATGTGTGTCATAGAAGTTATAAACTTCTCGAACATGGCTTGGAAAGCTGGGTTCCCCATGTCAGCTGGATTGAACTGGGGTGGTTCAGGAACAGGTTCCTCCCTTTCTTGGTCTCTTGCACCTCCTCCGGATGCAGAAACACTACTTTCTGCAACATGTTCATCATGTGATCCAAACATCTTTAGTTTTCTCTGCTCCTCCTATAGGAGCAGAAGACACTATCAGATAGATTGGAAGATACTAGAACAGACTCAACAACCCTAGTCCTATGTCTCTGTAGACTCAGCGAACCTAGAGCTCTGATACCAACACTTGTTGCATCCAACTTATGAAAATAGGATTAACTAATGTGAAAGCGAATTATTAGCAACGGAATTACTGAAAATCACTAAAAATTTAAAACTTTTTGTAAAGAAATCCACAAATGGTAAAACTCTATCATAAAGAACCAAAGCAAATTATTTACATTCTGATTCATCAGTACATCTCTGTATCATCTCATCTCGAGAGTCATAACATTGACTGCCCAGTTAAACTGTGCATAAGCAGTATACAAAATCTCGAGGCATCAAGCCAAAAATCTCAAATCTATTTCAAACTCTCTACTGACTCCTAGGACCTGAGAGTACAGAGATGACACATAGAACTCTCTCTATATACATGACTTGACAAACATTGTCTCCACCTGAGGATCACTGTTGTCCTTGCTGTTGCTGCTACTGCTGCTGTGACTCCTGTTGTTTCTCACCCACTAAAGGGTTTCTTCTTCCTCGATGTCTACCTAAAAAGTTGAATCCCAAGGGGGTGAGACAATTGAAAATTGTCCCAGCGAGAGATATAACTCTTCGCTAGATGCATTATTATTGCTGATAATAGAATAACACTGAGTAGTAGAATTATAAATATTCAACAACAGGTAAATCATTGATTAAGCTAAGTAGAGCAGTATTCTCTGTACAGTGATTCCAGTTATAACTTCATAAAGCAGCAAGTCATTTATTCAATAAGGAATATGAAGAACATGTCTATTATTTATTCAACTAGAACATAATAAACAATGTATCATCAATCATTGATTCTCGTAGTTCAACCCTAAGAAAATATGCTACATGACTGATTACATTTTACAAACATACTTATGCCCTGAGGAGATGAGGTATACCACTCATACTCCAACCGACCATTGCAAAATCAAAATTGGTACCATACATAGGTCATCAGAAGAGCCGAATTTCTATGACCTCATCTTCCTCAGTCAGTGTGAGGAACAACATGCAGGACATCTCGTGTCTCTGCCATGAATAGCTTTCCAGGGTATACTCGCAACTTTGCTATTAGAGTTACAGTGGCATGTTGTACTCTCTTCGCAATCGAGGGATTTCTTGTTTATCTCACATCGATTCAACATTAACATCATCATCGGGAGATTAGTAATACATTATCCCGACATATTCATATAATGAAGGATTGAGAGATTTAATGTTTATCTCACATCAATTCCCCCATTAGGACGTAAGGATATTCACATACATAACCCCCACATACTCAAAAGTATGCTCTCCAGGAGTTCCCTTAGGAAAACCTGTTTTACCATCACCTAACTGCTGACGATGATGGATCTATGGTCAGGGATATACATGATATCATTTCACTTGATTAATTAAGTACATTACAACATTCTTTTAGCATCTGACATGTTTTCAAACATAGACCATTATAACAATTGCTATAAAGAATGAGTAACAATTTTATCAAGTTCATTTCACAGCTTTATTAACATTGGGAACTCAATCCCTTATCATCTCATCATCATGATTCAAGAATATGGGTATTCAAACCCTGAGGTCATCAAAATACTTATTACAACTTTGACAGGTAACTTATTGCTATCAAGTCATCTATCAATGTAAACATGATAATTGCAATGCAGGTATTTCACATGGCTCTTACAGCCTATCAATCTCTTTTGTTACCTTTCACTAGACAACATAGCATATCATTGCTTACAAAGGTCATAAAATACTTTCAATAAACAAAGCATCATAGCTCATGCCTGGCTATATTCAATATCTCATAAAACTTGCATGATTAGTACAGATGATAATAGATACATCAATTTCATATTAGCATATTGCAAAACAATTATGACATCATTATTCAAGGGTTACACCACTATACCCTTGCTAGGGTTAGGGTTTCCCTTTTCATTTCAATTCGGGTTAATCATCCCCTTAACTCAATTAGGATAAATGACTCATCATTTCATTATCTAACCTTAGAGCTTCATGCTATAAAGTATAGCCCAAAATTAGGGTTACACATTCTTATTTACCTTATTTGAAATTAGGGTTTACTATTCACATCGCATCACCTTAGATTAGGGTTCACTATTCATATTGCTTCACCCTAGATTACGGTTTACTATTCATATTGCATCACCCTAGATTAGGGTTTACTATTCATATTGCATAACCCTAGATCAAGGTTTACTATTCACATCACATCACCCTAGATTAGGGTTTACTATTCATATTGCATCACCCTAGATTAGGGTTTACTATTCACATCACATCACCCTAGATTAGGGTTTACACTTCATATTTCACACCCTAGATTAGGGTTTACTATTCACATCACATCACCCTAGATTAGGGTTTTATGATCTCACTATCATGAATCATACCCTAATTAGATATTTATTCAAATTGGAAGTCCACTACATGATTATCATTCATGTAGGAAGTCTTCTCTCTCTCATCATCTATAGGATGATGTTTGTTCAACCTTGATTAGGATAAGTCAACTCAATCTTGAAGAAGAATTGACATCATGGGTTATGTCCTCAACACCATGATAATTATTGATTAATTATTCAAAGGGTACTAATCACCCTATTACATTAGAATACAAACACTATAATCATCTTTGATTACATCAAGTATTAATAAATTGATCAACTGGTCCTTTAACCACTTTAAATATCCATGCGGTTTTGGTTAATTATCCACCAAACAGTCTTGGTCATATAGACCCCAAATGGTCTTGACCAAATCATACCTCAAACGGTCTTGGTTGCATACTTGAAACCGTTTAGTAAAGTAGGTGGTGAAGACTGTTTGCCCAAAGTTGACTTTTGAAACCGCATGAACTCAACCGGTTTTGAAACTGCATGCACCTAAACGGTTCGTGATCGTTTGGTCCCAAACGGTCTAGAGACGGTTTGGTCCCAAACAGTCTTGAGACCATTTGGACTCAAACGGTCTTGAGACTATTTGGTCCAAACCTCCTCAAAACCGCATGGACCAAGTATGGTCTCAACAAGTCAAATTGAATTAGGGTTTCCAAAGTTGGTTCCTTCAACCATTGAATGCATGTAACAAATCATCAATTGGACCTATCTCCATGCCTCAATTGAGTTAATTAGGTCAACCTTCTACTGATTTGACCCTCAATTGACCCTCAATTGGTCATCAATTAGGGTTTGAACCAATTGGATTAGGGTTTGGAATCGATGATCCTTCAACATTAATCAATGTGAGTTTGGTAACTTTGAAACCATTGAACCATTATCCAAATTGAACATGACCTGACCCCAAACGGTCTTGAGGTCATTTGTATGACCTCCAAACGGTCTTGATACCGTTTTCCCATGTCAACATCAAAATCCAAGTCAACCAATTCGAGTTTGTATCATTGGATTGATCACCAAATCACCAATTGATTGCACTTCAACTTAGTACCTTTAGATCTTCAAACACCTAACCATAGTCAACCCTAGACCTCCAAACGGTCTTGGGTGACCCCAAATGGTCTTGGGATCATTTGGATGACCTCCAAATGGTCTTGAGACCGTTTTCCCATTACATCATCATTAACCATGTCATTCAATTAGGGTTTGGATCCTAGGATTGGTCACCAATTCAGCACTTAATTATACTTCAACTTAATATCTTTGGACCTTCAATTGCTCAACCATACCTAACCCTAGACCTACAAATGGTCTTGGGTGATCACCAAACGGTCTTGAGACCATTCGGATGATCCCCAAATGGTTTTGAAACCGTTTAGGTCAATCAACCCAAGTTTCAAACTTAACCACTTATGAAATCAACACTTATCCCGATTAGGGTTTAGGTGTTTGATAGACCTTCAACTAGTGAACCAATTGGAGTTTAATCAATAATAATTGATGGGTCATTAACCTGCATTATTTCCAACAGATCTCCAAATGGTCAATGCTTGGTCAATGCCACCAAATGGTCTTGGGACCGTTTCCCTCCATGCGGTTTGGGTGAAACTGTTTCATTCCAAACGGTTTGAAACCGTTTACTCCCAAACGGTTTGGGAAACCATTTGAGCTAAGATTGGAGACTGTTTGATAAAGTAACTTTTTGGATAAGCATCTATGGTGATGTCATCTTCGTCTTCCACTGTTCAACCAAGAACAGTTGTTGTTCTTCATGGAAGTTTTAGCAAGAACTCAAAAGAGTATCAAAAGAAGAAAAGTAGCTAACGATTATTAGAGGAATGGATGCATTAGCAATGCTTAAGGGTTAGAGTTATAAAACCCGCCTCTAGAACTGATCCCAAGCTCCAAGCTCCATGGCTCTATTGGTGGATGGAGTTCCAGCAGTTTTCCAAGGTCTGTCCTTCAACTTTTGGATGAACAAGATGGCTAGAATTGGAAATCGGGTGAGGAAAACCAATAATTAACCATTTCTTTAGGGTTTCCACCATGAATCCGAGGTGGAAGATGATCAAATCTTACCAAGCTGGTTATAGTCGTCCTTACTCTGCTCCTGAGATTTTCCTTGGTCATCCAAAGCAAGTGATGAGAAAATAAACTAAGGAAACGATCATTGAGTATGTTGGAAAAAGATATACATAAAGGATATGTATATGGGTTTTCAAGGAAAGAGAAAAAGAGTTGTTTTTCTTTTAATTCCAACTAATTTCCACCAAATCCTCCTCCATTCCTTGGCCACGAAGAAATCTCCATAACCTTGCAAAACCTCTCCATTATCCAAGGATAAATGGAAAAGGAATTAAGCACCTTAACGAGTTTTATATTAATATCCATCCTTTTAGTGGATTTTGCTTTATATTATATTAATGTGAGTGGCTTCCACTGAACCAAGATCTTCTTGTGCCCAAGAATGGAACAAGCTCATAAAAACTATTGAAAATACATCCTTCAACTTTTGGTTGAAGGCTCCTCAATTAATTTATTTCTTTTTGCATTAATTATATTAAAGAGCCATTTATGCTTAAATCTTGATTATTTTAATGTCAAGATTCTCTCTCCACGAAGATAACTCAAATGAGGCGCCCCTATAATTTTATTTGCTCTAATTGATTCCAAGAAACATTAGAGACCCTCAAGAGGTGGTATATTGCATATTGAACCCTAGATTCTGGGTAATTTGCACATTACACCAAAACTAGGTTTTAATGCACAAGGATTGCTCTACAAGCTTTATCTTGATGCCCAAGCTTGTGGAAACCATACCACTACATCATATTCATTCTTATGATGTATCAACATCAGAGGAACACTTTATCATGTGCAATTTGCAAGTTAACCCCTCAACTTGGGTAATTTTCACTTTAGTCCAATATTAACAAAATAATGTTTCAACATTATTCAAAAGGGACATAAATTGAAATATAAGTTCATCAAAATCCTTAATTACTTTTCAAAAGATAAGAACAAACATATAATCATATTTATTAAGAAAAACACCTAGGGTTAGTACATAACCCAGGTCAGGGATGTTACACATATGAGGAAATTGGCATGATTTCCTACGTTAATAATTGATCATGAGCACGAGTGGTGACTAGGTATTGACTGAATTATTTTGGATCTTATCCCACTAGAATATTGTATGCTACAATATTTCGAATTTATATTGAGGGCTATCAATTTAAATAAATTAGTGGGAGTGGTAGTTAATTAAAGACCTAATTAATATCACCAAATTTATCAAATCGGGAAAAATAAAAAATCATTTGAAAAGGTTGCAATATTTCTTTGTAGAATCAAATGTCAAACACAAAAACATGTTCAAATCACAATAAGTCCTTTAGAAGGGGAAATAATGGATACAGTTTTATAATTGGTTAAGAACTTTGAGAAATGTTCTCATCAATGAGCGAAAGCTCTATATCCTTAATCGACCAATGCCAAAGAAACCCACTCCAAATGTGCCTAAGGCTAAGTGGAATCTTATTGGAAGCATGCCAATAATGCCTTAGACATATGAATATCTAATGCTAAGTTGTATGAACTATGAGTTGCATGAAAAACATGAATACATCACATTCTTGAGATGGTAACACATCTTAAGAATCATGTAAAGAAAACAAGGTATAATTGGAGTGTAAACTGACAAAGTGAGGTCCAGTACAACCCCATGTGCTCAATGTGAATGGACATGTGGAATGACTAGGATTTCTCTTAGGTCAAGAGTTGACCATGAATATGATTATGCAAGTTTTGCATGAATCATATAGCCAGTTTATCAAATGCTTGGCTTGTTGATACCAAAGCAAGGAAGAAGAAGGACACATCCATGATGGTGATAAGTGGAAGTGAATCCTAGGGAAAAGGCAAGGCTAAGAAGTGTTTTGAGGCTGAGCTTAAGTCCAAATCTTCTATACTCAATATATGGAGAAGGGTAAGTGTAAAAGTAATGCGTCCTTTTCACTTAAGGATAAATAAAATAATGTGCCACCATTGTTACTTGTTTGGATATTGGAAAGAAATTATCCTCTTCATAGAGGATATCAGGAAGAAGAGAGAGATAGAGATATCTACTTTAGGACCTAAGAAAAAGGTAAGGTAGAATTACATGGAGCAAGGGTTGTTTCCACTATAGTTAAAAGTTAACACTCATCGGCACATAATAGAATTAGTTAATTGCTATTGTGTACTTGCCAAACATCATATGTTTTGCATGAAAAGAACATTATGATGTTTTATGGAAATGCCCTATGTCTCACAAACTATACTTGATAGTTGTAGAGACAAATATGCATGACACATATATTGAATGGCCTTGATAACTCAAACAATGAATATCTATAGGATTGTCATCTAGAATGCATAAATTAGAAATCCATATCTAGAATCTATACGATGGTTATCTAGACTCTTTTGGTTATTGAACCAATAGAGACATGCATGTCTTATTTGTTGTGCAATATGACAAAAGGATCTTCACTAGATGTAGTGGGAGATCGACTATTCCATTAGGACTAGTACATACTGATGTACATAGACCTATTAGAATGAATGGTAAAGGTAGTTACAAGTACCTCATTACATTTCTTGATGCGATCAATAAATATTTGTATTTAATGAAATACAAGTATGAATCTCTTGAAGTGTTCAAGGAGATTATGAAAGAAGTACGTAACTCACTTGGTAAGGTATTAAGATACATTGATGTGATCAATGTTGAAATATAAAAACCAATAGTTTGAGAAGCTTTAAGAGATATCATGATAGTGTGTCACAATGAACTTCATCTGAAACATACTAATGTATCAGAAAGAAGGTATCAAACCATGTTATGGTGAGACTATCAATAAAATCTAGCTGAGCTTACAATTTCTTTTAGGCAGATGCTTAAACACTAAATAATGTAGCATCTAAAATGATTCAGAAGACACCATATGAGATATTGCATGCTAAGTGTCTTGATGAATCTTTTGTAGTGTTTGGGATTGAAATCTTTTATAAGAATACAATTTCTTAAAAGTTTTAATCCACAAATCAAATGAATGTTATCTTGTTGAATACTACTTATATTCCAGCTCGATAACAAAGTGTTTGTTGTTAGGATGGCTGAATTCCTAAAGGGAACTTCATTCCAAAGGAATCAATGGGAGTAAAAGTAGAAATTGAAATGTTCAAGATAAACAAGAAAACATTGAACCTAAAGAGGTACAACAAGGAATAAGAAGAATCACAAACTGTTGTAGAATGTCAAATTCCTTATGTAAACACTGAACTCATAGTTTAGTAGAACACCTTGAGTTTGAAAGATTATGATATCTTATAACTTAAGAAGGCAGTGAGTTGATGATAGAGATGAGTCAACTGCCTACCTATAAACTATTGAGGAACCATATTCTGAAAAATGGCTTGAGTCCATGATATCTATGATGGACTTCATGGAAACCAACAAGGTATGACCTTGTTGGAACCACCTGAAGGGGTAAAACCCATAGGGTACATTTGGGTCTTTGAAATAAGACCAACATGGATGGGTATATTGGTTGTAAAGAGTTTCAAACTAGTTCAAATCGTTGAACGTGATGCCAGTTACCATGGTTAAATCCATCTGGATCATGCTTGCTTTTCCAGCTTATAATGACTATGAGATTTGGCATATGCAAGTTAAAACCACATTCCTTAATTGGAATAATTAAGAGGATGCATATGTGACACACCCTAATGGTTTTATATATGCATTAATGGAAATAAGGTATATAAGCTACAAAGGTCAATATGAGGATTGAAGCAAGAATCTAAAAGTTGGAATCTTCATTTTGACAAGACAATCAAAGGGTTTGACTTGAGTCAGAATGAAGATGGAATCTATGATTACAAAAGATTTAGTGGGAGAATATTAATATTCCACATAATGATGGGGAATAATGCCCTTATCCAGCATATGTTAAGATCTGGCAAAGAAAGTACCTTCTATAAGAAGGGTTTAGGCATAACATCCTATGAGACAAGGATCATGGTCTATAGAGATAGATCTGGAAAGATTCTTGACCTAAGTAAAAGCACATACATTGGTAAGATGATGAAGGGTTTAACATGCAAGACTCAATGAGAGAAAACTTGTCCATGTTCCATGGAGTTAGACTTTCAAGAGCTTAGTGTCCTAGTTCTTATGAAAAATAGGGACACATGGATCGATGCCATTGGATATATCTTGAATGCAATGCTATGTACCTTTTTTTGGGTCTGTCAAATCTTGTTGCCTTTACTATTGATGAAAAAGAAAAGTTTCTATACAAAAGGTAGCCAAGGAAGGCTACAAAACAACAAGCAAATAAAAAACAATCTAAGCCTATCTTTACATGGTTCCAAAAGGTATCAAAACTTCTAATTCTTCCTTCAAAAATTCTTGTGTTCCTCTCCCTCCACACTTCATGAATAAACATCATAAAAAAATTCCTGGCCGCCATATCCTTCATACAAATGAGATCAATCAGACCAATCATAATGGTTGAGATGATCCCATTCCTGTTTGCACAACTCCAGAACTCTTTGCTAAACCTGCATTTAAAGAGAACATGCCAGCAAGTTTCCTCTTCCTCTAGACACATAATACATCTAGATGCACACTAGATAGCTCTTCTCTTAAGGCAGTCAATAGTCAACCAACCACCCCTTAAACATCTCCACATAGTGAACTTCACCTTCATAGGATCTTTGGTTTTCCATAGCCAGCTAGACCAATAATAATTTGGAAGAGTAACCCTTAGCTCTTCCCAAAAATCCTTCATCTTAACTACACTTCCCATTCAGCCTGAGATCATCGTCTTCTCCACTCAAGAAAGTAATTCTTTCTCTGATGAAATTAACAACCTAGTTTACATGTCTAGATTTGGATTGAATCCAATTACCATCCTCTACAATGTCATAGTTAACCTTAGCAAACTTTCCAACCCCGTAGTTGATACAAAGCTTCTCAGGAATGAAGTCATACAAAAAAACCCCATTCCCTAACCAGGGATCTTGCCACAGTAAGAACTTATCTCCTTTGCAAACTGACCAGTAAGCATCATGTACTAGCTTATCCCTTAGGAGGATGATCTTTTTCCAAATACACATAGCATTGACTTGGAATTTAATGTTCCACACAGAGTCCCCTTTGAGAGACCTTTCATGTACCCATCTCACCCATAAGGAATCTTTCTTCTTTGCTATGTACCAAATCTTCTTTTCCATGCAAGCTTTAACTAGGTCCTTTGTGTGACAAATGCCCAAACCTCCTTCTCTTTTTGGCACACAGATACTATCCCTTTCAATCATGTGGATTTTCTTTTCAAGAGTAGCACCTCCCCATAAGAAATCCCTGCAAAGTTTTTCAATCTTCATATCTACACTGACAGGTAACAAAAAGGAAGCAACCTAGTATAACTGAAAAGAAGATAATGTTGAGATGATCAACTCAACTCTCCCAGCAAAAGAGAGGAGCCTCAATTTCCATCCTTGTAACCTCACCTTCATCTTGTCTAAGATTGGGGAACACAGACTTCTCATGATCCTCCCTTTGAAAAGGGGCAAACCCAAATACTTCTTTGGTAGGTGTTCAATCTGAATCCCCAAGCAACCAACTAACTTCTCCACATTAGCTGTATTATTACAAAAAATCGAGTTTTTCTCCTTACTCACTTCCATGCCCGAAACAACACCAATTTCACTGAGAAGTCTGGCTATAGTATTGATGGATTTATCATTAGCATCAACAAAGATGACCACATCATCTGCAAACAACACATGAGACATAGATAATGCATGAGACGCCCTCATAGCATCAAAATCCCCTCTCCTTTCAGCTATATTAAGCATAGATGACAACCCCTGCATCTCAACAACAAAAAGAAAAGGAGCCAAAGGGTCCCCTTGGTGAATACCCCTAGTTGGATACAGTCTAGTAGATGGTACCCCATTTATCAAGATCTGGTAGTTAGTTGTTCTGAAAATCTCTTCCACTCAATCAATAAAATAGATTGGGAACTTCATATAAAACATCACACTAGACAGGTAAACCCAGTCTATCGAATCATAGGCTTTCTTAATGTCCATTTTTAGGAAAAACTTTGGAGAGTTGCTTTTCATCATATTGTTAATCAACTCATTAACAAGGAGAGTAGCATCTGTAATGTTCCTATCCTTCCAGAACGCACACTGTGCCTTATCTATAATACTAGGAAGAATAGGGCTTTATCTATTAGCCAACACCTTGGAAATTATTTTGTAGCTAACATTATAGAGTGAAATTGACCTCCAGTCTTTCACTTCAACAACATTACTAGCCTTTGGAATCAAGGTAATAAAGGATCTATTAGATTCTTTCAGTAACTTCCCACTAACAAAGAAAGTCTGCACAGATTTAATGATATCTTCCTTAATGATAACCCAACACTTGTAGAATAGATAGTTAAACCCATCCGGGCCAGGAGCCTTGTCTATATTGGCCCTATCAATCACCTCATCAATATCCTTATCAATTATAGGAGAACAAAGATTAGTAATGTGTTCAATAGTAAGACAAGGCAAATCCAAGGATACATCATCAACATTCATTCAACAATCCTTCTTCCTAAATAAGTCCTCATAAAAGGAATTGATATGATTACTGATTCTCTCCGCCTCAGTACAAATTTGGTTATCAATATGCATCCCTCGAATAATATTCCTCATTCTTCTAGCTTTTAAAGTAGCATAGAAAAATTTAGAATTCCTATCTCCTAACTTTAGCCATTGTATCCTAGCTTTCTGCCTTAAGAGAGATTCCTCTGCCTCATAAGCCATACAAGCTTCTTTCCTTTTCTCTATAACTTTCTCAGTGAGTTCATGATCATGCAGATTATCATCCAACATCTCAGAGAGGATGGAATACTCAACCTCCAACTTCTTCCTATTATCATAGATATTGCCAATAGAGCCTTTATTCCATATAATTAAAGAATTTCTAATATTCTCCAGCTTTCTACATAAACGGAACATGGGGTTACTAGAAACTTCAATCAACCAAGCCTTCTGTACCACCCCCATGAACCCAGGATGGTCCACCCAAGAATTAATAATATGAAATGGGGTTTTCTTCTTATATTTAGTATCATCTACATGGGTAATCAACATCTTATGATCACAATGAATTGAGCTCACATTAGCTCCCCACATCCTCAGAAAATTGTTCAAGAATTCACTATTCAGAAACCCCCTATCAATCTTAGACAAAACTAGCTTCTCACCTTTCTACCTGTTATCCCATGTGTATTTGGAACCATCAAATCTAATTCAATCAGCCCACACTAATCCAAAAATTCAATAAACACTTACATAGAATTATAAGAGGATTTAGTTCTCCCAAACCTATCAGCTGCAAACCGAATTGCATTAAAATCACCAATGATGAACACAAGGTGACCACCAACCTGACCCATAGATCTACTTAGTTCTGACCATAGAGCAGACCTTCTATACTTTGGATTATGTCCATAAATAGAAACCAGAAAAAAACTCTTGTTTCTATAGTTAACTCCACACATAGCATACTAATTGCTTTCTTCAATAACTTGAATATCAACTTCACTTTGCATCCACATAATCACCACTCTCCCAAGAGGATTACAAGCATAATTTGACACCCAACTGCATCCAGGGTAGACGTTGTTAATAGTCTTACTCATCTTTCTCTTCCTAATCTTTGTTTCAAACAGACAAGTAACAGTTGCCTTATTACTACTAATCACCTCCCCCACATCCCTCTGACACCCAGGCTTATTTAATCCTCAGACGTTCCAGGCTAAGATGTTGAGGTCACTAACCATTAGGTCAGATTTCTGCTGGAGTCCTACCAGCATCAGTCATTGTTATAGCATCCACCTAGCCCTCTATGAACTCCAAAACTCTGAAGCTATTTGGAGAAAGTGGTATGCCAACAACGTTTTGCTGCGGCACCTTAGAAACATTCCTAGGAGGAGAACAATGCTTCTTCCTACTTTCACTCTATCTTAATGGAGAGGGAGTACGAACACCCACCAAACTTTGAACATTTGTTAGAGTATCAGGCTGCATGACAATTCCCTCTTTCTCCGAAACACTAATGCCCTCGACAACATATTTGCCTTCTTCTTCTTCTTTGTTAGAAGACGACTCATGTATTCCATCATTCACCTGACCCTCACCCGGAGGACAATCATAGATCTAATCACCCTCAACACTAGTTTTCTCCACCCAGACCATCTTTGTCTTCCCTTTCCTATTATCAGGAATCTGGCAATCACCCTGCCCGTGCCCAAAAGTTCCACACACCTTACAACATGCAGGGTACCATTCATACTCCATTCTAACTACATTCTTCACCCCGTCATTGCTCTACATCTTTAGCTCAGTCAGAAATGGAGATGACGCCAACACATGACTTGGATCCTTGCATATTCCAGCCTTCTCATATCTCTGGTTAGAGAATCCGGTCTCAACATCTCACCTAGGTAGCTACCAATCATACTGAACACCTCCTCATCCCACAACTCCAGTGATAGATCGAAAAGTTTCACTCCCATAAGAACTTATGTAAGTTTCACCTTCTCAAGGGGTTCACCTCTCTACCATGTTTTTAAGAGCACCGACTTCCCCACCCCAAACCATGGTCCATTCTCTAGGGAATTCTTCATCTCAGATGGATCTGAAAATCTAATCACAAAGAAATCATTACCTCTTGATAGTATCTCCATATTCCCTTTCATCTTCCAGATAGCTGTGAAGTGTCTGTGCAATGTTGGCCAATGTGGTTTAAGTCCTATCACATATCATGTGACAACATTCTCCCATTTGGTGACATTCCTCTCCATAATTGCCTTGGAGTATCTTATAGAACAATCAACAACCTCAACTGGACAATGCTTCAGTACTGTTCCATTCGGCTCCTTTGGAGCACAAAATAGATCCACCCATGACCTCACTTCCTTCACAACTGGGATTCCGTTTCTACCTCTGCCTCTGGCTCTGCCTTGGGAAACTCTCACCATAGGTTGCTGGGGTGGAACATCCCTCTAGATCTGCACGCCCATGGTCGACATCTCACCAGAGTCGTTCCTCTTCTCGCCTCTCTAGTTGCCAGAGCGCAACGCCATTTTTTTTTTTATCATCACTATAATATTAACTGTTCTACTTGAATGCTATGTACTTAGCCCATTATCTTGTATGTATTGGACATGATGAGAAGATATCCCATCATCTCGTATGTATTGGGCATGACAAGAGGATATCCAGTCATCTCGTATGTATTGACATGATGAGATGATGTATATATACCTACCTAGAAATCTTGTATGTATTGGACGTGACGAGAGGTTATATGTCGGATACTAGTAAGAGTCACCAGAATACCATAATGAACATCCTTATGTTCTTATAAAGGACTTTAAGGATTGGTTCCTTGGTTATCGTAATAAGGAAGAGTTGGATGTAAAGCATTACACCCATGCAAGCTTTCAAACTAACAAAATGATTGCAATAATGTTTGACATTAAATGAAATCTATAAGCTAGAAAGAGTTCTGAGATAATGACAGTTGTTCAAATCTACAAAAGAAGCCGAGTATCTCTATGCTATAAGAACAATAGAGGATATTGTATGGATCAAGAAGTTCACATGGGTGAACTTATGTGAGGTTCCAAACCATTGATGATACAATAGAAATATTGATGACAACAATGGAGCTACTAGTTCGGCTGGGAATCTCAGATATCATACTATAACACTTACATCTCATATGAGAAGTCGTATAATGAAGTGATGTGAAATTTGTAAAATACTGAATTAAAGGAAAATGTTGCTAAACCCACTATAAAAGCACATGCACAACAGAAGCATGAAGGTCATGTTCGGTCACTCAGGATGAGATCCATGGGTGATTGGCTCTAAGTGCAAGTGGGAGTCTATTGGTATGTATGCCTAGAGAATACCTAGAGATCCAATCATATGATGATTGGAATATGGAATTAGATACCTAATTTTTTATAATAAAGGCAAGCTCCCAATTTATTTGTATATTTAGTAATGAGATAATGAATTAAATAATAAATGTCTATACAATGATATTACTTAATGACATATGTCTTCATGTACGTGACTTGGAAAAATGAGATCATACAGATGTTAAGAGTATATACATTCTCATTATGTCCCTAATCAGTTTTATTGTTGAAGGTAGATAGACAACAATAACACATAAGATTAGAGTGTGAGTTGGTTGATGACTAAATATCATTAGTCATGATATGGCAATATCAAGCCAAGAACACAGATACATGTCAGGGAAAAGTGTATCAGTCAGACCCACCGTGAGACTGACACATGGAAGCCATCATCATGAAATTCATATTCAACTCTCACAGTGATGGTGGCAATTGTGGCTCTTAGACCTAAAATCACTACACTCATCACATGTCGTTGGGTACTCTTTGACATCATCAAACACAATCCTAAAATATGGGTTGTTATAATGGTGATGATTGGGTGACTTTGATACATGGGGAATGACTATGAGTGATAGATATGCAATTTGTCCCTCCGACATGAGTATGATATCTAAGGCCTCTTGATTAGCGAGACTGAGAAAAGTATGGCCATATGCATGTGAGTCAATTTGTGATATTGAGCTTGCATATATCTCATGCAGTCTACTCTGGTTCAAGGAACATGATTCCATAATAATGATGATGATTGCTCCAAGCCTCTAATTCAATCTGGATATTAGTGATAAAGGAACTATACAAACACTGTAACACCATACACAGATTGTAGGTTGAAGTTTCTCCCCAACTTTCCATTCACTTGGGTAGCATGATGCATGACTAGGCACCACTCTTTCCTTGTGATGTCATAAGTTGTTTTGGACATTCACTTCCAATGTGATATGGGACCTATATGGCCACACACATAGGAACACATCTAGAAGAGGAGTTTGATCTTGAATGATGATTGAATTAAGTACTAAAGTGTTTAGGTACTCAATTCATACAACAGACTGACGAATTGGCAGAAGGAATTGCCAAACAACCATCTCACTGGGTGAGACATATGTTTGGGCAGCCAGACGAGTGTCTCAATTGTTGAGACGACTGTTTGGGTTGTTAGGCAAATCAGGAATTGAATTGGCTTAGTTCTACCCTATGAA